>CM034305.1:8324816-8702597 GCA_019925795.1 Dendrobium chrysotoxum
GGCTAGTAGAATATTTCAAGTTAATGCTTACATTTTGGATTTATCTCATAATATGTTTATTAGTTTATTTTCAACTAGGGGTGTCAATATTTGATACGACCCGAAAACTCAACCTGAACCCGACTCAAAAATTTTGGGTTTGGGTTGACCCGAACTCGAATCGGGTTGGGTTCGGGTTGACCCGAAAACCCGAAACCAACCCAATTTGACCCGAAAACATCCCACGCGCATGTGACGTGTCTTGTCAGCATCTTCGCGACGTTCGCGTCGCTCGAATGTCAAATCGATGTCCGTCTAGCCATCTAAAGTCGCGTCTAATGTCCCGGGAACATCCCGCTGCCTCCATCCGCTGAGGCCCTAAGTCGCATGCCGCTGCCACCTTCCCACTTGCTCTACCGCTAGCGTCTGGCCACTGTCCCGCTCGCTGGCGTCTGGGTCACCCGTTGACCCACCTATGGCTATGACAATCCCTCTCCTGCCTGAAGCCAACGCCACCGTCTCTCCCTCTCCCGACGCCTGATGCCGCCGCCTCTCCCTCCCTGCGCCCAACGCCCAGCAAATTTATGACATTTGGCTGACCCGAACCTGCGGGAGATTTACGGGATAGCAAAGTTACAAGGCGGATCGAGTTGACCCGAACCCGAAGCAGATCGGGTTCGGGTCCGAAAAATTGACCCATTTTCAAAAACGGGTCGGGTTCAAGTTGACCCAAATAGTGTCGTGTCAATTTTGGGTTGGACCTGAACCTGTCCCGTGACCCGATTTTGACAGCACTATTTTCAACATTAAAGGCATACTATCTTATCAAGGAATGTTTAAATATTAATATTTTCCTTCTACAAAAGGAAATTCTATTACAATCGTCGCTTTCAAAGATGAAATCATTCTAGTTCTATTTATTTACTTGGTTGTTAAGGATATCATTTCAAATGGAATGATACTTGAAAAATGTCGAGAACAAGTTTATGATATCAAGTGAAAAGCCAAATGATGCAAATCTTTGTCAATTTAAAGAAAGCTCGATACACTTTATTAGAGAAAAAAAATTGAAGATTGAAGTAAGAAGATTGCAACAATCTTTTAAAAATCTTCGAACAGAGCAAGCTCTGTTCCCACACCCACGCCCCTACCTAGAGCTATGAATGATTCAATTTTGAGCTGATATGGCATCAACTCAAATGATCATATTAAGGCTTCCAATAAAATCGTTGGTGGTTGTGTTCAATTTCGACTAAAGCTCAATTTGGCTGAAATCAAATCGAACTACTCAAATGGAGCCTATTTGATCCAATCTAGCTTGAAAATCAGAATGAGCTGTTTGTTTCCATTGAGCCAGCTTGAAGTTTGCTATAATTTTCATAAAACCGGCATCAATCTCTCCTCAACAAAAAACATAAGTGAAAGAAAAAAAAACACGCAATCAATTTCGACCAAAAATAAAAGTGAAAACGAATTTCAAGCCACAAGTGCACATCTATTCTGATGTCACAAAAAAAGATCAAATTAGCATAATAGCAAGCTATCAAGCCACAGTTTTATTCTCATTAGCCAACGTCAATCTCTCAAGCCAAATTTCAAACTGAAGAAACTTGCTTTCACTTTCATAGAACTAACATAAATCTCTGAGCCAAAAAATTTGATGAAACAAAAAAAGAACTTGTTATCAATTTCTCCTCAACAAAAAAACTATTAAACAAGAAGAAAATGCAAATAACACTAACTAGACTAAGTTCAATGGAGTCGAGACAAAATCTGGCTTCTAATATAATGCATAAATGAAAGAAATTAAATAAGACCTCCTAGCAAATAAAACACAATGCATTATTTTACTTTGCATTCTAAATCATTTGAAATAGAACCAACAAACAACCCCTGAACAAAAATAAATTAAAATCATATATACCACTCTTTTTCTCATAATGTCTCCAACGCTTATTCAATCTCTCTTAAAGTAGTGATTTTATTTTCACTAGAATATTCAACACGGTTATCAATTACATCCGCAAAATAATCAAGAGAAACACATTTACTGGTTGTTTCATTGCCTGAAAAAGGAATAAAGTGTAAAAGGAATACTTTAGAATTTTTTGGATGAATTTAAAGTAAATGCATGACTTTACCTTATTTTTTTGTTATGAAATAAAATGAATGTAATATAAACTGCAAGAAAGTTGTGGTAGAGGTGGCTGGCAGTTAGTGCTGGCCGGCAGGGGGCGGCCCGAGATGGCCGGCTGTGGGAGGCAGCCGGTGGTGGAGACCTTCGGCGAGGTGCGGTGGACGGAGGTGGTCACCGGCGGTGACAATGGCGATGCGTTTGTAGTGTATTTGAAAATCGTCCAAATCGAATGAATTCAAAATACATTCAAAATGCACCACCTAGGGTATTTGGAATATACTCCTTTTACACTCACATTTTACTTAACTTCAAACCAAACACCAAAATTTCTAATACTCATATATTTGAATTACTTTACACCCTAAATACAGGCAACCAAACAAGCCCATAGAACAAAAAGAGATGAAAACACAGAGTTTAAGCTTAGAAAAATTGATAAAGAACTCATAAGTATAAAGAGATCAAAATGCCCCAAGGGAAAAGAGATGATTCACATAGCTTAGTGTGGCATACGAGAAAGCCAAAATTTTCTTGCAGCAATGCACGCCCTTGGTCCCACAACACCTCGCAGGTTTCCAAGATTATTTGAGTTTAAGAAAATGCACAGGGCTGAGGCTTTGGGGACTTGAAGCAGGTTTTAAGAATTAAAAAGTCACAAAAGTAAAACATCTAGGGGTGATTGAAGAGCTCATAATAAAAGGGTAAAATGAATGAAATGCAAAATAATAATAATAAAAAGTTACCATGTTTCGAACTCAAGCCCACGAATGGAGAAGAGAACGCAATTAGCAATTGCTCAAAATTAAACAATTATTCATCAAACTATTAAATTATATATATATATATATATATATATATATATATATATATATATATATATATATATATATATATATATATATATATATATTTGAGCCGGTTCAAGCTAGTCCTAGCCTGATTTGCATCAATAAGATTCACCAAAAAGGTGCTTCAAAGGAGCATCAAATAGTTTTCTCGGAACATCTGAATTTTCCACCGAAGCATGATTCTCCAATGAAAGATAAATTTGTAAACCTACAAATTGCTAAGAGAGAGCCACAACTAGCTGCCACAAATGCGCCGATTTAAGAATAATATTTAATATAATATATAAATTTATAATATTAAAAATTTATGATCATTAATATAATATAAATAATTAAATATTTGAGCATTTAATAATATTTATAAATTTAAAAAATAAATAATAAAAAATTATAAATATAAATTTCATTAAGAATAATATATTTATATATTTAAAATTAAATATATTTAAAAGAATAATATTTAATATAATATTTAAATTTATAATATTAAAATTTTATATTATAATTCTTATAATATATATTATAGCAAATTTATAATACATATTGCCCAAATTTGTAACTCAACTAAGCTCAAAATTTGAAGCCTAACTAGCCCAAATAAGCTCAAATTCACATACTAAATATTCATGCAACTTTTTTAGTCCCACATCATAGGAGGAGTTTGAGGTTGTTGCTTTGAACCCTTTGTAAAGTGTGAAGTACACACTTTTTACAAAACAAATTATGTGAGATATTTGAGATAAGTTACATAAATTATGGTGTAATTAATTATCATATTTAATAAAATTTATTTTAAAAAGTTAAAAGAATTTAATAAACTAAAATATATTGTTTAAAATTTGATTAAAACAAAAATAAATTTTTTTTATAAACCGGCCAGTTCTTTCCAACTCGAACCGGTTCAGCGGTTCACCGGGTGAACCACCGGTTCAATTCAGTTCGATGCAGAGCCGATTTTGTAAGCTGGATTGGACCAGCCACCAGGCCGGTTCACAGATGAACCAGCCGGTCCGGTCCGGTTTTAAACAGTGCTCACACCCAATGTTTTGAAAACTGGATCGACCGGCCGGTTCAACCGTGAACCGGTCTAGTGACCAGTCCGATCCAGCCCACAGAACCGGCTTCGCATCAAACCGGTGCGAACTGGATTGAACCGGCGGTTCAACCGGTGAACCGCTGAACCGGTCCGGTTTGGAAAGAATCGGCCGGTTATATAAAAAAAATTTATTTTTGTTTTAATTAAATATTAAATAATATATTTTAGTTTATTAAAATTTTTAAAATATTTTTATTAAATATAATGATTAATTACACCTTAACATATGCACATTATCTTAAGTATCACACATAATGTATTTAGGAAGAAGTGTGTACTTCACACCATTTAAAGGGTTCAAAGCAACTACTTCAAACTCCTCCTATGATGTTGGACTAAAAAAAGTTGCATGAATAGTTTAGAATGTGAATTTGGGCTTGGTTGGACTAGTTGGGCTTCAAAATTTAAGCTTAGTTGAGCTACACATTTGGGCTAGTGTATTATAAATTTATTATAATGTATACTATAAGAATTTATAATATAAATTTTAATATTATAAATTTATACATTATATTAAATATTATTCTTATAAATATATAAATAAATTATTCTTAAATGATATTTATATTTATAAATTTTTATTATATTTTTAAAAATTTTATAAATATAAAATATTATTAAATGCATATATATTTATATTATATTAATGATCATTAATTTTTAATATTATGAATTTCTATATTATATTAAATATTATTCTTATAAATATTTTTAATTATAAACATATAAATATATTATTCTTAAATGATATTTATATTTATAAATTTATATTATATATTTTTAAAATTTTATAAATATTATTAAATGCTCATATATTTATATTATATTACGTTAATTTTATTAATTTTTAATATATATTATTATTTATTACATCATCCGGTTAGACCCCGGTTCAACCGTGAACCTCTCCTTCCGGTTCGTTGTCCGGACCAATTTTCACAATCTTGCTCACACCCATGCCACCTTGCCTACACACTTGTATTCCTAAAAGACCCTCTCCTCTCAACACAGAAGATTTTTATAGCAAACACTATAGAAAAGAGAATAGAACCATTTACAAATGTTCCACTGGCATCAATCAGTACATGTGCGCCTCACACTAGCAAGCCTCCCCTGAATGATACCTAGATGACGATGGAGGTACTACAAAAACTAGTTCCTTACCTCTTGGAAGACTACATTAATCTAACCTTTTCGGCGCAGAGTTCTTTGCACTCCAACAGAGTTAGAGCAAAATGACCTCTAAACATTCCAAATCAATCCACAAAAACACAAATTACTATCATCTAGTTACAAAAAATTAAATTAGGCCATAATATATTTAAATCAAATTCATTTTCAAGCCAATTTGATCCGATTTTAATTAAAACCAAAATTTTCATAATTTTTAAAATTTAATCATTTATTTATTACATTTTTCTCTTCTAATGGATAAAAATAAATTTAAATTTAAACATTTGATAGAAGTAAATATGACAAATTTTAAATGCTTGGCCTTAAATGCTTGGACATATCCTCATAACCCTATTTTTATAAATATAGATCCATGTGTGCAATTGAATTATTATAATGACTAATTGAATTGATATAAACTATTTGCGGTCAATTAAGTGTTTACTAAACCCAAATTGTCTTGTGTATCACTTACATATTTTCCATTCCTTCAATAAAAAGAGCTCCATAATCTCTCTTTTAAATTTTGTTGGTTTTGCTAGACATCCATATTAAGACTTCTCATTTCTGCCACTTTTAATTTGGCGTTAGCTCATCAAAGTATTTTTAGGAAACAAGAGGCAGTGCATTTGCAAACAAATTAGATCAGCAAGTTCACCAAACATGAAGCCATGTATAAATAAGAATGGACATGAAGTGACAGCATTTCTCAATAGGATATGGTAGCACCCACATGACCATTAGCATGCCCAGAAAATTACTTAAAATAAATAAAAGAAACAAGAATGTGCTATAATCAATATTAGTTGAATGCATGCTAAAGATAAATTTCTTCCAAATTTATGAAAAGCAGAACTTAAAAAGAATATAGTTATATCATGTTATATTGGTTGAGAAAATATTTCAGGCATGTATTAAATAAAAATCAGAAATGTCTCAAGAAATTAACATTATCTAATAATTAAAAATAAAATGAAATTGTTAGAAGTGACAGAAGTAATGCCCAAGAATGCAACATTTTGGAAAGTTCCCATAACTCCTTCACTGAGCATCAATTGGCATGGGTGGGATAGAGAAAAAGGATCATCACTTACCTTGCAGCATCCACTAATGCAGTTCTAATTACTTTCAGGGGATCAATAATACCAGCCTTCACCAGGTCAACATATTCACCTAGTTAAAACAGCATCAAATGAGAATTGTATTAAAAAAAAAAAGCATTAACGTACAAATTTCTACTGGTTTAATAGAATTTTCAAAAGTGACAACCTTTGGCTGCATCATATCCTAAGTCGGGACTATCCTGCTCCAAGAGCTTTCCCACAACCACGGCTCCCTCTACACCCGCATTTGATGCAATAGTGTGCACTGGGGTCTGCAATATGACCCAAAAAAAAGTTAGATGACCTAAACAGTAATAAATTGGAAAAACTAGATCAAACTCACTTTTCAGAAATGCTAAAATTCTCCTTACCCTCAAAGCATTTTGAATAATTTGCACTCCTATCTTCTGATCGAAGTTGGCAGTATGCAACTTGTCCAGCTCCTTGGACGCATAGAGGAGGGCAACACCTCCACCTGGACAATAAGTATTAGAACACAGATACTTAGTGGTCAAGAGAACATAAGATCATGTCAAATTTCACAACTAGAACCTGGTACGATTCCCTCCTCAACAGCAGCTTTGGTAGCATTCAGAGCATCCGTTACTCTATCTTTTTTCTCGCTAACTTCAGCTTCACTTGCCCCTCCTATCTGGAGATTTGCAAGCACAACTAATGAATGCCTTGAATTGATAAAAAGGAACATTTTCAACCGAACAATATTATAATCTAAAACAGTAAAACCATCTAGATGGCCTAAACAATTCAAATTCCTAAATTTAACCAAAAAAAAAAACTCAGGTGTTTTGCAGGACCAAAATTATGACCAAGGTTCAATCCTCTGGGAAAGCTAAAAATTCGCCTCCACAGTTGCAGGAACAACCATGAAACAACTGAGCAATGAGTACAAACAGATCATAAACTTTTGATATGCATCATATAGATCAGGACTTAATTGGCTATGGAACTGTGATCAGAGGAAGATACAAGGATGATACTATGGATGAAGGACAACGGTAGCTATTAATAGACATACAGCTTTTGCATTTCCTCATCTTGTACCAATTTTGAAAGAAATCTAACCTTTAGAACAGCAACACCACCAGAGAGCTTAGCCAACCTCTCTTGCAACTTCTCCTTATCATAGTCAGATGTACTCGACTCAATAGTAGATCTTATCTGCAGAATAAAGGAACATTAGTAGCATGTTAATGTCCACTTTCTTATAAAAAAAATAAAGAAACAAGTAGAATATTGCAAAAACCTGATCGCATCTCTCTTCAATAGCATTTTTGTCACCAGAACCATCAAGTATAACAGTATCATCTTTGGAAACTGTCACCTGAAATTATCAGTCATCCAGTTATGCTTCAAGTACAATGATATTAATACATTTTTTTTAAGTGTTGATAAATTATCCTTAAAATAGCAGATATGTTAAACCATATATAGGTCAATGGTAAATAAATCTATAGGCCAATGACAAATACAATATCCTGGCATATAAACTGTGTACATGCATGCATTAGTCTTTCTGCAATCATCAATATCTGGTGCAAAAATAGCACATCCATTGCTTACTAATTAAAAGAAATAAGACAAACATATATATATATATATATATATATATATATATATATATATATATAGAGAGAGAGAGAGAGAGAGAGAGAGAGAGAGAGGATGATAAATTTTCAATTTGGAATATTTATGGCTACTTTGTGCTAGAAATAGTCGATCTCACAGATAGCAAGCTACTATATTGTGTGTTTACTCTTATCATGATTCCTTGAAATAAGGGCAAACACGGTGCAGGATTTTTCTATTGCATGTCTCAGACTCAAACATAAATTACTTTACCCAAAGATTTTAGGAAGAAAACAGGGGAAAACATTACCAGATGCAGCAAAATCAAGGAAGATTTAAGTTTTTGTTGTGATGAGCAAAATTTAAAAAAAACATTAAAAAAGGCAAACCACGTCAAAAAGAATAAACGGAAGAGACCTGTGTGGGATCACTTTTGTTTTTTGTTTTTATTTTGGTTTCTAAAAAACATGCTTATTTAGTGTACTTTTTAACTTTTTATGTTTTTTATACTAATAAATCAATTTATTTTTAAAAGCACTCAAAATAATTTTGATGTTTTTTTAAATAATTCTACAAACAAGTAAACAGACATCACAACCAACCACCAGTGCTGTCATTGTGTTATCGATAATTGCTACCACTATCCTATAAATCAATTTATTTAATATTCCATAAAAACAGGAAAAACTCATTTTAAGATACTTAATATATTTTATTTTATATCAACATAGACAAATAAAATAAAAACAAAAAATAGAAATGACCCCAAACAGTCCCTAAGAAACTTGAAATATCAAAAGATCATTTAGTTGTAAATAATGAGAAAATAATATACAACGAGGATAGCAAGAGAGCATGATGAAAAAGAAGACATAAATTTGTAAAAAGCTTTTGAAAAGCACTAATATTTCTTGTAAGATTAACAAAATAAAGGATTTATCCAAAGGCAAAATGAGCTGTAAGAACATAACAGAAAACTAAAGATCAGTTGGCATACACCCCGCGTAGTGGAAGTCAAATAAAAAATTGAGATAAAATAAAAGTATAATGAAAGCCATACTCACCCTTTTACATGACCCAAGCATTTCAAGTTCAACTTTCTCAAGGTTCATGCCAAGTTCCTCGGTGATGAGCTACAAGCCAAGAAGCAAAAATACTCATTTGCGTAACCCATAATGAGTGAGATAAAATATATAAACATATCCAGTGAATTATCGCACCTGACCACCAGTGAGAACAGCAAGGTCCTGCAAACCAGCTTTCCTGTTCTCCCCAAACCCAGGAGCTTTGATGGCGCAAACCTAAATGAACAAGAGAGCCGCCTAAGAATTTGGCTAAATTATCCATTGAAAATTTCCTAAAACACTCAAAAACACTAGTAGTTTAATAAGACTAGGGGAAAAACTAACTTTAATTCCAGCTCGAAGCTTGTTAAGGATCAATGTTGCCAACGCATCACTTTCTATATCTTCAGCAACAATAAGCAAAGGTCTCTGCCTCTGCATTAAGAAGATTACAGAGATTCAAATGAATTTATTGAGACGACTCGTATTTATTCATATAGTTCGAAAAAGAAAAATGGAACTGAAGCTGAAAAATAAAATAAAATACCTTCAATGCTAACTCCAAAACTTTCACCACAGAATTAATGCTTGAAATTTTCTTCTCATGGATTAAAATAAGAGGATCTTCCAATTCCTAGAAATGAAGATACAAAATCAAGTGTACAATGACTTTCAAATTGACAATGTCTTAGAGTAGTACTTACACATTTTTGGTTTTTCTGATTAGTGATGAAATACGGTGATATGTAGCCCCTGTCAAGTTTCATTCCTTCAACCACCTCCAGTTCGTTGTAAAGAGTTTTGCCATCCTGAGAGAGTATTTCAAAATACAATTAATCTACTAATTTACAAACCAAATCTATCGTTACTTGCGCCATAAAAATCAAGTTGTCCGTGTGAAGAGAAAGTAACGCGCAAGTTCCAGTTCGGTGCATGACACTGATCAAAAAAGAATCTAAGATTATATGGCTTATTTATACCGAGATGAGTAGAAAACATTATGAAAAGAATAAGAAACTGTAATTCCTAATAGAACGGTTAATTATGCAAAGCATATCGTACTTAAGTTCCAATCCAGGCTAACCTTTAAAACAGTAAAATTTAATGCATAACTATTACGTTCACACATTAATTAAATGTGCAGAAAGATTTATCCGACATATTGCACAAGTACAGGTCAAATTTTCCACTAGAATCATTACAATTTCCATGCTCAAGCGAAATCAGATTTAACCAAAATTATTAGCATGCACCAACAACTCTGCAAGGCTATATAATCCAATACATACTTAAAGAGCAGCATTTACATGTGAAAAGAAAATTCAGTTTAGTAGCATGGCTACTTAACTCCAGTAAGAAACCCAAGTAACCTCAGTAATAACACATACATCCAACCCGCATATACACATGCTAGTTTCCATGTAAGCTAGAATGCATCAGCATCAATGTTTCAATTCCATTTGTATAGAAAAAAACATGTACACAATACTGAATATAATCATTTATTGTCCCATCCTTTAATAATTCAACTTTCAATATAACAAAATATTCAAATATATTTTTGAACTTTAAAATATTTCATGATCCATTTGCAACAAAAAATTAATGCATAACCATAACATGAAACATGCCATTAACCAGATGTATTAATAAACTCCAGTACTCATGAAATCTGTGCAATGGATTGCGAGTTCAAACAGAATTTTAAGTAAACTTGTTTTCAGGCCAGTGATCAGAATCATTCCTATCAAACATACAAGCATACAAGTAAGATTTAAAAGCAGTTTCAATGTTGAATACTTTAAGATATGTATAAGGAAGTTCTAGCAGAATTAAAAGCCTCAACAAGTTATGAGACCAAATGTGCTAGAAATACTTTTCACCTTTCAAATATACAATAGCATAAAATTCATCAAAAAATCAAGTAAAATGACATATTCAAAGTTTCTCATCTACTTAACATCATATTATAGTGCAATTTAATGTTTAAGCAATTAGAGCAGATATCACTTTCCAATAAAAAAAATAGATTTTTTTTCAAAGGGAAATTGGAGATAAATTCATGATTAGGTATATTAGTAACCTGGTGTATGCTTTTTGTTGATGATATTCTTATTGTTGATAAGACTAGAGAGGGAGTTAAAGGTAAACTTGAATTATGGAGATCAACCTCAGAGTCTAAGATTTTCATTTGAGTAGATCTAAAACTGAATATATAGAATGTAATTTTAATAGTAATAGATCTAGCAGGGGGATTGTGACTTTGGGTGATCAAACCATTAATAAGAGTACACGTTTTAGATATCTTGGGTCTATTGTTTAGAGTGATGGTGAAATTGATAAGGATATTATTAGTAGAATTCAAGTTGGATGGTTGAAGTAGAGGAATGCATCAGGCTTGTGTGATAGAAAAGTCCCCCTCAAACTTAAGGGAAAATTCTATAAGATGGTGGTGAGACCTATAATGCTTTACGGAGCAGAATGTTGGCCATTAAAAACAAAAGCATAATATTAAGTTAAGTGTTGCAGAGATGAAGATGCTTAGGTGGATGTCTGGCTTTACTCTTAAAGATAGGATCCGAAACAAGCATATACGTGAAAAGGTTGGAGTAGCTCCAGTGAAAGATAAGATTAGAGAGTCATCTTAGATGATTTGCTCACATAAAAATGGAGGCCTTCTGATGGCCTGATTAGGAGAATAGATGTATTATATTTGGCTTATGTTAAGAAAGATAGAGGTAGACCTAAAAAACTTTGTTAGAAAATATTAAAAATGACCCTTAACAGGACACAATGGAAAAAAAAAAAAGGATTCATGTAGCTGGTCCTACGTGTGGTATAAAGGCTTGATGTTATTTGCTTTGTATATTAGTAACCTAGTACATACCAATTATGAAATCCTTTTCTATCCTTCTAAAAGGGAACTTCAGCAACTAAATATTTTTCACCTTTCAAGTATGTAATACCATAGATTTATCAAAAAATCAAGTAAAAGGACATCTTCAAGGCTTTTCATCTACAAAGCATTATATGATGGTGCAATTTAATGTTTCACCAATTAGAGCGGAGATCACTTTACAATCAAATAATAGATTTGTTTCAAAGGGAAATTAGAGATAAATTCATGATTAGGTGTACTAGTAAACTAGTACATACCAATTATGAAAACCTTTTCCATCCTTCTAGAAGAAAACTTCAGCAACTTAGTAAGCCTTAAAATATAAAAGCAATCTAATTAGAAGTTTAAAAAAAAAAAGCACGGGCCTTTAATAAAATAAAAAGTCAGATGAGAACTATTTAATACATCTACCATTTGAACATTGGAAAAAGGGAATTTCTTCCCATAAAAAAATGCAATTTTCATTCGTAATAGTTAACCACATTTCTTGTTAACGCCAAAAGTTAGCATCACATTTCACTCAGGTGTTTACAATATTAAATATTGATTTGACTATTATAATGTTGAATATGTCTCACTGCAAGATCTGTCTGTCATTCTCTGGTATCTATATCAATGTGCATTAGGTTTCATTTGGAATAATTTTTAGCCACTATTTTTTTACTGCTTATAAAAAATTTTTGTACTAAAAACTGTTTTAGAAAGCAGTAAGAAAATTGTCCCAAACAAACCTTAGTCTAGTACATTGATCAATAAATGGAGTAAGAAAGCCACGACCAAAAAAGTTGACACTCTTAATCATTGAATGCACTAATTCAACAAGTAAATAATAGATCTAAAGAAAATTTCACCATCTCATAATAACTTGTAAGCACAATATGAATTCAATTAGCCTATCTTTTAAGGATATAAGAGGAATAATAATCCCACGCATGCACACATATGTCAGAAACAATTTCAACTAGGTTAAATCTAAAATAAAGTCTAAGTTAATTGTACCCATGAAAAAGGCATCTGCCTTCTTATATTCAAGTTCAATCAGGCACCACTCAAACAAATATGAAAATCCCTTTCCACCACTATAATTTTTCAGTTCCATCAAATGAATCAAAACATATTCATGAATACAAATTTCTAAGGGCTTATATATCAGCAGTCTCCAAGGTACAAGTAATATGAAATCTAGTAAGCCTTCAAAAGCAACTTACAGCAATTGTGATGACGCCTTCTTTGCCAACTCTCTCCATTGCCTTTGCAATTAGTTCTCCAATCTCTCGTTCTCCATTTGCAGAAATAGTACCAACCTTTAAACGAAAAATTATAGCATGAAAACCATAGTATCTACCTCACCTCAACAATGGAAGGAGACAGAAAACAATGACCACAAAAAGAAGATACAGAAAAGAATGATCAGATGGCATCTGTGTGTGTGTCTATATATATATATATATATATATATATATATATGGATGTATAGAGATGAGAGAGAGACAGCTAATATGGGAGGAAAAACCTGAGCAATCTCCTCTGAGGTGCTGATCATTCTTGCCCTACTCTTAAGGTTGGTAACCACAGAATCAACAGCCATGCTAATACCTCGCCTTAGATCCATTGCATTCATCCCAGCTGCCACTGACTTGCATCCTTCAGCAAAAATTGCTCTAGTAAGGACTGTTGCACATGTGGTACCTGTGTATAGTCAAAAAAAAAAAAAAAAACTAAAAACTAGTAAGGTCTCATATTGTCAAATTGAGATTTATAAAGCATAATAAGTAACGATAATAGTTTATGAATAAGATTAATGCATAGATATCCTGTGTGTGACACAAACATCCTAAATGCTTGAGAAATCTTATGCCAACACTTCGAAGTGGTAACTAATCTGAAATTGAGAGACAAATGACATGTTAATTGTAACACCAAACATATACATTAGGAGATATTATTTGCTTCGACCCAGCCTAGCTCATATTAAGATGAACATCACGGATTTTCATTTCTTGATACTCCCTCCCAAATGATCATCCATTACAAAAGTAAATCAATATGAGCATGCTTAACTTTAGAATTCTCTGATAAGATTCCAGTCATTACACAAAAAGAAGCATTCAAAAGCCTTTCAAAAGCTACTTTTTGTCAATTAAGTCTTTTTATCACACTTATGAACAGCCTATCACTCCTACACTTTTAAACAGAGTGCACTTGGCGATAAAAACCTTTATAAAAAATGGGTATCATTCAATTAACATTAAACTTTTATTTAAGATGAATGCATCAAAAACATGAAATTAACTATTTAAATCTAACGAAATTTTCATTAAACTAGTAAATATCATATGGCCATCATAACTGTGCAATTATGAAATTATATAGTAAAACATTAAAAAAAAAAGTTAACAAATTTATTACTAAAAACTAAAACTCATGTGAACTCTTCAAAAGAGGATTCCCATATATGGATATTTTATGTTTAGGCTTTTCTCTCCCTCTCTCTCTAACTACTCTTCTCCATTCTAAATATATTCTGAGAATTTGTTAGACCAGCCCATGTTGGACCGGTCCAGCCGGCCCAAGGTAAAGTCCCGGCTCAATTCTACAGGAGGCGGACCAAGCCAGTCATTATCTTTGATATTACCTAAATTCAGTAAAATTTCTAAAGATGATAATCCAATTGTAATTTTAGGATTCATCGAGTACATGCAGAAGAGAGGTTTCGAGGTAAATGATTATATTAATATAAATTGAATTTATGCAAATTTAATTGAATGATAAATTATAGAAACTAAAGAGATTTGAAGTGATTTGTTTAGGTTACTTACAAAACGAAAAGAGTAAGAGGTTGAAAGATTGAGGAGACAACTCTTTAAGGAGGTAAGCGATGCAAATTAAATTTTTAAAAAATATTGTTAATTCTATCTATTTATACTTGTAATTTACGGAATTAAAAAGAAACATGCATTAAAGTTAAATATCTTGCTAAAAAATTTTCATAGCTACTTTTCCATATATGAATGACCTTTTTTTATATTTGAATCGTGAGAGTTACAAATAAGAGTTATCATGTTTATTTAAAGATTTTATTAGTTAAAAATATCTTCGAAAGAAGCTTCATTATTAACATATGGCATACATAATTTTTTATACAAATAGTATCACATAAAGATCTTTATGAAAGTATGCAAAAATACAAATATGATTTATGAATATGTGAAGTTTAATAATTATCAATTTAAGTAAAATTTGGCTACAAAATGATGTATAATTTACAATTTACAATTGTATATGGGGCAAAAGGATCCCCATGACACACTACATTATAAGTGGGGTAAAATGGACCCCATAGATATGATACCTACATAGCAGGTGGAGCAAGTGACCCCTAAAGAGACAAAAAGTACCTATATATAATTCAATGGCGATAATGTCAGATTCACCTGGGCTTCACTGAATATTTTTATGAAAGTATAGCTAAATCTTTTAAAGACTAAAATTGATATTCAGTATATACTTCAAAGAAAATAAATATTAATGTCAAATTTGATTTTATAAATAATGTCAAGTTTGTTTTATTTATAATTTCAATGTTGTGAATTTAATCATGCAATTTAACTGCTATTTAATTTGCAAAATTTAATGAACCTCCTAGCTTACCAATTCTTTCTATACTAGCTGTTGTTACAGAAAAAAGAAAGGAAAATATCAATGCAGAATAAGTTGCAAGTTATTTCATTTTATATGCTAATATTTAATTATGTTTGTAAGTTTATATTTGAGCTATGTAGACAGTTCAGTAGTGTACTCTTTTAAATTTTTTAATGGCTCTGTAAACCTTTATGTTGGGAAATTTGAATTTATTAGATATTTCTGTTTTTGTAGAAAATGTAATGTTGTTGGATGTTTTATATAAATATTCAAATAATGAAAAGTATCATATATTTAATGATGAAAAATGTTATGTTTATATATGTGACACTCTACAATACTATTAAGGGGTATTGTGGGGTGTTGCACTTTGTAACGCACGTTATAACACCTCACAATACCCCTTAACAATATTGTAGAGTGTCACACACATAAACATAATATTTTTTATCATTAAACATATGATATTTTTCATCATCTGAATATTTATGTAAAACATTCAATAATATTACTTTTACTACATAACCAGAAGTATCTAATAAGTCCAATTATATCAAACAAATACTTACACAGCCACTAATACAATTCCAAAATATTTCACTACTGAACTATTTACATACCTAAGTTATAGACTTACAAACAGAGCTAAATATTAGCATATAAAATGAAATAATTTGTAGTTTATTCTACATCAACCTTTTCTTTTTCTTCTTCTATAACAACAGCCAATAAGAAAAGAATTGGTGAAGTTTTATAATTTAAATAATAATTAAATTGCATGATTATAAAAAATCACCGCATTGAAATCATAAATTAAATAAACTTGACATTATTTTTATAAAAACATAAAATTATATTTGACATTAACCTTAACTTCCACTAAACTAATATTGAATATTAATTTTAGTCTTTTAAAGATTTGGCTAAACTTTCATAAGAATATTCAATGGAGCCCAAATAAACCTGACATCATAACTATTGAATTACATAAAAATCCTTTTTGTCTCTTTAGGAGTCTATTTTGCCCCACCTGCTATGCAGATATCATATCTTTGGGATCCCTTTTGCCGCAATTACAATGCTGTGTCATACGAGGGGACCATTTTGCCTCACCTACATTAATAAGTTGTACATCATTTTATAATCAAATTTTATTTAAATTGATATTCACTAAATTTCACATATTCATAATTCATACTTAAATTGTTGCATGCTTTCATAACTATTTTTATGTGATAATATTTGTATAAAGAAATTGTATATATCATATATTAAAAATGAAACTTTTTTTCAAAATATTTCCAACTAGTAAAAATTTTAATTAAATATAATAACTCTTATTTGAAACTATCATGATTCAAATATATAAGAGGTCATTCATATATGGACACTTAGCTATGAACATCCTTTGGCAAGATAATTAACTTTAATGCATATTTACTTTTAGTTCAATCAATTACAAGTATACATGTATAGCATTTACAACAATTATCTTTTAAAATTTAATTTGCATTACTTACATCCTTGAAAATTTCTCTCTTTAATGCCTCTACTTCGTACTCTTCTAGGATTATAAGTTACCTACAATTTATCTCTCTAATTTTATAAATATTAAAAATTTCTTATTCAAATATAACAATTTACCTCGTAACCTCCCCTCTGCATACAATCAATGATACATATGACACAATTAGATTCAACATCTTTAAAGACTTTCACTACTATTTGAAAATTTATAAGACAACTATAAAACTGAATAAAACAACTGACTTATTTTAAATTCTTTCTTTCTTACTGCTTCTTACCCGTACACGATCACTATTTTCTTACATAAATTGCTCACTCACATCAATTGTATTCTCCCATTGTCACTGTTTTCTCACGCCAAAACCAATCCAAATTCTCAGTTTAAACAATATCAATCTCTTACTGAAATGTGTCGAATTCTACCCAGAAATACATTATGTGGCCTCTTGCTACAGTGTTTTGTGCACTGTGCCGAAACTTCCTACAAGATTTGCTCCTTGCAGCAGTGAATTACCCGCACTTCCTTCTTATTTCTACCCTCGCTGCTTGCTTGAAGTCATAGGATAATGAAGAAATAAGGCCCACACATATGAATAACTGCTTCTATAACTTCTTTAAGCCAACTGACCCATCCTCACTTCATTTAATAATCGGCTGAAAAGAATTAATTATCCACTTAATATAACTAGTATTGCTGGTGGATAATGGAAATAATATTAGAAGTCTAATTAACATATTATAACTACCTAACATAAATTTTATTAGTATCATTTCAAACGTTAATAATTAAATATTAGTAATAACTGTAAAATACCTTAATCCTTTAATAGTAATTTACTAATTTATTTTAATTTAACTGTTATTACAAATTTTATAGTAAATTAACATTAAACTTTAAAATAAATTTTAAGATAAATTTAATTAATTTAAAATTTTCATACCTGAAATTTTGGGTTTTACAAATCTTCCCTCCTTATTGTAAGTTCATTCCCGAAATTCAACTTTTCATAATCTTCAAATAGGTAAAGGAATTGTTGAATTCTAACATCATTAAGATACTCAAATGCTCGATAAATAGTCTATGATCAAAGAAATCAATAGCGGTCATCCATCTGAAACACTCCCAACCTACCCTTGATTTTCTCACAATTTACTAGCCATGTCACTCTCAAAAAAATTATAAATAGACTCCCATTCTTCAGAAAAGGGGGAGGAAAAAAGGGAGGGAAAAGGAGAGGAAGAATGAAGAGAAATCTGAGATCTCTCTTGCCACCAAGCTCCTCCTCGACCACCGCCCAGACATCCGCCAGACCATCATCCATCATCAGACTTCGTCCGAACCACCGCCCGTCGTCAGACTTCAATCCGTCACCGGACTTCCGCCGGTTTTCGGACTTCCGTCGGACCACCAACTGCCGGACTTCTGCCAGCCACCGGACTTCCGCCCGTCGTCAGACTTCCGCCCGTCCACCACCAGTCACCAGACATCCGTCAGTCATTGGATTGATGCTCAACCACCGATCATCACCAGACTTCTGTCAGACCAACAGTCATCGCTGAACTTATGCCTGATCACCGACCAAAGCTGGAATTCTGCCCAACTCTTTGATCTATTGTAATTTCGCCATCTCTGAGTTAAAAGACAACCAAGCTCTGTAATTTTCTCAAGTACTACTGGAATCATTTGAATTGGGTCAGGCTCTGTGATTTTTCCCTTTTCCAGGATTTTCAAGTTAAAAAGTCATTGTGTTTTTCTCTCTCACTTATCTATTGGAGTGTTAGATATACATACAACGCTAAGACGCATTATTCTCTCACACTACTGCTGCGTATACTCTATCCCACAATAAGCATATTATGCAAGTTATTACACAAAATGTAAGTGAAACATAAATTTGCAAATGCCATATGAATTGAAAATTCATAATTAGTTGCATGTTATCTAAAGTAATGATCTAAACTACAAAAACAGTAATACGAATTTCTTATGCAATTCAAGTTTAAAGCAAACAGTACATCATAAAGCCATTTATAAACAAAAATTATATTTATAAACAATAAAGAAAAATCACAAGTTTAGCCATAAGTTGTTTAATGAACTTAACATATAACAAAAATACCCAATTTGTGAGATATGAAAAAAAATAAAAAATAAAAACAAAAGTACTAACGAGTAAAAAAAACTGCTTAATTTTGCTCAATTAAAAACTCATTTTGATTAGCCACTTAATCCATTTGCTGACTAAAAAAATAGAAATTCAAATTAAAATAAATTGTAAACTCCATTACGAATCAATTTAGGGCCCACCAAAAACTCATAAATCTTCTTGCACCCAAAAAAATGAAAAATAATCCCAAGACTATTCTAATTGCTATTATCATTTTGCATTTCTTTATCCAAAAATTTACATATACCAAAAAAATTAAATATACACCGTTAACTCGTTTCTCTTGCCTATTAGCAGACCGCAATCCATTTCTTTAAAATTTCAAAGACGGTTCGGACTGATTTTTTAAGCCCTATGAAATGACAAGCTTGACTTTGTTCATCCATTGCTCATAATAATTTTATTTACAAATTTCAGGCATTACATTAATGGTCTATGTTCTCCTGTAAAATTTAGTAGAAACATTTTCTGCATGTCTTTAAGAATTGATGATAGGTCTGAATGCTAGTCTATGGAGATATATTTGAAAACCAATTAAAGCAGAAACACAAACAATCTGCACCATAATATGAGATGAAAACTGCAAAAAAAGCAAGAAAATCTAGACTCAAAAAGCAGAAAACAGTTATGTAACTATATATCTCACCGTCACCAGCAACATCATTAGTTGCATTGGCCACTTGTTTCACGAGGCTAGCACCCATGTTCTTCACTCTGTCCTTAAACTCAATGCTCTTGGCAACTGTTACACCATCCTTCGTAACCTTCGGTGCACCAAAGCTTTGCTCAATAACAACATTGCGCCCCTTAATAACAAAATAACTCACCTTTAGATACTCATCAAGTATTAGCATTAGATAAATCTCAAGTATCAAAGGCATATCAGTGCGTTATGTGCCTAACAAGCTGGACTTGAATATCGGCTGGACATTGGGCAACATGAGCAGCATCAATTAACGATGTTAAAAAAGCTTAAATCAAACTAATAAAGTAAATTGCTGAGAGTAATACTTCAACAGACACAAATGAAACTCATACGGATTTTGTTGCAACCGATTAAAATAAATTAAATTCATTCACAGGTAAAACAAATAAACAAAAGGATTTGTCATGCCTAACAAAATACAAGTTTTAACAATTTTCAATTAGTCATATTAATTCGAGGTATCAAAGCATGATCACATTAACAAAAAAATAGTTATTTAATATCTCTTTGCCTTTACATAATATCATCACATTCCGCAAGTATTATGGAACAAACTAGCCTGTCTGCCTTGAAGCTATAAATGTAAAGTAAGATGAGAATTGATAAGTTCCGTTCTGCTTTTTGATTATTTTATTTCCCAAACCTTCCTTTTGAACAGCATAAAAAAGTTTAATTTGGCCATCAAATTTTAGGGAAAACTAAGGCGTAAGATTTTCATTATTCAAAGCACATTGTATTTTATAAAGCATAAGATTCACATAAGGAAACAAACAATTCATGCTATAAATGTTATGATGGTCACATTTTAGAGCATTTTGGGGCCACTACTTCAAAATGTGGTATTAAAATCGTAGTGCACAAAAGCAATACTAAATGCGGACAATGTACAAGCGCTAGTGAGCAACATGTTTTCTCTAAACAAACAATTCCTTGCATTCTTTGGTGGGTGAGGGATCCTTAAGAGTTCATGCCACAAGGCTATAGAGGCGGCGCCTCAATGACCACATATAAAACAAATTATCACAATATATTATAATAATATATTAATATATGCATACTTGCATAATTTACATACCTAAATAGTATATCTCTTCAGCCCAAAACAGCGTATTCGACTCACTTTCCTCATGCTTGAGCATGTGAGGTCAATCGCTAGAGGAGAGTTCTTTTGTGTTTGTGTGAATGTGAAACAAGGTGAGAGCAAAGGAGATGATGACCAACTTTGAGTCAAGTGCAAGAGATGAGAGGGGCGATCAAAAGTCTTGGATAATTAATTTTTATTTTTTTATTTATTTTAGGTTTAGAGTATTAAGTCAATTTTTAATTTTAGTTATTTATTTATTTGTATCAAAAAAAGTTATCCCACATTAATTGTGGAAAGTTATCTTATTGTAAAAATGAAGTTAAATAAAAATACTTTGTTGCCAAAAAGATTCGTTTATGCTATTTTACTTTATTCTAGTAATTTTATGAGTTCTTAATTTTTTCTATTTCAAGGCTTATGCCTCACTTTGTTTAGGCAAAGCATCACAGTTCCTGATATCACTTGTTTAAACCTTCATAAAAACATTTGATTCACAAGCAATAATTCATTTGTGATCAATACTTAATAAAACAAAATATTTAAAAGAGTGTCAATCAATCACAGTCAACCACTCACACAAAATCGCAACCCTTCTTGCTCACACAACCCTCTCCTCCCCGTTGTGCTTCCTATCATTAAATCTCCCTAATCACTCAATACTTGATAAATTGCAACCCTCTCTCACAATCGCCTCGTGACATACTATTTAATAAAGCAAAGCACAAGCCTCACTCAAACCATTAAAGTGTAGCCTCGAGACGGTTTTTAGACACCTTAATGTGAGGTGCACTAAGAGGCGTGTGTTAAGAAATTGGAAAGCATGATCTATAGTTGACAATTTCATTGAGAAAGGAGATAAAAGTCAGACAAGATGCAAATGAAAATAAAATAGAATCACTTAAGGGAAAATGTAAGTTTTTGTGGTGGGGAAGGGGGTGGAGTTTAAGTGATGCTTGGCAAGTCTAGGATGGAGGTCTTAAAAAGAAAACAATTTTGGCCTCTAGAAGTTGGTGGAAGGAGAGTTCACAAGTGATGTTTGTATAAATTAGTTGCCAAATCGATACATGAGAATTGAAAAATCATTTGTCGATGGCACTTTGCATTGAGGTTGTGTTGACAAAACAAAAGTTTAAACATTGAGGCATTTGTTTTGAATCATAAGGACAACATGGAGGCAATATTTCCTAAGTCAAAATACAAAGATTGATCAGTACAACGTGATGGTACAGTATTATTTTAAATGTGCTCCACATTTTGCTGAAAGGGAATCGCATACAATAGTTATATCTTAAGGTGAATAGTCCTTGAGCCCCGTACCTACAAATAACAAAACATCTAACATAGGTGGCTATTAGAGTTCATACATTCATCCATGACTTAAAAATGTAAATAAATTATATTGAGTGCATTCAAGATATCTTATGATTAGAGAGTTCTCTTCTACAATCCAAAGAATCACGATACCACCTAGCTGGCTCTACACATGCAAAGCAAATAATGTGTTGGTCTTAAGAGGTTCTCAATCAACAACATTCTTCATTAAGGAATGTAATAAAATGGGCATTGTGTATGGAAAAACGAATGTGTGGCAAAAGTAAACAAGTAGAGCTAGCAAGAAGACCTAAATTTTCCTTTAGAACCAAAGATTGATAATCTTCATAACTATGGCCTTACAAAACTTCAACCAAAGACAACCTTACAGTTGAAACCCTGAATTTAAAAGGCAATGAAGATGAAAGCTGCACACTCCCAATGAATGGATTAGGCTAAGTTCCTTAGGTGTTGATCATAATGGTGCAAGGACCAAGAATAAAATTTAAAATTAAACTCTTAAGGAGATGGAGATGGACTATTTCGAAATAAGGAGATGGAACAATTATATCAACTCATTACATGAAAATAGCTCAATGTAGGATCCTAACATGTTTGTCATATATCATTATGCATATTACAATAACATGGTTATGTCTTACTTGTATTGGCACTCTTAAGCCATTCAACACATTAAAAATTATTATGTAATTTATTTCCTGAGGAGCCATTGAAGATGCATGCAATAATATTTGCTCTTCAAGGGAAAATGACAAGGTGTATGCAACTTGGGAGGAATGCAACATGCTTATTTGTGAATCAATGGAGTTAAAAATTGAAAATTTTAAATTTAGGGAGCATATTGACTATTTAATAATAATTTAATGTCTCCTACTACTTCACACATCATGTGAGATTGCTTATTGTCATAATCATGTCTGGACATAACATTGTCACATGGCAATGTTTCACATGTTTTGCATTGGGTTGTATCATGGATAACCTAATTCAATATGATGTTTAATTATTAATCTCTTGATAAATTTATGTTAAAATATATAATACTAAACTACTTACTACTTGGTAATTTTGCAAAATTGTCCATGTCTAAGATAGTTGTTAGTTGATGTCATGGAGAATAAATCCTTATATGACTTTCATTTTTTTAAAATTGAATCAATCCTTAGCTTTAAGAAAGACTACTGAAGGAATGGAAAAACTACTGAAGGAATGAGCAAAATATAAAGCATTCAAAATTGATTGAAGAGCTACAAGTGAATCAATGAGCTTCAACTAAGCAGAGTAAAGTTTATTCAAGTATGTAATTGAACAAATTTAAGCTTTTTTCAGAAGCTTGAAGGTTAAATGAACCAAATATGTAGAAAGTCCAACTCAATTATTTATATACAGAAATAGCTTATTTGTAGTTCAACAAGTGATATTTTAAAGACTTAATATTAGACTTAAAGGTAACTCGCGTGTTATTCAATTAATTTTTATTTAAATATAAATTATTTATTTACCAGTTCCTAGTAATATATTATAAAATTTATTCATTAGTCTAAATTACTCTCCCTTTCTTATTTCCATTTTCCACATATCATTATGCACTTTTATTGATTTCAATCTACGCTCTGTTGTTCATTATTTTGTTTAATTGGTGTTAAACAGTTAGATATTAAGTTCAAATTTATTGAATTACATGTTCCTTTATACCTATTAAATTGCTTGTTAGCATGACAATTATATGGGATCTCATGTAAATCTGGTTCATTTAGGAGCTAATTTATTGGTTGGTTTAACCACAAATTCTATTAATTTAAGAGAGCCAAGTACAATTTAAGCTCAATCATAGACAATTCTAAAGAAGTACAAACATATATGTGAATGCTTGGCTCAAGCTCGAATGCAAGCTAAACAACGTATGGGATGAAAAAGCAAAATATGATCCAACGTGTGCCATTCTACTCGCTTACCACTACCCCAACAGACATGGCAGCTAAGGTAGCTAGTTTTTAATTAAAGAAAAGCAGGGAGAAACCATACCTTAGGACCCATAGTCACCTTAACAGCATCAGCAAGCTCCTCCACGCCCTTTAGCATTAAAGCGCGGGCTTCAACCCCGAATCTTATGTCTTTGGCGGCATAGTTTCTGTTCCAGGCAAGCCTGCTTCCAATCTGCAACAAAACAAACAAACCAGAGCGAAAGACTAATTAACAAATAAATAAACAAACCGCAACTTAATGAAACAGGCAACGTTGTTTTGCATCTCGAATCAAACTGCATTTTTCCACTCATATTAAAACCATGATAACAACTAAAAATTCTAAAATGCTGACTCTAATGACATAAAATGAAAAAACTCACCTGTCGACTGCTGCCGCCGCCGCCGCCAGCAACCCTTATAAAATGAAGAAAACCCAAAACACGATCCGACCACCACTGATCAGAAAAAATCCAGACCAAAATGTCACATTGATGAGATAGTGCCTCACTTACCGGGCTCTGGAGGCGATGCTCGAGGCGAAGCGATGCATATCGAAAGTGTCCTATAGATTCTCGCAGAGATAGAGAGTTGACTAGAGAAGATGGAAGAGCGAACAAGAGCGGCAAATGGTCAGTCTAGTCTAGGGTTTGCACGTCTGAGTGAGGAGGAAGGCGCATATAAAGAGGCTGCCGGAAGGCTTAAGATGTTCTTTTAGAGCGAGCTCTGGTCAGGCTCTAGAAGCATCTTGCGAGGGTTTAGGGTTTTCGATATGATGATCCGCAGGTTAAGGTAATGTTAAAAAGAACCTACTAGGCGGACAATTTTGCGTCACAAAAACCGTGTTTTAGAAAAAAACGAAAATGGGCTATAAAATTTATTAAGGGGATGTTTCGTTGGCTATGAAGTAAATATAGTATAAAATAAATATTTTGAGATTGTTTAGTAATCTGTAAAGTGAATGTAAGGGTATTATTTTTTTTATTTGGTGTATGTAGAATAAAATAAAATCAATGTATTCTGAATACTTAAAAGTTGTTTAATTTGGTGTCAGTGTTTGAATGGTGCGTGTTGGGGAGGGATGAAAAATACTTGCAGTTAGATGCGAGAAGGTGAAGGGATGGGTAGCCGAGAGCTACGTTGTAGGCGGTGAAACGGGTTTGGATGATTGAGTGGGGCAACAGTGGCTAGCTCAGGAGCAAGTAGTCGGAATAGGGGTGACCAGAAGGTGCAACGGGTTAAATCAATCATTGTGATCGAGCTTGGAGAGGATTGGGAGGTCAGGCTAGGAATTGGAAGCGACGGTAGGGGCATTGGCTCGTGTGTCTGGTTGAATGGAAGGTCGAGCGGATGAACAGTGCTGAGAGGGAGAGAAATGCTTGAGTGCAGCTGTTGGAGTCGGGCTCGGAAGCGACGACGTGGGAGATCAAGCAGGCATCGAGTGATTGAGTGAAGGAGAGGCGTGGGTCAGTCTATCCCTGTGAAACAAGGAATAGGGCGACTCTTAGATGAGTGATGAGTGAAAGGAGAATAAATAAATATGCGGAAGGGAGAAAGATAGTTACCTTCATTGTGACCGAGCTTTTTTGAATGTCGTGCCTTCTGATCCAATAGGAAGGGTGTTACATCTCGAGATTTAAAATGGAAGAATTTTTTATGTTTTTTTTCTCTTTCTTTTCTTTTATTTATACAACAATATTTATTCATTTAAAATCAGATCAAATTGGCATTCAGAGCTGATTAATTGCACTAAAGAAAATAAATAAATAGTAAGAAAACATAATTATAATACTACTATCAATATTTACATTTTATTACAAACTCCAAAAACTCAATATATATACAATAGTCACACTGGCTATAAAAATGTATAAACTAAAAGTTGAAATAAAAATTATACTAGCATCAATGCACAACATCAAGTTGCACACTCCTTACCTGAAATCATTTAAGACCACATAATGAGCATAAAAGTCTAGCAAGTAATCAAAATTTTATAACTACTTTCAATGCAATACAAAAGAATCAATGTGTATATTTCAGTTCTAATTAATATCAATCATCACATGAGCAATAAAATTATCAAAAATTAATAATAAAATTAATATGATCAATAAAGCTGAAAGAGATCTATCAAACTATAAGAAAAATCAATAAAGATGACTATCACCCAATAAATCATATTAATATGTTATTAATATTAATGCTAGTACGATTTCAATCAATTCAATGTACTATCATGTAAATGCAATTATGAATTCAATAACTTTAATGTGATACTTATGTCCGACCACCCCAAAATTTGCCCAGTTGGATATCAATCTTAATTTAGACCCAATTGTCAATTAATTAGTATCAGTGAAAATCCCAATTGTCACCCAATTGAATATCAATCTTAATTAGTCACAACTGCCAACCAATTGATATCGGTCTTTATCTTTCATGTTAATAATCAATCTTCCATCCAGCATCCTTTACTTACAGGCAAATGCTATATTTTTTGTCAATGTCATGTATGAAATATAATAACGTCTAAAATATAATGAATTTAAATATTATGTATTTACATTAAAAAATCATAGCTTCTAATTTAACAGATGAAAATTTAATATATTATAGTTAAAATGCTCATATAAATAATATTTATCACATACTAAAAGTTATGAGGTGAAAGTGTAGTAAAAATTAAGAAATATCACAATTTTTGCAACTTTTAACAAAACAAAGCATAAAATACAAAATATACAAAATCATTAAAATCAAAAATAGGGTAATTATTCCTTATAACTAGACATGCAACTTTGGAACAAAACGAAATAGCAAAAATTATTCCACGGCCTTCAAATTCTAACTTCTAATTTCTCTCTTCTTACTTTTTTTTTTCATTTTTTTACCTCTATTAAGCCAAATGCATGAATGAAGGGATTTAAAAAGGTTTTAATAAAATCTGTTTGAGTGGGTTAAGATATTTTGAAATAAAATAATTATATAATTTATTTAGTTTTAAGTATAAAATTAAATATAATTTTTTGGGAACTTAAATTTTTTAGAAAAATATTCATAAAATAGTAATCATTTTAAAAATAATTTGACGAAATCAGTTTGCAAAACGGATACCTAACAGTCCCAAAACCCCTACTTATACCGATATTTGTCAATTTCTTAAGGATTTGTATCATTAATGTCCAAAAGTTACAAAAAAATTAGTGTAATTAAAGCATTATAATATATTTGCTATGTCGAAGATGATTTATGATTTGGACTTATAATAGCTCCTAAAAAATTATTTAACTGGATTAAAATACGAGCTATTAAAAAGGAATGTAGTTGAAATAGAGAAGATGAAAAAACTTCTGAAACGAGGATGGAGGAAGAACGAAGATGGTTCCCAAGGCAACGGAGGAAGAAACGAATAGGGGTTACTGCGAGCTTCTCTCTCGAGCCTGCGAATTTCTTTTCGCTCAATTTGAGCCGGTTTCATTTACACTTAAAGTGAGCTGCAGTGGGGAATTCTTAATACGTTATGATTTTACTTTACATTCTGTCTAACCAAATACCAAAAAATAAAATAAAGTAATGCATTCTTTTTATACTGCAATTCTTTTTCCTCCAACCAAACAACCCTTAAGAGTTTATCTAAGATAATTTTCTTGTTGTTGTTTAAAATATTTTTTTAGTATAAAAATGTGTAATTCAAAAGATTTTATATTAAAAGTTACTTTAAAAAATAGTAAAAAAGAAAATAGCTATCATAAATGAAATCTAAGAATTATTTCACTGCTCCTGCAATCAATTAATAAATTTAATTTTTAATATTTGGTTTAAACTAATATGAATATGTTCTTTTAATTTTTTTATCTTAGGATTTAGGCCAAGATATAATGGTGTTCGAGGGATGGCAGTGATGATCGCAAACGTAAAAGGCTTGTTGAGGTCATGAGGCTGCATGTTGTGGGGCTATCAATGTCATGGATTTGAAGCAGACACGAGAGACAACAGGCTTGTTGAGGTCATGAGGCTGCATGTTGCCTATGGTGCTGCAAGTGGCCAAGGAGTTTTTGAGGTCGTGGAGGGCAACTGGCCAAGTTCTTGGATGCTTAAGCAAGGCAGTAAGGTCACAAGGCTATTGAATATGAAATTTGCCTAAATAGGATGAATTTTAAATTCATTAAAAATGACTTACGTAATGTCCCCCCTACAAAGAATACCCTAAGTTTGTTTTACTCCCAAATTATTAAGTTCGTTTTACACTCATAATACTTAAAAACAAATAATCTCTTAGGAGTAGTTTGGTTGAGAGTATTTTGTGTATATTATATTTGAAATCCAAGTGTTTCAATGAAAGTGTTAAATTCAAATTTGTTCTTGAGCTGTATATGACCTTACTGATAAGGTTGGTTAAAAAAATGAGAGAGATGAAGATAGACAGAGAGACATGAGAAAAGCTACATTTTTCTTATTGATAGAAAATATAGAACTTGAGACAATAAGCTATGGTTTTAAATTTGTCTTGGAACCCCTCTATTTATAAGCGGGGTAGAGGAATAGCTCTATAAGAAGGTTACATTAAAGAAATGCATGTAAACCACCTAATAAGAGTAATGTAAAGACTTGCCATAAAAAATTGCTAATTGTATTCATTTGACTATGTTAAGCACATATTAATGATTTCTAAAATAAGAAGTCGGTCCATGTGAAGTCGCTAACTAACTTCAACAAGCTTATGAGAGTTCTGAAGAGTAGCCATACAAAGTTATATTAAGTCATTTGGATAAGTTCATTTTAAGAGACAAGTTTATCCTAAGGGTCAAGGTTATCTTGAGGGCCGAATTTATCCAAAAAGTTACGTTCATCCTGAGGCTGGGTTCACCCTAAAAGATGAGTTGAAATATCTATTTGATGACTTCAAGAATGAAATGAGTTGAACTTTTCATAAATTACTTCAAATTTGAGATGAGTTCAATGTCACATTCTGATTTAATTAATTTAGTCTAGTTGATGATGGTGTTGTTGACTTTCATCTCTTCATGAAATTGGTTTTAAATAATATACAAAAACATGTGAAACATAAATGTCTAAGAATATGTCAAGTAAATAATGTTCGAGTAACTTCCTATATGAAGAGTATTTCTAATATCGCTTGCCCTTTTTGCCCTTTATGCATTTTTTGGATTAGTCGTTGACTCTGATGGGTCTCAACTTTTGCCAAAGTTTTAAAATTTTCAATATCAATATAATTCATCAATGTATTAACTCTCCAACTCGAAGATGGCTAGATTCTAATTTTAAAGTTAATTTTTAAGCTTTGGATTCACTTTTTTCAAATATTTTCCACACCCCTTTTCCTTTCTCATATTTTTATAATTTTAAAAAAGAAGATTGAATTCCAATAGAGGAACAAGTTCATGAAGTCATTCAAGTTTAACTTTGTTGAGTTGTTGAACTATCCCTTTGATGATTTTAATTATTATACGAGTTAAAACTCTCGCTTGGTCAACTTAAAATCTTTGATGAGTTGAGCTCTCCTTTTGATGACTTCTACTCTTATACAACTTTAACTCTCCATTGGATGAGTTGAACTCTTCATTGGCCTTCAACAAGGGACGAGTTCAATATGATGCATAAGTTCAACAAGGGACGCGCTCAATATGATGCATAAGTTCAACATGGGGGAAGAGTTCAGTATCATGAACGAGTTCCTCAAGATCATTCTCATGGATAATTTATTAGGCTTAAGGCCAAGTTCCCCAGGTTTTGCCAATACCTAATAATGAGTTCCCCAAGTATTTATTGAAGTCCAAGAACGAGTTTCTTGAAAACTTGTCAAATCTCACAGATGAGTGTCCCAAGCATTTGTCAAATTTCTTATGCACTTGTCGAGTTTCTTGAACAGGCTATTTGTTGGTGATGAAATATTGACTTTTTCATCCCAAGTAATTCGTTTCTGTTTGGTTTTTCTCTATGTTGCAATTGCAAAGTTTAACTTATAGTCCCTATTATTGATCCACAGTTATCACACTTTAGAGAATGTTGAATCCAAAATTTTCCATTACTGACAAGATGGTCTTTGAAAAGGAGAGACACCTAGAGAGAAGTGTCAATGAAGAAGTGCTATGATTTCTATTAACAAAAAAGAAATAATTTGAGATAATAAGTTGTGTTCTAAGCTTACCCTTTAACCCCTATTTATAGGAGGGGAAGGGGCGTAGCATTAAAGGAAATGTTATATTTAAGAAAGATGTATGTATTACAAAATATAATCTAATAAAGACTTTCTATAAAATACAAATAAATCAGTACCTTCTTTTAATTATCTTAAATACATATGTAGGAATTTCCAAATATGAGGTAGCCCCCATGAAACCAATGACCTACTTCACCTTCCTCGACCAAGTCCTCACGAGTTGCTATGTTAGATATTCTAAACTAATGTCCCTAGTCATCCTAAATAAGAGAGTTGCTATGTTGGAGATTTTGGACAACTTAGTCTAATTGGCCACTAGGGCCAAGTTAGCAAACCTTTTACTTTGAATGTTTTGCATTGCTTTGATCTTTGATCTATTCAGTCTTGTTGGTGCATTTTCTTTGGAAAGGGCGTGTCACTTTGATTTTAAGGCATTGTCTCATGGTTAGTTCATGTAATGACCTCAATTTTTATATGATTAAAGACTCATTAATAACTTGCAGATGATTTATACAAAATTCTACATGCATGAAAATCCATGTAGAAACACCGAGCACTATACTTGTGAGCGCAAGGGCTCTAGTATCTCTATGTAGAAGATTCTGGCCATGTAGACACAATAACACCAGAGTTGGGTGCTGCAGCACCAACCTCTTGAGTTTGAGATGTTCAGGGGGAGCGTTGTGGCACTATGGTGCTGGATTTGAGTTTTTATTTTTTTTAAATATCTTAATCCAGTGCCCCATTAATACCCTAAGCCATACCTCCTCTATTTGGTTCCTTGGCCAAGAAGAAGAGGAAGAGAAGAGAAGAGAGAAGGGGGAGAGGAGAGAAGAAAGAAGGGAGCAAAAGCTACCCCGAAGCCATGTCTATTAGTCCTGTCAGTTGTAGAAGTTATTCTGATCGTGGTAGATACTTCAAATCCTATTTCTGTTTCTAATGATTTTGAGTTCTAATTTTTATCTCTTCGAAATCTAATTAAAATGCGTTATCTCCTGATTTATTGAACTTTCACCGCATAACTATTGATATATGATATATATGATTATTATGCACATTTTGGTATGATCATCTTGTATTTTTACAATATAAAATTACATGTGCAATATTTTAATTGAATTAACAAGAATAAAGATATACATGTGAATACATTATGACTGATGCAACTATCTCATTAAGCCCGACATAACATACATATTATATTGTTCACTTGAAATAGTATAATGTAGCAAGTACATTGGTAGAAAATATATACTAATATCATAGTGTTAAAATGATCTGCATGTTAAATTGCACAAGATAGACATGGATTAGCATGTCATGTAAGAAGGCTGGTTAGTTATAGATTGATTCAGGTTGACTAGAGCAAGATACCCTATATAGAAGGATGGACCGACGAGCTTTCTTTTAAATTATGAGTTTGTTGTGTAATCTTAACATAAGATATAAGATAAAAGATAAAGAGTTATAAGTGGATAAGATACACTAACAAGCAAGAGTGACGAATTTTATAATATAGCCGCATAACACATGATTATAATATGGCAATATATGATAAGATATAAGAAAATGTCATATGATTTGCTGGATGTCCTAACTTACATTAACATGAATATGTACATGCATACATGACATAATGAATAGAGATAAAATGAACATGCCTAAATTATATGAAACATGGTCTATGTGATGCATGATATGATATATGAATATGATGTATAATTACATTAATACAGATACAAACATATAATAGATCTCATATATAAGATTGGTACATACTACATTAATAACAAATGACATGATATGATATAAAAATGACATTTATGTGACATTCATGACATCGACATGTATTGCATTACCTTACGTGATTCCTATGATTACTTTTGATATGTTGGGATAGAACAGAGTCAATAATTACTAATCACTTTTATGATTAAGATTCATGCTGATTGACACTATTCATGGTGACTACCATTGTTCATGTTGATATACTCCTATGCACATGAATCCTTGATAACCATGTTCTACTATTGATCAAAATGATTACATACATATTGTTTTGTTTTTCATGCATTGCGTGCAGTGGTAGGTTCTTTTGATCTATTGAGCTTTTGCTCATTATGTGTTTTTTTTTCACAATTTTAAGGTCGGGTAAGGACTAGGTAACGTGAGGCAAAATAGGGTTTGTTGATTTATGTATTTCTTTTGTTTTTCTGTTTATTTATTTTTTTTATTTATGGATGTATTAAGATAGATTTATTAGAAACATGCATTTAAATCCAATGTAAAAGATTTTTGGAAGATGAAATGAAATATACATATTTTGAGAAGTGAAAATGAAAGATAGTATCTGCAGTGCATATTATTTTCTTATATGCATGATTATTATTGATTCTGATAGATGATCAACAATTTTAAAATATGCAATCTTCCAAATTAGATCTTCTGATAAGTTCGTGATATGACTCTTCCAACTCAGCCATGTTGACATGAACTTAGGTTAATCAATTTAGGGGATAATGGTATGAGGAGTATGTATACATTTTTGCTATGTTTTAAATTTCTTGTATAATTATGCATTATAAGTTCAAATTGAGATAAATTGATACATGAATTGCAAATGCTCTTTAATTGCTAGAGTACTTGCTTAGGGTTATTCTTTAGAGGTTTAAATAAGTGAAAACCAATGAATGAGTCTTTTCCAAATCCATTTGATCTCTCATTGCATTTATTCATCTATCCTTATATAACATGAGATTGGTCTTGTCACAACCCAACGTGACAAGAACTAATCCTATCGTGTTAGGTTGCGACAGAAAACCCCAGGATCTAGCTTTGGAATTGCTTTTTTTTTTCTTTTCAACGAATTATAGAACCATAGAGCTGCTACAAACATCCAAGTGTACGGAGAACTCATCCATTATTTCTTCTTTCTTTCATCAAAAATAATATACACTACAGTGCATGGCTATAAATAGAAAGTACAGAACAGAAAAGTAATCTAGCCATGACTGTACAAAAATCAAAAGTACAAAAATACCTATGACTGTAATTCAGATCCTGAACGGCTAGTCTGACACTTCCTTCCCTTTCCCAGAACCTGAAAACCATGAAGATAACCACAGTGAGCTAACAGCTCAGCAAGATCACACTAACCGATCTAAATTCTCAGATCCACACACAAAATTAAAATCTCAAAATAAAGCACGGAATTCAAAGCATCAAATAGAGTTCAGATATTATCACAAAAATTATCAGAACATAAACATAATTCATCACACCACAGAAATCATCTTATCACAGCAATCATTAAAAATTGAATCAAATTCATCTCATAGAGTCGTACAAAGCACGTCACAGAATCGTATTTCAAATCACATATCAGATCATGTATCCCTGACACAGACAGAATCTCAGAGGATTCCGGCCCCTTATGCCTCCCTTCCCAGACACACACAGAATCTCGATTCTGGGCCCTTATGTCTCCCTTTGTGCTTACAGCACCAGAACATATCAGATTATCAGATCAGTATTCATTTTCATATTCCCGGACCTAGACAGAATCTCAAAGGATTCTGGCCCCTTATATCTCCCTTCCCAGACACAGACAGAATCTCAAAGGATTCTGACCACTTATGTCTCCCTTCTGAGCATTCAATCATATAAAGCATCAATCATATCATTTTTAAAGAAATCAAATACGCATCAAAATGCAATTAGACAGTATAACGGCAGACAACAAAAAATACAACGAATCAAAATTCACAGTTTCAGAATATTTCCAAATTACCAGAGATCATGCACAACATCGTTTCAAGACTTTACTGTAGCACTATTTTTCGACATCCAGAAAATTTTCTGTTCGATAAAAATCTCACAGATTTCAAAATACTCGATGAAAATTTTTCAGAAAATAGTCAAAATGTGCATAATAACAATCTCGACAACATACCCAAAGTTACACGGTAAAAGTTTTACCAGTGCAAAGTTATACCCATTTTTCGCTAACGGAAACACAATTTTAATCAGAAAATCCATCAAAATTCACATTTCTGAAAATTGAGAAGGCATAATGTGCCTTACCTCGAGTCGATCAACTTTCCCAACTGCGACGACAGACGAAAACGGACCAAAGTCGCCCAAAATGCGGATTTCCTTCTCTTTCTCTCTCTAGTTGTTTCTCTCTCTTCAATCCAATGGCTGAGATTTTTAATTGGCTGAGATCTTTTCAGTTCATCCCGGACGATCGTGTCGTTCGTCCCGGACGATAATTTCTTCGTACAGACGAAATTACTGGACGATCGGCTCTGTAAAATTTTTGTTATGTTCGTACAGACAAACTAAGTTCGTACAGACGAAACTTCTGTACGATCGGCTCTGTAAAAATTTTGTTCAGTTCGTACAGACGGTTCGTACAGATGGCTCCAGGTTCGTACGGTATGAACTGCACAAAAAAATTTGATTTTCTCAGTTCGTACAGGTTCGTCCTGGACTAACCTGCACAAAAATTTTTTTTTTCAAGAGTTCTCACAGGTCTCTTCTTGGAACATGAAATTTCATTTTGCAAGATGCATCATGTTATATCTTCTCTAGTAAACTTGCGGTAGAATAGTTATTGTGATATGCCATTGTTAATGCATCAATAATCTGATATTTTTTATGCTTATGGATTTTTTATTCTAACTTAAAGTTGCACATCACATGAAAACATCATTATGGAATATTTTATACGCACCATCTTATTTTTAGCTGTATATATCAAATTTATATATGATTTATTTTAATTTAAAAAATGAACGGTCAAGATTTGTTATAGGAAAAATCATAAGCCACATTTTAATATTAGTGTAGATATGTGATGCGTGATGATATTTAAGTGCGATAAGTTTAAGAATATTAAATCTATCATACAAAGGCTAGGGATATAGATAACATAACTTATAGGGTTAAGGTTTAGTTGTTAAACTAAAGAAGTGTCTGAAAAATAGGGGTGCAAGTGAGCTGAGTTAGCTCGAGCTTAACTTGTTAACGAGTTCACTAGTCAAGTTTATAGAGCCTCGAGTTTGAGCTCGAGCTATGCCTGACTCGACTCATAAGCTAATTGAGCCGCTCAATTAACTTAAAATATATTTAAAAATTAATTTAAATTAGGATTATTAATAGATTTTAATCTTTGTAAATAAATTATATATTAAAAATAAATATTCTAAAAACATGAAAAATTTAATTTAAAATTAAAAAATTGAGCTCAATAATTGAGTCAAACTCAAGCTTTTTAATCGAACTCGAGTATATAAATTTTTAACGAACCGAGCCCAAGCTTAGTAAACAAGCTCGAGTCAAGCTTGAACTCTGTAAGAACTAAATAAATTTAGCTCAAATAAACATATACTTGGCTCATTTACACCCCTATGGTCAAGATAAGTATTAAGTAAATGATCTTTCGTATTCTATATTTAGCTTGTTATCTGTTTTTGGGTTTAGAATATGGTGTTTTCTTTTTAGTTGCTGAGTCAGCTTCTTGTATTTAGCAGGAAATGGGTTTTATTTGTTGTCTATATAGATATATAGTTGGATATTGCTAGGGGCTTGTCCTCTTCTTTAAATAAGTGATAAGATAAGTTAGGAGAAGCTTTTTTTTGCTCTCCGATTTTTCCTTGTGATTACGGTTTTGTTCTTCTTTCCTACTATTTGCCTTTTCTTTTTTGTTTTTCCAAGAAGGCTGAGATCTATTTATCTGAACTTGCTACTTCGTTAAGAAATAGAACTTGCTGTTTCACATGAAGAATAAGAGAAGATTCTTACAAGTGGTATCCGAGCCAAGAAAGTGAAATGTCAATGCAGAAGTTTGACATTGTCAAGTTCATCGGAGAAAATGACTTTAGCCTATGGCGAATCAAGATGAAGGCATTGTTGGTGCATTAAGGAGTTGTGGATGCCATTTCAGCAGAAGGGTTGGCTGCAATCACTAATAGAGTTAAAGCCAGAGAAATACAGCTAAAGGCACACAATGCAATCTTGCTTCATTGGGTGATGAAGCTTTGAGAGAAGTTGCAGAAGAAGATTCAGCATTAAAGTTATGGCAAAAGTTGGAGTCACTGTTCTTGAAGAGATCCCTAGCAAATCGATTGTTCTTGAAAAAGCAATTGAATACACTTCAAATGGAAGAGTCGAAGGATGTGAGAAAAACACATGGATGAGTTTAACAAGATAATTCTTGATCTTAAAAATGTGGATGTACGGATCGAACGAAGAAGACCAATGAATTATTTTGCTTAGATCATTATCGAAGGCATACGAACACATTCTAGACACAATGTTGTATGGGAAGCAAACATTAACAATGACAGAGGTCAAATCTATCCTGATGTCGAAGGATGTTCAAAAGAAGTCTGAACAGAAGGAAGTGAAGATAACAAATAACATATATGTGTGAGGAAGACCGAAATACAAGAACAACAAGAACAATAAAGCAATTCGAAATTGATTAAGATCCAAGTCAAGAGTTGCATGAAGGTGCTTCCATTGTCATAAAGAAGGTCATTATAGGCAAATTGTCCGGATAGGCAGATAGGGCAATTTGAGAGATCAGGTGATGAAGCTAAAGCAAGAATTGTGGCAAGCTCAGATGGTTATGAATCATCTGAGGTTCTGGTTATTTTAGAAAAAGGCTCAAGCAAATTGTGGATAATAGATTCTAGGTGCTCGTTCCATATGACGCTTAATCAACATTGGTTTTAAGAATTAAGATTGAAAGATGGCAGCTCAGTCTTATTGGGAGACAACAAATCCTATAAAGTGATGGGAGAAGGACCAATCTCCATATAGATGCTTGATGGATGTATCAGGACTTTACAGGATGTGAGGTATGTTCCGGAACTCAAGAGAAATCTGATTTCTATGGGGATACTTGATGCAGATGGCTGTAGCGTGAAGATTGAAAAAGGTTTGATCAAGATTACCAAAGGAGCTTTGGTTGTTATGAAAGGGTTAGTTGAAAACTGTTTGTATGTTTTGCAAGGCCATACCATGTTAAATTCATCAACTAATATTGTGTGTACACCCAAGGATAACACAAAACTTTGGTACTTGAGGCTCAGGCATGCTAGTGAAAGAGGACTGGTAGAGTTAAGCGAAAGGGGGTTGTTATGTGGAGATAAAAATTCAAGAAATGGAATTCTATAAGCATTGTGTATATGGCAAGTGCACTAGAGTTCGATTGGGTTTGACGACGCACAACAGTAAAGGCATACTTGACTATGTGCACAGTGATTTATGGGGCCAATAAAAGGTTGCTACAGTGGGTGGAAATAGATACTTCATGTCTATTATTGATGATAGTTCAAGGAGGGTTTGGGTATACTGCCTCAAGAGCAAGGATCAAGCTCTTAGTGTAAGCCACCTGTACACGTGGCATTTTATCATTGGTTTCTTAATGTTCCCTGTGTACTTTCTTGTCTCTATTTGTGTATATATACACCATGTAACCGATGGCTAAAGCAATGAAAAGCAATTTATCTTATCTTTATGCTCATTAACTTAAGGGAAAATTCTATAAGATGGTGGTGAGACCTGCAATGCTTTATGGTGCAGAATGTTGGCCATTAAAAGAGAAGCACAATACTAAGTTATGTGTTGCGGAGATGAGGATGCTTAGGTGGATGAGTGGATTTACTCTTAGAGACAGGATACGAAATGAGCATATACGTGAAAAGGTTGGAGTAGCTCCAGTGGAGGATAAGATTAGAGAGAGTCGCCTTAGATGGTTTGGTCACATAAAACGGCGGCCTTCCGATGACCCAGTTAGGAAAGTAGAGGTATTAGATTTGACTTATGTTAAGAAAGGTAGAGGTAGACCTAAAAAGACTTGGTTAGAAAATATTAGAAATGATCTTTCTCTATTAGATTTAAACGAGAATTTGACTTTGAACCGGACACAATGGAGAAAAAGGATTCATGTTGCCGACCCCACGTAGTGGGACAAAGGCTTGTTATTGTTGTTGTTGTTGTTGTTGTCTCTCTGGTTAAAGAAAGGCCTCAGCTCTCTATTCTACATGGTATCACGAGACTAGGCTATCCTCCTTTTGCAATGCCGCCCTCCCCAGAATCCACCGCCTCGCACGAACAAATGGACTTTTCGCATTAAATACCATTCAGACGGATCCATCGCTTGTCACAAAGCTCGATTAGCGGCAAAAGGATACAATCAGGAGCATGGCATAGACTATACCGAAACTTTCAGCCCCGTCGCCAAAATGCCAACAATAAGAGTTCTAATTCTTCTTGCCCTGCATCACAGCTGGACCATACACCAGCTCGACGTGTCAAATGCCTTTCTCCACAGCAATCTCTCAGACACTGTTTACATGCAACAACCTCCAGGATTCAAGACTCTATCCACCCCAATTACGTCTGCAAGCTGAAGAAAGCTCTTTACGGTCTCAAACAATCTCCTCGGGAGTGGTACGCCACCCTATCCAACCACCTGCTCTCATACGAGTTTCAAATCAGCTCATCCGACCATTCGCTTCTCACATATAAATCGGGCAACACTCGCATTTACATCCTCATCTATGTCGACGACATCCTCCTCACAGGTAACTCCAAACTTGAAATCAACAAATTATTATCTAACCTTCATTCCGCCTTTCAGATGAAGAACCTCGGCCCATTATCCCAATTTTTGGGAATTCAAGCCATTAGAACTCAGACAGGTATCTTGCTACATCAACAAACCTACGCCAGAAAAATTATTGAAAGAGCAGGCATGGGTCAATCAAAAGCCATCTCCACTCCTGTCTCATGCAAAATCACTCTCAACGCCAAATCAAAGGAAGCATCGGCGAACCCTCAGCTATACAGACAACTCATTGGCTCGCTGCAATATTTGACCTTAACTCGCCCCGACGTTCAATTCGCTGTGCAACAATTATCCGAGCATATGCAAGCTCCACTCAACCTTCACTTTGACTCACTCAAACGTCTTCTCCACTATATTCAAGGTACCTCCGATATCGGCATCCCCCTTCACAAAAACAATCTTACCTTAAGAGGATACGTCGATGCCGAGTGGGCCAGCAACAACCATGACCGGAAATCTATCTCTGGCTATTGCAACTTTCTAGGCAACTCCCTTATTTCTTAGCAAGCCAAGAAACAAAACACAATCGCCCGATCGTCAACAGAGGCCGAGTACCGTGCCCTTGCCTCTGAAGCCTTCGAAGTACTGTGGCTCCGACGGCTTCTCGACGACTTTCATCAGCCTCAAACCTCCCCTACCACCGTCTACTGTGACAACACATCAGCCATCGCACTCGCCAACAATCCAGTCTTCCATGCTCGAACAAAGCACATCGAGGTGGACTGCCATTTCATCCGCGACTGCATTAGGAAAAAGCACATCTCAGTTCATCACATCTGCACCACTGATCAACTAGCAGATATCTTTACCAAACCTCTCCCAACTCAAAGGTTTCAATTTCTATCTACCAAACTCACCGCAGCCATGCAGCCATTCATTTGAGGGGGGATGTAAGCCGCCTGTACACGTGGCATTTTATCATTGGTTTCTTAATGTTCCATGTGTACTTTCTTGTCTCTATTTGTGTATATATACACCATGTAACCGATGGCTAAAGAAATGAAAAGCAATTTATCTTTTTCTCTCTCTGGTTAAAGAAAGGCCTCAGCTCTCTATTCTACAGTGCCTTTCAAAAATGGAAGATGTTAGCGGAAAAACAAGTTGGAAGGAGAGTTAAAAAGCTAAGAACCAAAACTGGGTTGGAGTTTTGTTCAAAAAACTTTAACCAATATTGTGCAGAACATGGCATAGTTAAGCATCTGATCGTTGTCAACACACCTTAACAAAATGGGATAGCCGAGAGGATGAATAGAACACTGCTGGAAAAGGTTAGGTGCATGCTGTCAAGTTCAAGGCTACAGAAAGAGCTTTGGAGCAAAGCTCTTAAAACAGCATGTTATCTAGTTAATAGATGTCCTTCAACAACAACTGGTCTTAAAACTCCATTGGAAGTATGGACTAGGCACAAATTTGATTATAGCAACCTGAAAGTGTTTGGCTGCATTGTTTTTGCTCATATTAAGCAAGACAAGCTAATGCCAAGGGCGGTTAAATGTGTTTTTCTGGGTTATCTTGATGGTGTGAAAGGGTACATATTATGGTGCATAGAGCCGAGCATGAAAAAATGCATGACAAGTAGAGGCATAACTTGTAAGGAAGATGAGTTTCCTATACTGAATCAAAGCAGGACTTCAGATTAAAGGAATGAAACGTGCAAGCACTTTGAAAGCATTTAGGTGGAGTCTATACTAGATAAAGAGATTGCCCAACAACATATTGAAAATGAACTCTGGGAAATCAATAGCAACCAGTAAGATCTTCCTAGTAGCAGTTCACACATTAATGAAGGTTATATGCTGAGTCGTGATAGGGAGAAATGAAAAATCAGAGCTCCAAATAGATTTGGCTACACTGATGTCATTTCATATGCATTAACTATTTTAGATAATGAAGACAGTGAAGAACCGGCTACTTATTATGAAGCTATCAATGGGAAAGAAGTAGTGCACTGGACAAATACAATGAAGGAAGAAATAAATTCATTATATAAGAACAACACTTGGGATGTTGTTTGTAGACCTATGCATAAGAAGATTGTTAGTTGTGAATGGCTATACAAGAAAAAGGATTATCCACATAATTTATTGAAGCCAAAATTCAAAACTAGGCTTGTAGCAAGAGGCTTCACACAAGGAGTGGATTATAATGTAATTTTTTCTCATGTTGTCAAACAAACATCTATCAGAGTTATGTTATCCATTGTGGCCAAATTTGATTTTGAATTGGATCAAATGGATGTGAAGACAATGTTCCTGCATGGAAATTGGAAGAAACAATCTTCTTGGAGTAGCCAAAAGGATTCTCTAATGGAAATAGAAATCATGTTTGCCGATTGAATAAGCCTATATATGGTTTAAAGTAATCCTCAAGACAATGGTATAATCGTTTTGATCAATTTATAAAATGCATTGGTTTTCATAGATGTATTTTAGATCATTGTGTCTTGAAATGAGATTCTGATAATAACATTCTCGTGTTTCTATTATTATATGTTGATGACAAATTAATAGCTAGCAAAAGAAGGACTGAGGTTGATATATTAAAGAGCAATTGTCTTTAGAATTTGAAATGAAAGACATGGGGGCTGCAACCAAGATATTGGGAGTAGATATTGACAGAAACAGAGCTAATAACAGTTTGTTTCTCTCACAATATCATTACATGAACAAAGTCTTGAAGAAGTTTAATATGTTTAATTCAAAATATGGTCAAGACTCCCTTGGCAAATCACTTCAAATTGACTTTGAATGATGCTCCCGAGAATGAAGCTGAGAAGGCATACATTGAGAATGTGCCTTATGCAAATGCAGTGAGATGTTTAATGTATGGGATGATATCCACTAGGCTAGATGTTGCATACGCTATCTGTCTTGTTAGTCATTTCATGTCAAAACTTGGTAAACAACACTGGAATGCAGTCTCTAGATCGTGGAATTATGTATAATGGAGGAAAATTAAATGCAGAAACCCTTACATGTTTTACTGATTCTAATTTGTCGAGTGCATAAACACTAGAAGATCCCCATCAAGATATATTTTCACTATTTTTGGTGGCATAGTCAGTTTGAAATCATCCATGCAGCACATAGTTGTGTTATCTTCAACTGAGGCTGAATTCATTGTTGCAACCGAGGTGATCAAAGAAGGTATATGGCTGCATGGACTATTGAAGGAACTTGGTTTTGTTCAGGAAGCATTCACGTTGTATTGTGACAATCAAAGTGCAATTCACCTCATGAAAAACCCAGTTTTTCATGAAAGAATCAAACATATGGATGTAAAGTTGCATTTTATTAGAGATACCATTGCTAATGGTAAAATCATTATCCAAAAGATTGCATTAGAGTTCAATCCTGCTGATGTAATGACCAAATGCTTACCAATTGATAAATTCAATTTCTGTTTGAATTCTATCAACACTAATTGAATTTATCAATTGTTGTACAGCTGAAAATACTTATAGTAAAGATCAAGGTGAAGATTTGTTAAGTAAATGATCTTTCCTATTCTATATTCAGCGTACTTGTTACATGTTCTGTTTTTAGGTTTAGAATAGGGTGTTTTCATTTTAGTTGCTGAGTCAGCTTCTTGTATTTAGCAAGAAATGGGTTTTATTTGTTGTGTATATATATATATATATATAGCTGGATATTGGTAGGGGGCTGTATTCTTCTTTAAATAAGTGATAAGACAAGCCAGGAGAAGCATTTTTTTTTTTGCTCTCTAATTTTTCCTTGTGATTGCTGTTTTGTTCATCTTTCCTTCTATTTGCCTTTTCTTTTTTGTTTTTCCATGAAGGCTGAGATCTCTTTCTATGAACTTGCTACTTTGTCAAGAAACCAAACTTGCTGTTTCAAGTGAAGAATAAGAGTAGATTCTTACAATAAATTTGCTTGATTCATCCAACAAGATGACGTTGATGAATTTTATTTATCACATGCTCATTATAATGAAGCTAATGGTAACTTTATACCTAAATCAAATCATATGTCCTATCGCTAACATGAAGCCCAAGCTCAAATCAAAAGTAGAGACCAACTTGGCCCAAATGCCACATCCACTAAAATTTTAACTTAAATATCCCAAGTGTAGTCATGTCTTCTTGTAATCTATCAAACCCACAACCCAAACTCAAAATCTAGGAGCCAACCCAACAATCAATCAAAAGGGGTCACACTATGAGCTAGTAATACCTAGCTCCCTTTATGGATTAATCAAGCCAATCTCTCTCTCTTAAAGCAAAATGAATATAAAATCTCTCAAGGGTTATCTCCCCTTAAGGCAGTCAAGCTTAAAAAAAAGTCTCAAAAGTTCAACGCTAAATTTCATTTGGGACAATTTTCTCGTTGCTTTTAAAGCAGTTTTTAGTAAAAAATTTCAAGTTTGACAAATTTTTGTACTAAAATCTGTTTTAGAAAAAAAAAAAACTGTCGTAAATGAAGCCTAAATAAAAACCTACCTAGACACCCTTTTTGATGACAGATAAAATTTAAGTTTATAACTAGAAGGAATAATACTGATCCCACTAAATAATGACTCATCTCTACGCTTCAATAAATGCTCCCATAAAAAACTCTTATGATGGATGTACTGAAATCAAATCTTTAAACTATAACTATCACGACCCACCAATCCATGCAACTCTCAAGATTCTTATATTAAAAGTTGCCCCCAAGTCCTTGGCAAGCCAATGTTACCAAGTACCAATACCTTCAGCACTTCATTTTTCCAAAAACAAATTTACTACAAAAATATATAAAAGAGCAAAATCTATAAAAAATGCCAAAAATAATTTAAATTAAAGGCTATACTTAACCTTTAAGGGAATGAAACAAACTAAAGGCTGAGTAAGACTCGGGAAAACAATCAACTTATCTAGAAATTCTCATACAAATATGCACTAACTAAGTTATTACTATCATAAAAAGTATCGCATTAAAAAAAAATTAAAAAAATCTGCCAGCCGAGTCATCAAATCTTTGAACTTGACTTGTAATGGGATTCTCGCATGCTCTTAAGCTTTTGGATTAGCTTTCTTAGGCCTCGTTTGATTGAACGTTTTTTGTGCTTATTCCGTTTTAAAACTATAAATTTTTTTGTTCTTTACTGTTTGGTTTCCCAAGAGACGTTCTGAATAACACCGTTTTCTTCTTTTTTCTGTTGTTTTGAGGAAGCTTTTTATATATGCTTCTCCATTACAAAACTCTTTTTTCTGAACCAGAGTTTTTAAAAACTACCTTTGATAAAAGTATCAAATAAACAAACGAAGCCTCAGTCACCGTCGCAAGAGAGGCCTCCTTCTCAAGAACTTGTTTTTCATCAAGATGATGGAAACATCTTGAGCTGTGAGCCTTTGGCCTTCTCCATATCGATGGTTGTTCTGAGGATGGTTGTCTCCTTGTTGAAGATGACCTCCAACTCTTTTTTTTTTTAATCTGAATCATTAATGAATACAATAACTATAGTTTCTTGACAGGAAAAACCGGCCAATCTGTCAACACTCAACAGTTCAACCTGCTTCCTCATAGCCTCCATATCAATAAATTCTCCAACTTCTTATGTTCATGGCTATAGATAAAAGTTTCCAGGAGAAAGTCATAAGCACCTAAGTTTCAACTTTTGCTTTGGCTCTAAGGGGTCGACATTAAAGTCTACCACAGATTTGTCAAACACTTTAACCCTATTATAAGCAGCTCAATCGGCCTTATTACGATAATATGAATTGAAGCCATTATACATACGCATTATAGGCATATTTCCTTCGTTGTAATTGCCTGAGACACTTCAACTTTAGAGCCATTCGATCTCTTCTGTAGGTTGATTGTCTGTTGCGCCACCCTCACAAATGATAATGCATTTAGCTTTCCTAGAAGCTAGCTTGTTAACTTTCTGGATGAAGCCTCCGCTACTGAGCTCAGAACCTGAAAACCTCTTTGGCGCTCGCTATAGTAGAGGTTGAGGTTGGAAACGCTAAAAGTGCATAAAAAAAGACATCTAATTAACATCAACACGCTTAAAAACTTTAAAAAATAAAAACATGCTACATATAGGGGGGCGGAACTATAACCTCTCTTTTGAGGGTAGATAAAATAATATTGTGAAATGCATAATTTTATGTATGAAATAGAAACAGAATTTTTTTTTCTGAGAACTTGGGTAGCTGCAATTATTGAAGGTAAGTAAAATAATTAAAATGCTTATTCTTTTAAGGAAAAATAAAATTTTATGGTGGGTAAATTCCCACCCTGGCTCTTCCTTATTCCACCCTTATATTGCATGCTGAACTTAGTGGTTAATAATATATTGTTCTAGTAGGAGTGTAAACAAGTTTAAGCGAGCTTAAGCTACCCTTGGCTTGAGCTGAGCTTGATTATTAATTGGGTTCTACCTCAAAACTCTTTGTTGCATCAAAATCATCATCCATTAGTTCTACCACAAAATTCTTTGCAACTATGGTTCTTAATATATTTTATCAATTAACTTTTTAGAAAATCAACTTTCATCTCATTTTATAATATTATCTTGACCATCATCATTACTGAAAATATACGTTCAATTGTTAAAGTTGAAACATATAGAGTTTGTTCGGATTCTTGGAAAAAAAAGCTCTTCTTTGAATCTTGAGAGAGATGAAAAAATTTTAACTAAAAACTAAACTAACACTTAAATCTGGATCAAATATTAACAATCTCCAACTTATCTAAATTTTTAATGTCTAAACAAGAAAAAGAAAGAGAGATCTTTTTGCATTCTTGCATGGACCTAGAGCTGCTTCCACGGCAGGCTTTGGCTTCACATCCATGACCTAGAGCCGCCGCGCCACCTGCTTCCATCAAGAACTATGTCCAAGAAATGGCCCACTTGCTTGTACCCGTGTAGCCCTCGACCTCCGATACTCCCGTCCAGCCCGAGGCTCCACCCTCTTCTGATCATGACCTTGAAGCCTGCAGAGTGGACCGCGTGCCCTGCACAATGTCCGCACACACCCTGTGCAATGTCTACCTGTGCCCTACATGCCTCATGTGATCTACATGTTGGACATCCAACTTGATCTTGTTTCGCGCTCCTAATTCCGCAACCCAGCCTTTGACATAACCCGAGCCTGCACGGCCTTGCCTCCTGCCTCAGGGCATCTCCCGCGCTTGACACGTGATACTCCTTCCGCGCCCACGTGCAACCACACGTTCACCAAGCTTGTGCAAGTACCAAATCTCCTTTGACTATTGTGATCCCGCTACTTGTTTGTTTGTAGTGATCTTATGGTCTGCCTGACTGTCGCGATGCATCCGCTTCTGCTACAGCTCATGACCGGGAGCCCTCTCCTCAGCCCGACCATAGACCCACGGCCCCGCACGGGTCGCCCAGCACCCGCGTGCGCCCTGTTCCAGCATGTGTTCACGGGTGCTCCACTCTGGCCAAACACTTGCCCACACGCGATCCATGACCGCCCGTCTTGGCTTCTGAACCCGACTGCGCTTCATGACACCGACCTGGCTGATTGTGCCACCCTTGCCTGCGACATGGGCACCCCGTGAGCCCTGCTCAGCCTTCTGTGACCCGGCCTCCTCTGCTTGCACGCACCCTTTCTTAGGCACACCCACACAAAATCGGCCCCGATTCGCCTACGCCTCTGCTCCTGCTCTTTTTCTTGAATACAAGAAGCACTTTCTCCTTCCCTTTGATCGTCTCAACCTTGCTCAGATACTATTTTGTTGGAATTCTTGGAGGAAAAAAGCTCATCTTTGAATCTTGAGGGAGATAAAAAATTCTAACTAAAACCTAAACTAATACTTAAAAAATCTCGATCAAATATTAACATAGTTAAGATCAATGTAATCAATGTAATCAATCGATCAATAAGAGGACATACAATCAATTTTCTTATGTTTGCCAACATTTGACAAAGATCATAAATTATGGAGAGATTATGAAAAAACTTAATTTTAATGAACTTTAATTGTAAAATACTCTAATTAAATTTTTAAATATTGCTTTTATTTTTCTAAAAAGTCTTCAAGATAAAAGTACTTATTTGATGGCTGAGAAATGATTTAATTTCAAAGGAATTATATCCATCTCGATGTTCCAATGCTCAACTGAGAATCAATAGTTTTATAACATATATTTTTCAAGTTATGTTCTTCATTTCCTGCAATTGTGTATTGATAGTGGCTATGAGATATTAATTTTATAATGAAGCTCTCAGGCGAGAAGATGTGGCAAATTACTCCATGCAATGAGCTTGCTAGCCACCCTTGATTCTATATATAAATGTTTATTCTCATGGCATAATTGCAAAAAGAATAAAAATATCTTGATTCATAATCTAATTCACATAGAGAAATACTTTTCATGTTCATTGTTATCAAAATCTACTCATAGTTAGTAGAAATAAATTTTTTTTGTGAAAAGTCTCTTATCATTCTAAATTTAATTATCGAAAGATTATGGCTGAGAAAGAAGACCCGAAATATAATGAAGAATGTGGGGTGGAGTTTATTGATTCTCGGATACCGAAGTGTCAAATGAAAACCTCAAACTGACATGTCCATTGACTCATGTACGATATTTGAAACGACTTCCTAATTATATTGCAGATCTTTTAGATAAGCCGATTAGAGAATTACAGGACCTTGTATATTGCGATGTGTTATTTGATCGAAATTTTTATTTGACAGATCGAAACTGTCATCTATAGAAAACGACAAGGAGGAGAAGTAGATAGTAGAGAATTAAATGCTGCTGTAGAGTTATCTTACTCTTATGTATTGATGAGTTGATGTACAAGTGTATTTATAGTTGTAAAGTAAAGCATGTGCGGCTGTGATTCATTTTGTTAATTTACAGATGTATGGTTGTGATATGTTTGGCCATGTGCGTCACATGGTCTGTTTGGCGTGCTTTTCTGCGGCTGAACTCGACTGTCCTTTTATCATCCCACTTTTTGTTCATATAAAATTAACATCCAAGTATTATTATGTGCAATATTATGATCATCTAAATCTGAAAGAGCAACAGAATTTTAATCCATTTTCTTGCCTTTATTAAATCCTCAATAAATTTGTTGACAAAAATTTGATAGTTATTTCGTAATAAAACTGATTTAATAATAAATAATTAAGTGTTTGATGATACGTGCATAAAACTTTTTAATGGTTAGTTACGTCACTCAAGTTGATCTGCGAAGCTTTTTTTTTTTTTTTTTTTTGCATTTAAAAGAAGTAAACAAATAAATTTTAATTTTTCTTCGGTAGATAAAACAAAGACCTAATAGGCTGGACAACAGCGCTTACGAATACGCAGCCGTCACTCTATCAGTATCTGTAGGACAAATTTTATAAGCAGACAGATTAAAAATTTATATTATTAAAATAAATATCAATTTAATGTAAACATCACCGCTAACGGAGCTAGCGACTAGCAGACGACAATCTCTTTTAAGATTTTCGTTTTCCATTTTTTTTTGTTTTATTTTTTATTTTTTCATTTTTATTCGTTTTTCTTATTTTTTTTAGGTTAGTTTTACTAAATATATATAAATTCTAATTAAACTATATATTTAAAAATGAAAACATTAAATAAAAAAAAAACTAATAAAAAATTAACAGAAGAAAATCAGTAGCTAGCAAGAAATAAAAATTTTTCTTTTTAAATTTTATTTAATTTTTTTGATTTTTTCCTTTTGTAATTTTCTTTTTTTTTGTCTCTTAATGATTTTTGAGTTTTTTTATAAAATCTATTTTTAATAATATAATTATATTTATACTTTTTACAATTTTAAAATTATATATATATATATATATATATATATATATATATATGTTTTAAGTATAAATTTTTAATCATTGCTAAAATTTATAAAATCATATAAATAATGTATATAAATTTAGAGTCATTAAATTTATATATAAAATTAAAATTTTAAGTAAAATTATAAAAAATAATTTTTATTATAAATGATTAAAAAAGAAAACTAAAAGAAAAAGAGAAACAGATAAAAATAAAAAATGAAATAAATCATTTTTTCCTTTAAAAATTTTCTAGTTTTATTTTATTTATAGCATTATTTATAAATATATAGTTTAATTAAAATTTATATATATTTATAAAAACGAAAATAAAAAAAATAAAATGAAATAGTTTAATTAAAATTTACATATAAATATATTTATAAAAAACGAAAATAAAAAAAGAAAACAAAAAAAAAAGAAAAATAAGAAATAAATATATATAAATAAAAATGATTCATTTTGGTTTTTATTTCATTTTTTTATGTTTTCTTTATTTTTATAAATTTATTTTTTTATAAATTGATATAAATTTTAAATAAACTATTTCATTTTTTATCTCGTTTTGTTTCTTTTTTAGTTTTCTCTTTTTTTAATTTTCATTTTTTATAAATATATATAAGTTTTAATTAAAGTATATTTTTATAAATGATACTATAACTTAAATAAAACTAATAAAAATTAAAAGGAAAAATAACCGGTGGCTAGCAATTGATTTATTTCATTTTTTTAATTTTTTTCTATTTTCTCTTTTTTGTTTCCTTTTTTTTATTTTTTGCTTTAAATCATTTATAATAAAAATTATTTTTTTAAATTTACTTATAATTTAGATAGGAGACTTATATAATTTAATAAATTTAAAAAATGATTAAAAATTTATAGTTTAAAGAAAAGTATAAATTTAATATATATTTTTAAAATTTCTAAATTATATAAATAGAGTCCCTTATATATTTATAATTATAAAAAGTATAAGCAGAATTAAAATTTTAATTAAAGTTATAAAGAATAGTTTTTATAAAATGAAATACTCAAAATATAATTAAAGAAACAAAAAGGTAAATAAAAAAAGTGATAAAAAAATGAAAAAAAAAATCTAAAAAGAAAAATCTTTATAAGTTACATTTAAGTTATAGTATCATTTTTAAATGTATAGCTTATATATATATATATATATATATATATATATATATATATATTATAAAAACGAAAATAAAACAAGAAAACTCAAAAAAGAAAAAATGAAATAAAAAAACGAAGAAAAAGAGAAAATGAAAAAAAAAATAAAAGATCGCTGGCCACGTGGCATAGCCAGTGGCTAGAAATGTTGGCGTGCTTTCCTTAAAATTATTTTATGTTCATATTATTTTATTAATATAAATTTATAATATATATGGTCATAAAATTTATCCCTTTATTGAGAGAGCTTGGAGCCAAAGCAAAAGTGGCAAAGGCGTCTCTTTAGGCCGCCGACTTTGTTGAAAAAGTTTTTATTTCTCTTAATTGTGATGTTTCTACAGAGAAGAGCTAATCCGTTCTACCATTATGTTGAGAGTTCAAGTCAGACAATCCTTCATTTAAATAATTTGAAAAAGCTCAATCTCCATTGGCTATAAAAAGTTCAGCTGCTTCTTTCAATTTCCCACCACAAGATAACAGAGCATATCATCCGCCCCTCATCAGCCTCACAGGCATCGCCCACCATGAGCTCGGAAGCTGATGACTATGGCTCAAACACAAAGTCCCTCCACTTTCTTCTTGTCCCTCTGATGGCACAGGGCCACATGATCCCCATGGTCGACCTAGCCAGGCTCCTTGCATCCCGGGGCACCCTTGTCACCTTTGCTACTACTCCAGTCAACTTAGCCCGCATTCGAACTGTTGTTGATGGGGCTGCCGCCTCTGCCCTTCCGATTCGCTTTGTTGAGCTCCACTTCCCAACTATGGATGCCGGCCTTCCCGATGGCTGTGAGAACGCCGATCTCATCCCATCAGCTGATCTGCTCCTCCCATTCATGAATGCTCTCTCTCTCCTCCGCAGGCCACTTGAGGCCCACCTGCAAGACCCTGACTTGACTCAATGGCCAAAGCCAACTTGCCTTATTTCTGACAATCTTCAACATTGGACAGCTGATGTTGCCCGCAATCTTGACATCCCACGTCTCATCTTCCATGGCCCATCATGCTTCTTCCTCTTATGTGATCTCCTCATCAATCGACATAGAGTAGAGCTTGAGGTTGCAATGGAAGCAACATCAAGCGGGTCCTTCATGCTTCCGGGTCTCCCTCATCCCATTCGGATAAACAAGCACGAAGTAACCTCAGTTATGCGCACGGACCCTGGCTGGTCCAAATACATGGAATCCGTCAGAGTGGCAGAAGAATCCGCTGATGGTGTGCTTGTCAATAGTTTTGTAGAGCTTGAGCCCTTGTACTTTGAGAGATATCAAGAAGTGACGGGCAAACTAGTGTGGACTGTTGGACCGCTCTCACTTTATAAAGAAGAGCTTGATGCTAAGGCAGCACGTGGGCGAGTTTCATCTATTGACAGCAAGCTTCTCTTCAAGTGGCTAGACAAACAAAAGGTTGGGTCAGTGGTTCTCGTGAGCTTTGGAAGCGTAGTACGTAACACCACGGCCCAGCTCATGGAACTAGGCTATGGGCTTGAAGCTTCAGGTCAACCATTTGTTTGGGTTGTGAAGGAAGTTGAGGAGAGGCAAGTTCTAGGGGTGGAGGAGTGGATGACAAAGTTTGAGAAGAGGGTGGAGGGGAGGGGAATGGTGATAAGGGGTTGGGCACCACAAACACTAATCCTGGGGCATGTAGCAGTAGGGGGCTTTGTAACACATTGTGGCTGGAATTCAACGCTAGAAGCAATAGCGGCTGGGGTGGTGATGGCAACATGGCCGCACTTCTATGACCAATTTATAAATGAGCAATTGATTGTGGATGTACTCAAAATTGGAGTGGCAGTTGGCGTTGAAGAGCCAAAATTGTTTGGCATAGGGGACGAAAATGAGGTGGCGGTGAAAGTGACGAGGGGAGAAGTTGAAAAGGTTTTGGAGAGGCTCATGGGGGGAGGAGATGAAGGGGATGAAAGGAGGGAGATAGCAAAGGAGCTCAAGGAGAAGGCCAGAATGGCTATGGAGGAAGGAGGGTCTTCATGGAAGGGATTGCAGGATGCAATCAACTATGTGTTAGAGAGCCGACAGAAGTAGCAAGGAACAATAACTTTCATTCATGCATAGAAATTCTTATAAGTAACTTCTTATCATCCCTTTTTCTACATTGAGATATGTTAGTTTCTTAATTTTATCTCAATGTAAAAATAATTGATGCAAAGAAAATCTTTATAAGAGATTTCTTGTGATTTGTGACACGAAATAATTTCCATGTGGCAAAGGCAAAGTTGCATCAGGAAGATATAGCTAGGAATTATATTGTTATATTTGTTTTGATAGCCAATTGATGATAAAATTATAGTTGTTCGACATATAAAAATAAAATTGTGGCTGTTATAACAAAAAAATAACACTAAGTGCTTAGCTGTATGTATCAGTTTATTCAAGGACTGTGTCGTCAATGAGATTATATACTATAAAGTTCAATGGTTAAATAATTTTGATGGCTTCCTGCTTTAATATACATTCTTTACGGTATGTCACAGATAATAAAAGCGGAATCAAAGATGTTGAAGCCCATTGTTTACTGTGTCGTCAATGAGATTATAGGCTACGATCCTTTCGACCACAGTCGCTCACTCACAACGCTCCTTAGATCAAAGTCGTGCCCACCAACCACAGTACTTGGACCACCGTCGCCTGACTACAGTCCCTCCGGCCTCTGTAGCCTGACTATGATCCCCCTGATCTCTATTGCCCACTGACTATGATCCTTAGACCACTGTCACCCGACTACATTCCTTCTAACCTCCATCATTAGCCACTATCCTTCTTATCTTCGTCACCCACCAACTAGATCACTCCACCTTTCGTTGCCCGACTATGGTCTCTGCAACCTCTATCTTTAGACTACGGCTCCTTCGACCTCCATCATCCAACTACGGTCCCTCCGAATTTCGTCGCTCGACTATGGTCCTCGGACTACCGTCACCCGATTATGGTCCTACCGACCAAATGAGCAAGCGATCGTTCTATTTAGAATAACTCTATTGCCATTGGATTCTTCCAACTCTAATAATATAATGTGTTATGTACAATGTATATTTGCTATATTGTACCAAAACTTTTCTCCGAGGAGAGGCATTATTTGTAATTAATGACAAACACTAGTGGAGTTATTTTAACTAGGATAGAGCCCATGGTTTTTCCATTTTCAGAGTTTTCTAAGTAAGAATTTTGATGTCTTTTATGACTCTTGCACTTCTCTCTCTTATTTGTGTGTGTACTAGATCTTCGTAAAAAGCTAGGTTGTTAAACACTCTATATGTCTCTTCCACCACGAATGTTCTGACACACAATAATTATGTATCACTTCGAGTACCAAAATTGGTATACCCTTCGATTTTTTTAAAGAGATTATTAAACCCTCTTATGGATTATATGTATAGATTATTGTAAAAGTTTCTTGTGAAAATTCTCTTACATCTAGAAAGCTCTAAAGCGCTGAAAGTTAGATCAAGCTCCCCCTCAATTATAACCACTTCCTAGACATTAATGCAGACATCCCTCATGATTACATTTTTGTTTTAATTAAGAGCCAACTTTTTTTATACTAGGGATAACCATTTTAGCATTTTGTGTAGTTTTTTTGAGATAAGTAGGGTTGCGTTGATACATCAATGAATGATAGAGGAAAATAACCACTTCAATCATTCCAAGAGTGTTAATGTAAATATTCCAACAAAATTTCTATCTGCAAATATCGTCTAACTATCCTATGCTGGAATATTCATAGAGTTAGAGGAAGTGCTTATCATCATACCTTTTAAAAAAGTAAAAATCTTGCACATATAAGTCAAAATCAGCCGCTAGGAAATATGAGGATTTTTACATGAAGGAATAAGAGAAAAATCATATTCGCTAGCCTATGAAATGATTCAACTAGTCTAAGTTGCAGAATACAAATGAACATTCCTCGTAGTTGGAGAATGAGTTAACATGATAGCTCGAGAGTTGGTAAGTGTTTAAGTTGTCATTAGGCAATGGCGATCAGTTGGGGATCAAGAGGGTGGGCGTTGGTAGTCAGTGGCTAACAGGAGCCGGACATTAATCCTTGGCATTTGTCAACAAGCTGGAACATTAAAGGTCGAGAGACAATTAGAAACTTACTCGGTCCTTCAACTTATAGAAGGAGAGATCAAGCAATAATGAAAACTAACGTTAGACGTCTATTATGAGTAGGGTCGAAAAGCTCATTTTTCGCTCCAAAATATAATCTATAGTAAGGGCATCTCCAATCAAACTCCATACCCATGCATATTTGGTGTCCGTGAACTTCTCCAATCAAACTATCAAAAGGCGCTCCATTCTCTCGTTCGTGAACAGTGCGACGCTAATATTTCCATCGCACTGATCACAAACTCATTTTTAGCGGAAACATAGAAAGCAAAGGGGAGAAAGGCTAGCACATGTAGTTGAGAAAGAATATACATGACATATTCTTTTTTGCATTACGAAATAGAATTCGGTTGGAGATGAATTATTGTATTTTGAAGTATTATTATATTTTGGAGTTGAAAAATGAGTTTTACGGTTGAAGATGATCTAACTAATCTCCAATCAAATTCCATTCTTAACAACAAAAAATAATATTCTATGTATATTCTTCTCATATTATTTTTATATTTATTTTTAATCATGTTTTTATATTTATCAAATTTTAAAATTAGACCACCATATAAATTTTTTAACAAAAACAAATCTTACACGATAAATTAATTCGGAATATAAATATGCATTTAATAAAATAAAAATGTATTAAATAAAATAACATTTACATTAGAAAACATAAATAGGAATAACCTAATTTACATTATTTAAAATGAATAACCTAATTTAAATAAATTAATTATGTAAAAATATTTTAAATTCTAAAAAATATTGCATTTATAAATTATAAATGTTTAATTATTAACAATAAAAAACTAAACTTAATAATCTAGAATTAATAACCAAATTTTTGAATTTTTCAACAAAAAAAAGTATTGGTGAATAGCACGACACTAATTTTGAGGTCGCACTGTTGGAAATTAAGAGTTACTTTTGGCGTTCGATTGGAGCATTTGGCGGACTACATCCATGCATTTCGAGTTCCGTTGGAGATGATCTAATTTCCAGACAACGATATTTGAGGAATATTAGAGACCAAGCAATGCCCATGCATTTAGCTTGTTGGTTCTCCTAATAGGAGTGAAGATAAGGTGAACATGAAGATAAGCATTCGATGTTAGTGGCTGATGGATATCAATCGTCGGTAGGTATCAGATAACAATCAACAATTAACATCGAAGGTTGGGCAACATCAAACTGTCAACTTGATTGTTCTCCTTATATATATCACAGGTAAGTAAGATGCTCCCAAAAATATATGACGGATGTTAATGGTTGATGAGCATCAGAAGTTGATCATTGATACCATAAAAATTATTTAGCCACAGAAATTTTAGATCAATATACCAATATATAGTTATATATATTATACACTAAGACATTCATTATACAGCAAGAGACATTTTCTTACCCATAGAAAATAAACACAAAAATGACTCAGAGACAATAGATGTGGATAATACTAAATAATCAAACCAAATAGCAGTTCGATTATTATTTTTGTTGCGGACTCAAATATACGCGGTGATAGATTTTAATTTTCCGTCTCAGTGTTGTACGTATATCCAGCACACAAACAGAGTTGAAATAGTAACACCAGATTTTTTACGTGGAAAACCCTGGAAAGGGAAAAAACCACGGGGCCACGCCCAGTTGAAAGAGTTTCACTAGCGTTGTTTGAAATACACGAGGCTGACTCGTCCTTTAAATTCAGGACGATCAGATTACAATGAGTATCAATTATAGGGCCAAGCAGAGTTCCGACGTCACTCGGGCGTCAGACAGAATTCCGGCGTCACTTGGAAAGAAGTCCGGCGTCACTTGGGCGTCGGGTAGAATTCTGGCGTCGGGCAGAATTCCGATGTTGCTCCGGCGTCGGGCAGAGCTCCGGCGTCCCTCGGGCACCCGGTGGTGCTCCGGCGGAATTCCGGCGAAGTTCCGGCGGTGTTCCGGCGGAATTCCGGCGAAGTTCCGGCGGTGTTCCGGCGGAATTCCGGCGAAGTTCCGGCGGTGTTCCGGCGGTGGTCGAGGAGGAGCTGTTCCCTCCTAGACTTCTCTTCTCTTCTTCTTCTCTTCTTGGCTTGGGGTCCCCTCTTAAGAGAAATGAGGAGCTATTTATAATTTTTCTGGAGTGGCATAGCCCGTAAATATGTGAGGGATCAGGGGCAAATAGGGAGTGATCCGAATGAACGGCTCATATTGAATCCCTTGATCATGAGCCGTTTATTGAGCATCTTAAGGTCTTAATGGTATCAGAATTCTGCGATCTTGGGCTCGTTGGATTCGTCTCGTCGAGCCGCTCGATTCGAATATAAGCTCGTCAAAATCGGAGACTGTTTGGTAACTCAAATTGCTGTTTGATGCTTCCAACAGCGCTTCGGGTACTTGGTTTGGACTCATTTGGGCTCGGATTGAGTCGAATTTGGTGTCGTTGGGTTCGTATTTCCGAGATGCTCAGTTCGACTATAAGCTTGCTGAAATCGGAGTTTAAATGGTCTCCGAAATAATTTTTGAAGTTTCCAACTTGAGTTTTTTCTCGAGATTCGTGCCCGATCAAGATGATTTTTTGGCGATATATCAATTTTCAATTTGATTTTTTTATTATTGATTATTGATTTGATTTTATTATTGTAAATCCAATCAAACAAAAAAGAAATTATATTATTTTTTTTTCAAAATATCAAATAAAGTAAACTAATTAATGAACTGTTAATAAACAAGCGATAGAAAAATCAACATATAAATTATTTATTTCAGACATCAAAATTATAAATTTTAGCAAATATTATTTAACTTTCTTCTTAATATATATTATTTAAGTTAAAAATAATTAAATTCATTTTAAATAATTATTTATAATTTATAAATTTTTTTATTTTTAGTTATTAATTTGATTTTTTATTTTTGTATCAATTAAACCTAAACTTAAATTATAATAATTTCTTATAAATATTAAATAATTTAAACTCATGAACTATTAATAAACAACTGATAGAAAACTCAAGATGGTTAGCTAAGTGTTTGATGATACTGTATACATTTTTATAATGGTTAGCTAAGTGTCACCCAAGTTGACTTGCGAATCTTATTTTTTGTTTTTTTTTTTGCATTTTAAAAAAATAAAACTTTAATTTTTCTTCTCTAAGTAAAGCAAACAGCAAATAGGCTAGACAACAGTACTGTTTACGAACACGCAGCCGTCTCTCTACTGAGGGAGCTTGGCGGCCACGCAAAAGTGTCAAAGGCCTCTCTTTAGTCCGCCGACTCTGTTGAAAAGAGTTTTTATTCTCTAAATTGTGAAGTTTCTAAGGAGAAGTGTTAATCCAATCAACCATTATGTTGAGAGTTCAAGTCAGACAATCCTTCATTTAAATAATTTGAAAAAGCTCAATCTCCATTGGCTATAAAAAGTTCAGCTGCTTCTTTTCAATTTCCCACCACAAGATACCAGAGCATATCATCTTCCTCTCATCAGCCTCATTGGCATCGCCCACCATGAGCACGGAAGCTGATGATTGTGGCTCAAACACAAAGTCCCTCCACTTTCTTCTTGTCCCTATGATGGCACAGGGCCACATGATCCCCATGGTCGACCTAGCCAAGCTCCTCGCGGCCCGTGGTACCCTTGTTACCTTTGCCACTACTCCGGTCAACTTAGCCCGCATTCAAACTACTATCGATGGGGCCGCCGCCTCTGCCCTTCCGATCCGTTTTGTTGAGCTCCACTTTCCAACTATGGAAGCTGGCCTTCCCGATGGCTGTGAGAACGCTGATCTCATCCCGTCAGCAGACTTGTTCGTCCGATTTATGAACGCCCTATCCCTCCTCCGCAGACCGCTCGAGGCTTACTTGCAAGACCGCGACTTGACTCAATGGCCAAAGCCAGCTTGTCTTATCTCTGACAACCTACAACATTGGACAGCTGATGTTGCCCGCACCCTTGACATCCCACGTCTCATCTTCCACGGCCCATCATGCTTCTTCCTCTTATGTGACCTCCTCATCAACCGACATAGGGTTGAGCTTGAGGTTGCATTGGAAGCAACATCGAGCAGATCCTTCATGCTTCCGGGACTCTTGCATCCCATTCGGATCAACAAGCACGAAGTAACGTCACTTATGGGCTCAGACCCTGGCTGGTCCAAATACATAGAATCCGTCCGGGTGGCAGAAGAATCCGCCGATGGTGTGCTTATCAATAGCTTTGTCGAGCTTGAGCCCTGGTATTTTGAGAGATATCAAGAAGTGACGGGCAAGCCAGTGTGGCCAGTTGGGCCGCTCTCACTTTATAAAGAAGAGCTTAATGCCAAGGCAGTACGTGGACGGGTTTCATCTATTGATAGCAAGCTCATCTTTCAGTGGCTAGACAAACAAAAGGTTGGGTTAGTGGTGCTCGTAAATTTTGGAAGCATAGTACGTAACACCATAGCCCAGCTCATGGAGCTAGGCTACGGGCTCGAAGCTTCGGGTCGGCCATTTATTTGGGTTGTGAAGGAAGTAGAGGAGAGGCAAGTTTTGGGGGTGGGGGAGTGGATGAAAAAGTTTGAGAAGAGGTTGGAGGGGAGGGGAATGGTGATAAGGGGGTGGGTGCCACAAACACTGATGCTAGGGCATGTAGCGGTTGGGGGCTTTGTGACACATTGTGGCTGGAATTCAACGCTAGAAGCGATAGCGGCAGGGGTGGTGATGGCAACATGGCCACACTTATATGACCAATTTTTAAATGAGCAATTAGTGGTGGATGTACTCAAAATTGGGGTGGCGGTGGGCATTGAAGAGCCGAAATTGCATGACATATGGGATGATAATGAGATGGTGGTGAAAGTGAAAAGGGGAGAGGTTGAGAAGGTTTTGGAGAGGCTCATGGGGGGAGGAGAGGAAGGGGATGAGAGGAGGGAGAGGGCAAAAGATCTCAAGGAGAAGGCCAGAATGGCTATGGATGAAGGAGGGTCTTCATGGAAGGGATTACAGGATGCAATCAACTATGTGTTAGAGAGCCGACAGAAGTAGCAAGGAACAATAACTTTCATTCATGCATAGAAATTCTTATAACTTCTTATCATCCCTTTTTCTAGATTGAGATATATTAGTTTCTTAATTTTATCTCAATGTAAAAAATAATTGATGTGAAGAAATTTTTGTAAGAGATTTCTTGTGATTTATGACAGAAATAATTTTCATGTGGCAAAGGCAAAGTGCATCTGGAAGTGCTAAGACAAAAGATGTGTTGCAAATCAGTTAATTCTTACTTAATTTATCTTTTTGATAGCCGTTTGATGATAAAATTATAGTTGTTCAACGAATAACTAAAATTGTGATTGTTATAACAAAAAAATAACGTTCAATGCTTTGCTATATCTATCAGTTTATTCAAGGATTGTGTTTTCAATTAAAGATTATATATTATTAAAGTCAAAAGGGCTAAATAGTTGTGATGGCTTCCGACTTTAATATGCAATCTTTAAGGTATGTCATTGATACATCATCAAAAAATTATCTTGATCGGGCACGAATTTCAAGGCAAAACCAAGTTGGAAGCTTCCGAAATTAAAATTGGGACCATCCGAACTCCGATTTCAACAAACTTATAGTCAAACTGAACGTCTCGGAAATACGAACACAACGACACCAAATTCAACCCAATCCGAGCCCAAATGGGTCCAAATCAAGTGTTTGGAGCACTGTTGGAAGGTTCAAACCATAATTTGGATTACCAAACGGTCTCCAAATGTGACATGCTTATAGTCGAATCGAGCGTCTCGACGAGACAAATCCAACGAGCCCAAGATCGCCAAAATCCGAAATTTCTAAGACCTTCAAATGTCCATCAAACGGTTCACGATCATCGGCCGTCCATTCAAACCACTCCCTAATTACCCCTGATCTTGCACCTATTTACGGGCCATGCCACTCACAAAAATCTATAAATAGAGACCCCTCTCCTCTTGAAAAAGAGACCTAATCCTAAGGAGAAAAAGAGAGAGCTCTTACCCCCTTGCTCCTCCTCGACCACCGCCAGAGTTTCGCCGGACCACCAACTGAGGCCCTGCTCTTCGCCGGACCACCACCTGAGGCCCTGCACTTCGCCGGACCATCACCTGAGGCCCTGCTCTTCGCCGGACCACCACCTGAGGCCATGCTCTTCGCCGGATCACCACCTGAGGCCCTACACTCCACCGGACCATCACCTAACGTCCTCACCTCTGCCCGACAACTACCTAGGGACCAAAATTCTGCCAGACCACCGGGAGACCCCGAAGTTCTGCCCGCGCGACCTTAGGCTTCCAAAAGCCTCTAACTTCCACCCTATGGGTTCAACTGGGCCAGGCCCCATGGTTTTTCCCCTTTTCAGGATTTTCCACGTAAAAATCTTGTGTTCTCTATGTGTGAGCTGGATATTTGTGCAACGCTAAGACGTATGATTAATACTCTACCGCCGCGTATATTCTAGCCCGCAATAGTTTGGCACCGTCTATGGGAATCTGCCAGTCCCACTATCTTTAAGCACCACCGCAATGGCCAACAGATGCAGTAATCGCATCCTGGGAGCCTCCCGCTCCAGTTCACATCAATCTCGGAATCAATCCCTGAATCAGGGACGCCATGCATCTGCCTCTTTTCAGCACGGTGGCCAAAACCCTGTCGAAGAAGGGACTTCAGGACCGTCCCTGGAAGATCGCATTCAAAGGATGGAGGATTCCCAGAAGGAGATCCTTCAACTCCTACGAGAAACCCGACAACATACACTAGCACCCCCTGATGAGGTTCTGCTCCCCCGGGATCCACCACGGGTCGATGATGTTCCATCGGAACATCCCGATGTCGAGTTTCCTCTTCCTTCGCCAAGGAGACGTCCTCCAACACGCCAAGATGATGAACTTGCTGACACAACAAGCTCTACACATCCTTCACGTATGGGTCAACAACCTCGCCTTCCTCTGGACATCCCAGAGGACTTAGCCCCGCCACCCATTGCTGGACTGCCTCGCAACGTTCTATGACATGAACTACGAAGATTAGTTCAAGAAGAGTTCCCCGTGGGAGGTGCAAGACAATCTCTTCATCAGTGGAACTTCCAGGAGTCATCACCCCCGACTGAAGCCATCCTTCAACACCCCATTCTGGTAGGATTCAAACTACCAAACATCGATCCTTATGACGGGACAACTGACCCGTACGAGCATATCGATAATTATAGAACCATCATGCATATCCAGCGAGCTTCAGATGAACTCCTCTGTCAGGTCTTTCCTGCCACCCTCAAAGGGCAAGCTCGAACATGGTTCTATTCGCTTCCAGCCGGAACTATTCCGATGTTCATCAAATTGGCCAAAGTGTTCGTCGAACAATTTGTTGCCAATCAAAGAATTACTAAGGACTCTTCTCACCTCTCAGGGATCCACCAGAATGAAAGTGAGTCCCTCAAGGAATACTTCCAGAGATTTTCTACTGAAGCTCGACAAATTTCGGGAGTAGATCCCGAGTTACTTAGAGGCATTTTTCTCGGAGGGCTTCATCCTGGCCCCTTCTACTCAGCACTTATGCGAGACATGGTCCCTTCATATGCCGACCTGATCCATCGTGTGGAGGCACAAATATCAGCGGATGAAGCTATTAGTGCCCATAGAAAGAAATTTGAACAAACTCTTGGAAAGCGCAAAGCCCCTACAATGGAGGACTCATTCTCGCAAAGAAAGAAAAACTTCTCTCCTAGACCTCCAGTACCATGACGTGAGTTTCGACAAGAGGAGGAATATACACCACTCAATGCCCCTCGAGCAAATGTGTTGATGGCCATCCGAGATCAAGAAAATATTAAGTGGCATAATCCTTTGATGCCGAACATAAGAAATCAATATCAATACTGTCTTTTCCATCGTAGTCGTGGACACACTACTGAAGCTTGCAAATAACTCAAGGATGAGATTGAGAGGTTGATCCGACAAGGATATCTCCAAAAATTCATCAAGAACCCACCTACTCAAGATGATGCTGGGGGGAAAAATCAACAACAATAAAGACAACTATTGAATAACATTCAAATAGTTGGTGAGATCAAATGATCACACAGTGTATGCATCTATGTTAGTAATGATAGTCATCTTGTTTTGTGGTATCTCTTTTTTAAGTAGGGTGTCTCTCTGATACCCCTAGTTTTTTTCTTTCCAAGTCAAATATTGTGTTATCCTTGTACATATATCTTATGTGTTTAGCATGGTGTAACACTTATATCCCTAGGTTGTACTAGGAAGTTGTTATATTATCCTCCATAATATAGTGATGTGTTGTGCACTCCATTTGATATTATCTGCTTCTTTAGAAAGGATTAAAAATGATGACAGTAGAAAACTACTGACAAATATAGTCTCTTAATCCCTGATTCGAGAAATACACGATCTTTATTGTGTCTCAATCATTGGACGATCAATCCCAGGGGGATTCGATCTCGACCTCTTCCACACAGGTTAACGTCATCGAGCAGGGCTCTGACATACAACCTCGGATAGGTCATACATCCTTGGTGGATTCGATCTCGACCTCTTCCACACAGGTTAATGTCATCGAGCAGGGCTCTGACATACAACCTCGGATATGTCATACATCCTTGGTGGATTCTCTCGACCTCTTCCACATAGGTTAACGTCATCGAGCAGGGCTCTGACATACAACCTCGAATAGGTCATACATCCTTGGTGGATTCTCTCGACCTCTTCCACACAGGTTAACGTCATCGAGCAAGGTTCTGATATACAACCTCGGAAAGGTCATACATCCTTGGTGGATTCTCTCGACCTCTTCCACACAGGTTAACGTCATCGAGCAAGGCTCTGACATACAAGCTCGAATAGGTCATACATCCTTAGTGGATTCCCTCGAACTCTCCCGCACAAGTTAATGTCATTAAAAAGGACTATGACATACAACCTCAGAAAGGTCACACATCTTTGGCGGATGCTATTGACATATGCTCTTCTACCAGATGTGGGACTTCTGCCCATCGCCAGACCCTCGTCGGAGTTCTACTTGGCACTAAACTTCTATTCGCCATCGGGGTTTTGCTAGTCGACGGACTCTCGTCAGATTTCTACCCGACGATGTACTTCCGCCTGACGCCGAGCTTCCTCCCGTTGCTGAAGTTCTGCCCATTTTAGGACTTCTGTCAGACTTTTACCCGACGTCGAGCTTCCTTCCATTGTTGGACTTCTGCCCGTCGCAGGACATTCGTCAGACTTCTGCCCGTCGCCGGACCCTCGTCGGAGTTCTACCCGATGCTGGACTTCTACCCGACATCGGACTTCTGCCCGTCGCCGGACTCTCATCGGATTTCTACCCGACGCCGGACCCTCGTCGGATTTCTATCTGACGCTGTACTTCTACCCGACACCAGACTTCTGCCCGTTGTTGGACCCTCATCAGAGTTCTACCTGATGTTGAACTTCTACTCGATGACAGACTTCTGCCCGTCGTCGGACTGCTACTGATCGCCGGACTTCTACCCGACGCAAGACTTCGGACCCTCGTCGGAGTTCTACCCGACGCTGAACTTCTACACGATGACGGACTTCTGCCCGTCGCTGGACTGCTACTGATCGCCGGACTTCTACCCGACGCCAGACTTCTGCCCGTCGCCGGACCCTCATCGGATTTCTACCCGACGCCGGACTTTTGCCCGTCGCCGGACCCTCGTCGGATTTTCTACCCGACGCTGTACTTCTACCAGACGCCAGGCTTCGGACCCTCGTCAGATTCTACCCGATGCTGAACTTCTACTCGACGACGGACCTCTGCCCGTCGCCGGACTACTACTAATCACCAAAACTTCGTTAGACTTCTACCTGATGCCGAACTTCTGCACACCGACAGACTTTCGTTAGACTTCTACCTAACGCCGTACTCAGACTTCGACCCGTAAACGGACTTTTGTCGGACTTCTACCCGACACTAAACTACCACCCGACGCCAGAACTACTACCCATCACCGGACTTCTTCCTGATGTCAGACTTTCGCCCGTTGCCAGAATTCCACAGAATAACGTCGGACCTCTACATGATCTCCCAAGAAAGTAGGGGAAGCTCCTGCTCAGTGAGGGGCCTTAGACCGGTTCAGTGGATACCACCTGAATAGACTAGGAGAGTGCCTCAGCGTGAGGAGAAGAGGGGAAAGCGGAAGGGGAGAAGGGCGGAGGCGAAGAGCCTTCTTCTTGCAGAGAGGGGCCCTAGCCTGTATAGGGGATACCGCCTGTGTAGGGCCAGGGGAAGGCCTCAAATGAAAGAAGAGAAGGCAGGAGGGGAGAAGAGCGGAAGGGCGGAGCCTTCTTCTTGTAGAGAGGGGCCCTAGCCTGCACAGGGGATACCGCCTGTGCAGGGCCAGGGGAAGGCCTCACATGAGAGAAGAAGGGGAGAGGAGAAGAGAGGTGCAAGGATTAAGGCCCAGGGGGGGGGGGGGGGGGGGGCGTTTTGGGAATTTTCAAAAAAAAAAAAGAGAGAAGAAAAAAAAATAAAAATATATAATATATAATATATATGTATATATATATATATATATACATATATATATATAATATTATTATTATTTTATTTTTTGTAAAAAAAAAAATTGCCGGCGGTTGGCTAAAATTGCCGGCTGGCGGTTAGCCAAACGCGCCCAGTCAGCCACGACCGCGCGGGCAGCGCGGTCAGCTGGCGGCAGGCCCCGGGCAAGAGCCGCGGCTCGCGGGCAAACGCTCTAGCGCCGGGCAGGCGAGCCGGGTAGCCCACCCCGACCCGTTTTCGGGCCCAATTTTGGGTCCGGAAAGGTCGAATCGGACGTTTTTGGGGTCTTTAGGACCGTTTTTCGACGTTCCGGACTCAATTTTGACACTTTTAAGGCTGTTCGGGACCTCCATGCCCAAGATTGGATTATTCCCAAATTTGAATTACACGAAAGATTCCCCAAAGACTATGACGTGTATTTTCGGACTTCTGGAGCTTCGACGTCTGAAAATAGGGGGGCAACTGATACATCCTCAAAAAATTATCTTGATCGGGCACGAATTTCGAGGCAAAACAAAGTTGGAAGCTTCCGAAATTAAAATTGGGACCATCCGAACTCCGATTTCAACAAACTTACAGTCGAACTGAACGTCTCAGAAATACAAACCCAACGACACCAAATTCAACCCAATCCGAGCCCAAATGGGTACAAGCAATCATTCATCCAAGAAATCGTTGTACAATTTTTTCATTATCAATACTAATAAGAATATCTTTTTCAATATAAATAATCAAGCAATCATTCATCCAAGAGTCTCTCATACGATTACTTAAACGATTCTTAATTTATAATTTTCATAGCGCAGAATACTCATTCGATCGTTGTTGTATCAATTGACAATATTAGAGCAAGCTTTATAAGTAAGAACGCCAAAAGATAAATATCATTTGTCTTAGTCTCCATCATTTTTTGTGCAAGTTCTCCAATACCTCTTAAATTGTTAAATGCATTGCTAGATCTCATATCAATGATAAAAGTCTCAAGTTGGCTATCTAATATAATGAGACATAAGCAACTCAATGTTTATCTCTTCAAATTTATTATTGAGCTCTTAAAGTTGTATATCTATAACTGAATAAAATAATTCAATTTTATAATAATGTTAGTTTATGGTTGCTTGAGAATAATGTTTAAATCACCCTTGCATTCCAAAATTATCAGTCATATTAGGAATGATTAATATATTCTTATCACAAAATATACTGACTTCTACTAACAAAGTATTACATCCAATGTCTCTCATATTATGTACTATTTGATTTGAAACTTTATCAAAATCATGACATTTATGATATTTTGATCATTTCTTTATTAAGTACGCATAACTTTTGTTATTCATAGTTGTTAAATGCATTCAATAACTTCTCCAATTTTGATTAGAAGGTATTGTAATAACAAATCTGATGTCTTTTTTTTATTCATTAAATCTTTACATTTTCTCCATGCAATGTTATAAGTACCATTTATATATCCAATATGAACCTTAAATCTACCTTTTTTTTTTCAATTTCAAAATCTTTACATGTCGAAGTTGTCACCAATTGTTAGCTCTCCAATTTCTGGTATGTAAAGATAACAAAATAAAAACTAAGCAACATCTTTGGTTATACTGTACTCTAACCATGCATGCTTTGTACTCATTAAATCACGCACGATTACACTTACGTAATTTATTTCTAAATTGCATACACATGAATTCATGATCCCGAGACTAACAAAGTCCCTAATAAGTTCTTCTCACTGTATCTCTATTGTTTTGGATTATAATCATCATTTTTCTTAATCTAGGGTCAACAGGTAAATCATCCAAATTTGTTTCTACACCAAAATGTTTCAATTTTGTATTAGTAACATCAGAACTTGTATCGTGTATTCATGTTCAACCACTACAACCTCTCTTTTGAAGTATCTCTTCATATCTATAAAATAAATAAAGCTATATAACTATATATAATTAAATAAAAAGAAATACTTAGACATTTATACAAATTAAAAATATATTAAAAAAATAAATTACAATCCAATTACGAATATTTCAACTTACTTGAATCAAAACTACAAACCTTCTCTAGACTATGTACACAATTGAAGTTTATTGGAATCTTGCCGTTAAATTTCTGTCAAAAATAATTTGGAAAATGATTCACACTAAGGCTTCGTTTGGGATAGCTTTCTCATTGCTTTCTAAAGCAGCTTTTTAGTACAAAAAATTCTAATTCAAGAATTTTTTTAATTAAAATACTGTTTTATAAAGCATTAAGAAAGTTGTCCCAAACAACCCCTAAGGTATACAAATCATGTTTCGAAATGGATATCATATAATATTATGCTAACTTTGACTTCTTAATAACCACTATAAGGGATGTCTTCTATGCTTTAAATCTATTACATTATAATTAATTTTTTTCAGTCATAGGGAAAGACACGAGTATTTTAAAGGTTCCTTTTTCTAGCTCGCGCTCCTACCTCTCTCCACTAGGGTTCTGACTCTTTGCGGCGCTGGCTGCTGCCATGCTGGCATTCTTCTCATGAAAGTTTTTTCTCTCTTTCATTGTTTTTCATTTTGTTTTGTGCGGTTTTGTGTTCCTTCTTCCCGTTTCATCCTCCTCCAGCATGCTGCGGCCAGAACAGCGGTGAAATGTTTGAAGGATCCGGGTTTTTTGGATGTTGCATGGAAATCACGGTCATTTTTGGAGGCTTTATTTGGAAATAATTCTGAGGCTTGCTTTCCAGAGTTAAAATCGATTGTTTTTTGAGGTTTGCCTTCTCTTTGGATTTCGGAGGAGGAGATCCTCTCGCTGGCATCACTTCTTAAATTCGCCTTGGGTGAGTTTTTCCCCTCGCGCCGTCCTTCCCTCGACTCTATCCATAGGTTCTTTTTCAACTTGAAATTGAATGGTGATTTCTCTGTCACATTATTGGATCAGACGCATGTCTTGATTAAGCTGGTGACCGATCTAGATTGTAGTAGGGTTTTTTGTCACAGATCCTATTTCGTGAGCAATTTTTACATGAAGCTAACTAAATGGTCTCCTTTTGTTGATATTGGTGTTGAATCACCTGTGATACCAATCTGGATTTCCTTCCCAAACTTAAGGCCACACCTTTTCTCCCCTTGCATTCTTCATGGATTAGGAAGCTTGTTTGGGATACCCCTGAAGATTGACAATGTGACTTCTTTGGGGTCTCGTCCGTCTGTTGTGCGTGTACTAGTGGAATTCGATATCACCAAAAAGTATCCTGATAGAGTGTGGATTGGCCCTGAAAAATTTGGGTATATTCAACCAGTTGAGATGGAAGTCTTCCCTCATTTCTGTGCCCAATGTAAATGTATTGGTCATTTGAGAGAAACTTGCCCCTTCTTGACTTCAATCCCAGAGAATGTTCCTCTTAATGCTAATTTTCCTATTAATTCTGTTGGGCAAACTACTACTGTTAAGGATAATCGATTTAGTGTTATCACTCCTAATGCTACTCTTACGTTACCTATTATTAATTCGGAGGTGGAGGATGTTGATGCTGTGAATGATCTTCCGTCTGTGGCAATTTTGGGTGACTCTGGTGAGTCGCTAGACATCGATGGTGAGGAATATGGGGTTTTTGTTCATTTTGGAACTGATTTGATTCCCGTTGTGGGGAATGAACCTTTGGTTGTTGTGGGGATTGATCAGTCGATAGTGCCTGTGAATTCTAATTATATTCTGAAAATAGATAATTGCTTGCATAACGCCAATGCTAGTCCCATTTTGTCGGATGTTGGAAATGAACATGCTGCTTCTGATGGTAATGTTATTTCCTCTGATCTTGTAGCTTGTGACACTGCTGGTTCCATGGCTACTTTGGTTTCTGATATGGCTGTGGATTGTGATGTAAATGGTAACGCTTCAGTTGGTTTGATCTGTAACTTGAAGGTGATGGAGCAGGAGCCTTTCGTTGATGTGCCAGTTGAGTTTATGTGTTCCGATGAATTAAAGGCCAAATTGTCTTCAAATGTTATTGAAAATAGAGTGGAACAATCAGATTGGGGAAACTGGAGAGGGTTTGGAGAAACCATCGGAGGAGTTTTACGGCTTATATGTTTTAAATGTGAGTAGTAATATTCATAAAAGCTTCTCTAGTGGTGGAAGTAAGTGGTGTAGGCGAAAATCAAGGAAGAGGTAATATTCCTTTGGTTTTGTTGCTTTTGGCTGGATGGGTGTTGAGGTTGTTTTTGCTCGATTTTTGGGCTTTGCTCTTTGTTGGTTTCTTGTGGTGTTGTGGTTGCCTTGTTGTCTTTATTATGCTCGGTTTGTCTTTCTTGGCCGCTCTTATATTTTGCAAGAATTGCTTTGGAGGTTGCAGGTAGCTTTGGGGATTCTGTTGGCCATTTCTTTAGGTTTACCTGTGTTTGCTTTTTGTACTTAGTTGGTGGTTTTTGAGGCCCATTGGTTTTGATTCAAATGCTGTATTTTTTAGAGGGCTTTGGGACCTTTAAGGACTTATAATTTTATTTTGGCATTAACACGTAGGCCCCTTCCGTGGAGTTTTATAAAAAAAAAAAAGGATATCATATAAGAAATTCCATATATATATCCGTGTGTGTCCTCTTAATACATATTATTTACATCAAAGATAATTATATTCATTTTAAAAGTTAAGTAAAATTCGAACCAAACTGATTAAATTAAAATTGATTCGATTTGATTTGCTTTAATTTGATTTAGAAATTAATTAATCACTTCATTTTTTTAAATTTTATAACATAAAATTAATTATTTTAATTAATTCATAAATCAAATAATCCAAAATTTTCAAATGCAGACTCCGAATATATATAGGAAGCCATCTGTCCATTCTTCATCTTCCACCATACATTAGCGTCTGTTAAGTCCTCCCAACTTTGTTGAAATTTCTAATTTCTTTCCTTTCCTCTAATTTCTTATATTATGAACTGTGGAAAGAATATTATAAGAATATGTCATTCTTAACGTTGGTAGCATACCAATCTTAAAGTCGGTAATTGAGATTAGGGTTTCATTTGGAATGACTTTATTACTATTTCTTAAAATAAATTTTTAATATAAATTTTTAATTTGTAGTAAAAACTGATTAAAGAAGAAAAAAAAAAGCTATCCCAAATGAAGTCAAAATTATGTTAAACCAATTTAATAATGATAAAGTAATTAATTAGACCCCTCAAGTTTAAAGCTTTGTTTGACACATTTCTTAGTATTTTCTAAAACAATTTTCATTTTTAGTATTAAAAAAGTTATTTTATAAAAAAAATAAAAAAAAGATGCCCCAAACAAAACCTAAAATTACAAAGATTCTTAAAAGTTACTTTTCATCCGCGCAAAAAATAAAATACTTTTCATCCGCACAACATTTTTGCCTCGAGAGATAACTCTTCAAGTTTCTTTATAAATATTTGCTTTTTTAGGTGTGTGTTGACCTCTATTTTTGCTTGTATGCCCTCGATCATGTTCGATCGACTTGATTGGACTTCGTCGAATTCGATTTGGCTCGAATCAGCGCCGACTTGGGTTTGATTTCGTTAAATTAACTCAATCAAGTTGAATTGAATCAAAATTGACTCGAGCTAAGCCGAATTGAGTTTGATCCAGACCCAAATTAGCCCAAGTGCTCAAATTAAAACCTAATTGACTTTCTAACCAACTTGAATTGCATTACTAAATCAGGAAATCAAATTAGTGGCTGAGATTTCATTGAAATTCAAATTCTGAGCTCCGGTAGTCTCAGTCGCGTGATATCCCTAGTTTGGAAAGTGGTTCAGACGTTTTTTTAACGAAAAATTATTAGGTGCGGACACCGGACGTAGCTCTACGTCCGGACTCCACTAGAACGGCGCCACGTATTTAGCACGTGTTATGACAACTTCCGCTTGGCCCGACGACCCGACCCGGATTGGACGCGAAAAATTAAAAAAACCTGCCCTTTTTTGACTAATTCCTAGGTAATACTGAGTATTTTTTCGGTAATACCAAGTAATACTGAGTAATTTTTGGTAATACCGAGTAATTTTTGGTAATACTGAGTAATTCCTAGGTAATACCGAGTAATACCTAGGTAATACCGAGTAATACCTAGGTAATACCGAGTAATACCTAGGTACTGAGTAATTACTAGGTAATACCGAGTAATACCTAGGTAATACCGAGTAATACCTAGGTAATACCGAGTAATTCTTCGGTAATACCTAGTAATTCCTAGGTAATACCGAGTAATACCTAGGTAATTCATATGTAATACCGAGTAATTCTTTGGTAATACCGAGTAATACCGGAGTAATTCTTCAGTAATACCGCACGTGCATCATTTGAACTTCTCGGCGAAACGGGTCGCCGGGTCTTCGGGTCGCTACGTGGCGCTATTCTAGTGGAGTCCGGACGTAGAGCTACGTCCGGTGTCCGCACCTAATAATTTTTCTTTTTTAACAGGGCAGAGCAAGCAGAGCTTGTTTCCATGCATAGAGGGAGCAGGAGGATTCGAGGCGGGAGGTTCTTCTCTGATTCGGTTCGGAACCCCGTAGAGGCTGCAAGCTTCGATTTTTCTCCCTCTCTCGATTTACTCGTCCGAAGAGGTCTCTCTAGAAGAGAAATTATTCTATGCATATTTCAGACGGAGCTCTACTTCCGGACTCCAATTAAATTAAGACGTGAGTTTTTTATGACCCGACAACCTGACTCATCAATTTATGAAAAATTTTGAAATCACGTTAGCCCACTTAATTACCGACTTTATGTTTTTAAATAAGAAACCCGTGAAAGCTCCTTAATATTTAGGATTTTTACAGAAAAAAACTTTTGGTGTCTGCTGAGAAAGAAAAAAACGAGGAAGAGCCGATGAATATGAAGACTAATTTGAAGGATGACGTTGCATTCTTCGAGCAGAGCTTTCTTAGGTTTTTCAAAGATGTAAAAGCACAATGTTGATATGCTCTGGCAGGAAAACACATGCTTTTGTAAATCAACTATATAAAAATTTCAGTGATATTTTTGTTCATTTTAAATCTCTCAACTTTTTCACAGATGTGTATTACCAAAACTATGTGGGAGAAATGAGTTTTTTTACTATGTATTGCTGTTGTGTATCATTATTATGTACTGTTGTGTATTGTTATAATACAAATATACATACATGTATTTGATTAGCCATTCCCTCTTATTATTCTTATTATTTTTTCTTCATATATATACTTCTTTTAATTATATAAAAGAGGATAGTTATCTTGAATGTATATTCCATTACATACTTACACATATACATGGCATTGGAGCATTTTTTTTTTGAAAAGGGACTAGCCCAAATTTTATTCAATAAAAAGAAATTACAACGACCGGAATAAAGTTAGAATACACTAACAACAATAGAGAGCATAAACCCAAAAAACTAGCAAAGATGTAACTGAACCCAAGAAAAACAATGATAGGGACAACCCAAACGTACTCAGTAATGGCAATCCTGCACCCACCGTGTAGCGAAGAACTGACCATCCATTGGAGAAAGTAAGCCACAAAGCAACCAGTCGATGATCTAAAAATAAATAAGCAACACCCCACAAGGCACTAAAGAACCACTGGATAGGCACCAACCACCAAGGTTGCCAGTTATGCCAACCCGGGGTTATGCAGAATTGCCTCATCATAGTCCGTAATCCAAAACATAAAACCAAACCATAATAAATCCCCTCCAATCGAAGACAATCCCAAACCAAGAACAACACGAAACACACTACTAGTACACATGTCAACAGCACCAAAACGACCCAATTCATCAATTCCATGCTTACAATAGAGCAATTTATTCTTAGATTTACTTTTACCTCTTTTACCAGCACCCCTTGAAACAGCATGATTAACTTTGCGACCCGTCATGAGATTATACATATCATGAAAATCTTGAAAATCCTTTGCAAGCTCACTGGCATCGACTTCGGACTCATTCAACCAATCAGAATGGTCCCAACTTGAGTTACTCCCTGACAAAGCCAGATGGTCTTTCAACTCCGCATTGGACACAACCGAAATTGGAATATCAACAACTGCTGTCGGTATAGCCACATTAATAGAAGGACTAACTGCATCAACATCCTTAAGAGCTAAAGCATTGCAAGGGTCCCCAACATCTGACCCGATCGCATCTTGAACAATGGGCACTAGCTTATTGTCAGGAGGAACAACAACCCGACAAACCTGGTGCAGCAACAAGTTCGCCCACAGGGGAAATAACCCCATTGTCCCCAGGCACCTGACGGGCAAAATCATTACACATAGCAGCTCCACCAACACAATCAACACAAATAGGAGCTCCACCATCAACAACTGAGTCAGGAGTACCACTAGCAGCTGCCGAGGAAACAATGGGGCTAGGTAGAGTGTTCTCTAAACAAGCTGTGGAACCAATACCCACAACTAAAGAAAGACCACCCTCCCCAGCTAAATCAGAACAAGGAACAACAGGGCCAATATCATCTACAATAAAAAAAACCCCATCACGCAATTGAAGGGCAAGCTCCTCATCTACAGTAGAAGGATCATCATTTACCAAAGCAACAACGGGATCACATCCATCGATATCAACATTATTCAGAGGAACATCAACACCACAAAGATCCACCCCAGTTAAAGGCGGATTAACACTAGCAACATGTAAAATGTGAGCACCAACCGAAGTTCCCTCCACCACAGGATAGCAAACACCCAGGTTAGGAAATAACACCGGACAAACATCACGCAAATGACCCGAAGATTTACAATGGGAGCAATATGGGGGAACTCTTCCAACTCGACATATTGGATATATCCCACAGAATCAGAGCCAAGCCACACTTGATTAGGATAACGTTTAGTAATATCTAACTCAACAAGAATACGAGCTACCGACGATCTAATATCATTAATAGTAGCATTATCAGTGCGCAAGGGTTTACCAAACAAAGAACCTAAACCGTGCAAAATTCGGGGGGAAAGGAGATGCGGGCCAAGGAACGAAAATGACACCCAAATGGGAATTACAGGAGATTCAACGTTAACATCAAAGTAAGGAGACCACTTGAAGAGCTTCATTTAATAGTTGGAGACGAAATAGGAACGGTGGGAATACACCCGGCAATAATCCAAATTATTTCTCAATTTAATCAAAATATTCTTAGGATTTAGCAAAGTAACAGAAAATTCACCGATCAGTTTAAGATTAAAAAAAAAATTCAGAATGAAATCAATCGGTGGACGCCGAGCAGGAAACTTCCCAACTAAAGCAAATTCAAATGGTGTAACAAGTGAACACATTTCTTCATAAAAAATCAACAAGGCAGGCAAACCATGACAGGAAGAAAGTTTAAGCGGAGGAAACACAAGTGAGGCCGACTCACCGAATAAAACATCACGAAAAGATCATGATTGGCGTTTCACATCCAAGAAACCGGGGTCACTCAAGCGTTGAGCAGCCATCCCAGCTTGAAGAAGAGGGACGAGGAAGAAAACTTAACCGACCGAAGGAACCGCGTGCAGAAGAAAAACCCTAGGCATTGCAGCCGAGAGGAAGCTTAAGGTTCTACATGGCATTGGAGCCTTATGTTGCACATTATTCTTGATCAGGTTGACGAACTAAAGTTAAAATTTTGTATTAAATCTGTAGATATATTTTGATCCTTAATGCTCATGTTATGCATGGAATTCAGTGACATGAGAAATGTTGAGTTCTTTCTTGGACTGGATTGAAGTATCATTATATGCATATACGATCATGCTTTCACGAGTTATTCATTCATTTTGCTAAAAATAATTTAGTTAAGATTAGATGATTTAATTCACATCATATTAGCATTGCGGTTAATGAAAATTTAAGATTTTTTGGCCTGCAAATAGTTATGAAACTAAAATGCTACAACATTAGTTTGTGCCTTTTATTCATCATATGGCTACATATGTGATACATGATATGATTTTTTTGGCCTTTTCTAAATTCGTTTCTTGATAAATGTTTTCTCTCTCTAAGTCTATGAACCCAAGTCAAAAATATATCATCTTTGTAACTTCACTCATGTCAAAGGATAGTTAGATTCCTCCTTGATTGTATGTCAAGTTTGTTAACATGACTTATTCATCTGATTGCATCATGATTCTTACACGTTTCTTTCTATTTGCTTTCTTTACGAGGAACTCATATTTGGGTACGCATTGGTCATCAAGTCATGTTTGCTCGAGCCTTATAGGAAGGCTCCTACGTTTTGCCGAGGTGTATGAATACACCTCGGTATAATTTCTGTAACTTGTAAAGACTTCCTCATTATATGTCTGATGGCTACACTAGCACACACAAGACTAAGGGTGTAAGTGAGCCGGCTCGAACTCAACTCGATAACGAGCTCGCGAGCCGAGCTTATCAAGCTTCGAGCTCAAGCTCAAACTCAAACTTGTATATTAAATGAGCTTTAGTTCGAAAGCTCGGCTTCTCGGCTCTAATATAAAAAAAAATGAAAATTGATATTATTTTTAAAAAAATCTACTATTTCCTGTCATAAAAAATACATAATGTTAATTTTATTCAATGTAATTACTGAAAACTGCTGACTTTCCCCAAAAAAAAAACTGCTGACAGCTGCTGTTGCTTTTTTCGAGAAAGGCAGAAAGCTGACAGCTGTTATTGCTTTTTATTAAAAACTCATTAATTATTTCTGTCCTCTATTCTCCCCATAGGAAAAAAAATATTTTTTATCTTCAATGCTCAACCTTCTTAATTCCTCTCCAATGGCAAGCTCAGATGATGCGGACGAGGACGACTCGCTCGACAAGGATGATGCAGACGTCGAGGCTCGGAGCTATCTCGAGCTCATTTATAGTGAGACGAGTTCAAGTTCAAGCTCGAATTTCGACTGATGATCTGAGCTTGATAATACTAAAACTAGACTCGTTTACACCCCTACACAGGATTGTTATTTTATTTTCCACCCAAATCATATGGTAGCAATGTATTAGTCAATTGGCTATAGGGTAATACACTGACAAAGCCTTGAATATAAGAAACTTTTACGGCCACCTAAGCCTGTAGTGTGCCCACATATTATGCCATGTATATTTTTCCTGCACTAAAGGAGCCTCAATAGGATGGTTTTTCTTTGGGTTCTAAAATACTTAAATAATGCTAAAAGCCATATCTTTAATGATTTTTTAACCTTTAAATGTTATTTCCCTTTCACATAATCAAGATTGATACGTTATCGAAAAATTATCTTGATCGGGCATGAATCTCGAGGAAAAACTCAAGTTGGAAACTTCAAAAATTAATTTGGAGACCATTTAAACTCCGATTTCAGCAAGCTTATAGTCGAACTGAGTGTCTTGGAAATACGAATCCAACAACCCCAAATTCGACTCAATCCGAGCCCAAACAAGTCCAAATCAAGTACCCGAAGTGCTGTTAGAAGCATCAAACAGCAATTGGAGTTACCAAACGGTCTCCGATTTTGACGAGCTTATAGTCGAATCGAGTGGCTCGACGAGACGAATCCAACGAGCCCAAGATCGTAGAATTCTGATACCATTAAGACCTTAAGATGCTCAATAAACGGTTCATGATCAAGGGATTCAATATCAGCCGTTCATCCGGATCACTCCTTATTTGCCCCTGATCCCTCATATATTTACGGGCCATGCCACTCCAGAAAAACTATAAATAACCCCTCATTTCTCTTAAGAGGGGACCCAAGCCAAGAAGAGAAGAAGAGAAGGAAGAGAAGAAGAAGAGAAGAGAAGTCTAGGAGGGAACAACACCTCCTCGACCACCGCCGGAACTCCGCCGGAACACCACCGAAGCACCACCGGGCGCCTGAAGGACGCCGGAGCTCTGCCCGACATGGGAGCAACGTCGGAATTCTGCCTGACGCCAGAATTCTACCCGACGCCCGAGTGACGCCGGACTTCTTTCCAAGTGACGCCGGAATTCTGCTCGACACCCGAGTGACGCCAGAACTCTGCTTGGCCTTGTAACTGATACTCATTGTAATCTGATCATCCTAAATTTAAGGGACGAATCAGCCTCGTGTATTTCAAACAACACTAGTGGAATTCTTTCAACTGGGCGTGGCCCCGTGGTTTTTTCCCTTTCCAGGGTTTTCCACGTAAAAACTCTGGTGTTACTCTTTCAATTCTGTTTGTGTGCTGGATATACGTATAACGCTGAGATGGAAAATTAAAATCTATCGCCGCATATATTTGAGTTCGCAATAGTTTGGCGCCGTCTGTGGGAACCTCATCCCACAACTTCAAGTATTGCTACGATGGTCAACAGGCGCAGCAGTCGCATCATTGGAGCTTCTCGCTCCAACTCCCACCAGTCCAGAAATCAGTCTATAAATTATAGACGCCCGATATCTACCTCTTTCTACCCCGGGGGGCAAAACGCACCTGGAGAAGGGACCTCGGGACCCTCCTTAGAAGAGAGAATTTAAAAGATGGAAGAATCTCAAAACGAGATCCTACAACTCCTGCGAGAGACTCGACAACCGACCCTAGTACCTTAGGAGGAGGTTCTTCTCCCTCGAGATCCACCACATGCTGAAGCTGTTCAAATCGAACATCTTCAAGCTGAGATTCCTCTTCCTCCACCCAGGAGGCGTTTCCAGTAACATCAAGATAACGAACTGGCTGATACAGCAAGTTCTACCCATCCTCCGCACACAGGTCGGCAATCTGTCCTTCCTCAAGACCTCCCTGAGGAGCTAGCCCAACATCACATTGTTGAGCTCCCTCGCAATACCCTACGCCACGAACTGCGACGATTGGTTCGAGAGGAGTTCCCTACAGGAGGCGTAAGGCAACCTCTTCGTTAGTGGGACTTCCAAGAGTCGTCACCCCTGATGGAAGCCATTCTTCAACACCCTATTCCGGCTGGCTTTAAGCTACCAAGCATCGAGTCCTACGATGGGACATCCAACCCGTACGAGCACATTGACCATTATAGGACCATCATGTATATTCAACGAGCCTCAGACGCACTCCTTTGCCAGGTTTTCCCTGCCACTCTTAAAGGACAAGCTCGAACATGGTTCTATTCACTTCCAGCCGGAACGATCCCCACATTTGTCAAATTGGCCAAAGTATTTGTCGAACAGTTCGTAGCCAACTGAAGAATTACTAAGGATTCTTCTCATCTCTCTGGGATCCGTCAGAATGAGGGAGAAACATTAAAAGAATATTTTCAACGGTTTTCCACAGAGGCTCGACAGATTCCGGGAGTGGACCCAGAACTGCTCCGAGGGGTCTTCCTTGGAGGCCTTAGTCCTGGCCCTTTCTATTCGGCACTCATGCGGGACACCGTTCATTCATATGCTGACCTGATCTATCGTGTAGAAGCTCAGATTTCCGCTGATGAAGCCATTAATGCTCATAGAAAGCAATTTGAGCAAACAACTGGAAAGCGTAAGAACGCCCCTATAATAGAGGAGTCATTTTCGCAACGAAAGAAAAATTCATCTCTTAGACCCCCAGTACCCAACGCGAGTTCCGACATGAAAAAGAGTATACGCCTCTCAATGCAACTCGAACCAACATACTAATGGCCATTCGAGATAAAGAAAATATCAAGTGGTATAATTCTTTGAAGCTAAATGTTGGGAACTAGGAGCAATATTGCTATTTCCACCGTAGTCGTGGACACACTACTAAAGCCTGCAAGCAACTCAAGGGGAAGCGGCTAACTTCTGCGCAAAGAGAGGGGCGCCGAGTCAAGTAGGGAAAGTCACCTACTCAAAAACAGCGGAAGGCCTCAAAATGCCAGAAGCTAGAGGGGAAAAGAAAGGAATACGCTAACTTCTGTGCAAAGAGAGGGGCGCCAAGTCGAGTGGGGAAAATCACCTACTCAAAAACAGCGGAAGGCCTCAAAATGCCAGAAGCTAGAGGGGAGAAGAGAGGAATACGCTAACTGCTGCGCAAAGAGAGGGGCGCCGAGTCAAGTAGGGAAAGTCACCTACTCAGAAACGACGGAAGGCCTCAAAATGCCAAAAGCTAGAAGGAGAGGGAGAAGAGTAGAGAAGGTGCAATTTTTCTCCTACCCCAAGGGGGGTATTTATAGGAAGAGAAAAGGGTGAAAATGGGGGAAAAATTTAAAATTTGGAGGGAATTTTCCCTTCAAAAAGTTTAAAAATTCTTCTAGAAATATTTTCTAGATTTATTCTACAAAATTTGGAGTCCAAATGTGACATTTTCGGAATTAAGAAAAAAAAAATTTTTTTGGAGGGAAAACAGGCCCCACCACGAAAAAAGAAAAAGATCGTGGGGCCCACCAAAAAAAAATTATAAAAAAAAGGGGGGCAGCAACTGCCGCGCGCCCCTTGCCCGCGCGCCCGCGCGCCCGCGCGGGCGCCCGGCCGGCCGGCCGGTTCGGCCGCCTACTCGTTCCCGGGCTCCGATTTTGGGCCCGGACGGTCCAAATTCGACGTTTTTGGGGTCCCCGGACACGTTTTTTGACGTTCCAGACTCAATTTTGACACTTTTGGAGCTCAACGGGGCCTCTATGATCAAGTTCGAGCAAACATTTAATTTTTGGAACGCAAATTTTTGCGATTTTGCCAAAGTGAAAAGCCGACACATATATTTTTGGACTCCTGGAGCTTTGACGTCCAAAAATAGGGGGGCAACTGATACGTCATCGAAAAATTATCTTGATCGGGCACGAATCTCGAGGAAAAACTCAAGTTGGAAACTTCAAAAATTAATTTGGAGACCATTTAAAATCTAATTTCAGCAAGCTTATAGTCGAACTGAGCGTCTCGGAAATACGAATCCAACAACCTCAAATTCGACTCAATCCGAGCCCAAACAAGTCCAAATCAAGTACCCGAAGTGCTGTTAGAAGCATCAAACAGCAATTGGGGTTACCAAACGGTCTCCGAGTTTAACGAGCTTATAGTCGAATCGAGCGGCTCGACGAGACGAATCCAACGAGCCCAAGATCGCAGAATTCTGATACCATCAAGACCTTAAGATGCTCAATAAACGGTGCATGATCAAGGGATTCAATATCAGCCGTTCATCCGGATCACTCCTTATTTGCCCCTGATCCCTCATATATTTACGGGCTATGCCACTCCAGAAAAACTATAAATAGCCCCTCATTTCTCTTAAGAGGGGACCCAAGCCAAGAAGAGAAGAAGAAGAGAAGAGAAGTCTAGGAGGGAACAGCTCCTCCTCGACCACCGCCGGAACTCCGCCGGAACACCACCGAAGCACCACCGGGCGCCCGAAGGACGCCGGAGCTCTGCCCGACACGGGAGCAACGTCGGAATTCTGCCTGACGCCAGAATTCTACCCGATGCCCGAGTGACGCCGGACTTCTTTCCAAGTGACGCCGGAATTCTGCTCGACACCCGAGTGACGCCGGAACTCTGCTTGGCCTTGTAACTGATACTCATTGTAATCTGATCGTCCTAAATTTAAGGGACGAATCAGCCTCGTGTATTTCAAACAACACTAGTAGAATTCTTTCAACTGGGCGTGGCCCCGTGGTTTTTTCCCTTTCCAGGGTTTTCCACGTAAAAACTCTGGTGTTACTCTTTCAATTCTGTTTGTGTGCTGGATATACGTATAACGCTGAGACGGAAAATTAAAATCTATCGCCGCGTATATTTGAGTCCGCAATAAAGATTATGAAAAATCAAATAAAAATCTGGCTTTAGTTTGTTAGGATAATTTATATATTTGTTTTATATTGTACACCTCCTCGTAGGCAATGTTTTTAGCTTTGTTATTTGAAAATTTTATAGAAGTTCATTTGCTGCCAACAATAGTAAAGAGAACTATCAAATGCCAAAGTAAAGAACTTGACTAATAAAACATAATTAGCGAACTCATAATCAATCTTAAAATCTATAATGAACGCACTAAAGATAATAATCATAAATATAAAATCCATTAAACAATAAATAAAAATCAATTAGACAACAAGATAGTTGCTGGACAACCCAGACCTACTAGGTTATTAAGTTAGCTCTAAAGAGGATAAAATAAACCTCATATCCATAGTTTAACAACGACAATTATCACTAAACTTAAATAATAAGTAACTAACCAACAAATTAAAGTTTTGTAACCTTCATTATGTTCAATTTGTAGAGTAAACTTATATCAATCTCATAAGACTTTAAGTGTTAAAAGTGATTAATAAATTAAAGAGCTTATTCAAAAAAGTGATAGATATTTTAATGTACTATATAAAATTAAAGAGTTTATTCAAGAAATAGTAGTGGCGGGAGAAATTATTCTATGCGGCGTCTCGACTTAGCTTGTGTCCGAACTCCAATCAAAATTGGTCATATAGTGTGTATATAGCCTGTGTACAATCTTGTATATACAGGGTGTGTATAATACATATCATGTATACAGATGACGTGACCAATTTTAATTGGAGTCCAAATTGTTATGTGTGAAGTTTGATTGTATTGATCAATCTTGTTATTATGTTGTCTTAGGCCTCAAAGTTTGTCGTGTTTGCTGGGGGGTGCGGGGGGTTTACCCTCTGCTCAGGTTCGGGAAATTTTTTTTTCGTACAACCCTCCGGCGCTATGTACCCAAGAGCCCGTTGCTGTGCTCCCGAGTGCCCCCGTGTTGAACGACAGAGAGTAGAGCACCCAACTGTATAGATAGGACACTGCAACAGTGCAAGACAGAGGCTTGAGTGTCACAGCGCTGCGAGACGGATTGGACAGTTTTTTTTCTCGTTTTTTCGAAGGGTTGCGTCCCTTAGGATTATTTTACTTAGTTTTCTCTTGTATTTTGAGTGTGTAAACATTGAAAAACTGTGCAATTAGAAGAGAAGCAATGAGAGAGCTAGAGAAGGGAGATCTGTACTTATTTCTTTCAATTTTCATAGTGGATTTATTGATGTGGTGTGGCTCCGCTATTTTGAGTTTTTCCACGTTGAATCCTGATGTCCTTTATTTTTTCGCTACTTTTACTTTCTTTCTTGTTTCACCATTGTGATGTTTACTTCTCATCTTCCCCAACACAAATGCATTCGGAGTCCACACAAAATAATTTATTTGGTGGTGGAGTGTCTCCCTAGCCACCTTAGGTTCAGCCATTAATTCCACAGATATTTATTCACACTACATGACAAACAAAAACATTAAAGAGTTTACTCAAAAACCTAAGTTAGGCGATTGCCTCCTCCCTCAGCCTCCTAGCCAGCCACCAGCTGCACTTGCACCACTGGTTATACAAATATTTCTTCGTGCCACATAATGAATAAAAATATCTTGATTTGTAACCTAATTTTCAGCGTAATACAGAATATAAAAGTACTTAAAATTTAATGGTGTCCTTAATATAGAATATCTTGATTGATTAATTCATATAGAAAAATACTCTTCCTGTTCATTGTTAGTCATTATAAAGGTTTTTCTTAATCCATCTAAATCTGAAATAAAAACACCTTAGGTTTTTCTTAATCCACATGCAATATATTCATCTAAATCTGAAAGAACATCACAAAGCCTTAATCCATCTTCTTTCATTTATTAAATTCTCAATGAGTGGATGCGTTACATGCAAAAATTTGATAATTACTTCTTAATAATATTAATTTAATAAATAATTAAGTGTGATTATACGTATAATTTTTTTAATGGTTTGTCCCAAGCTGACTTTCGAAGCTTCTTATTTTTTTGTATTTTAAGAAAATATAAGAAGTAAAATTTTAATTTTCTTCACTTGATAAATCAAACAGCAAAAAGGCTGGACAACGGTGCTTAGGAATACGCAGCCGTCACTGTAATGAGAGAGCTTGGTGGCCAAGCAAAACGTGTCGAAGGCGTCTCTCTTTTGTCCGCGACGAGTTTTTTTTTTTCTCTAAATTGTGAAGTTTCTTCAGAGAAGTGTTAAGCACTCAACCTTTATGTTGAGAGTTATAGTCAGACAATCCTTCATTTAAATCATTTGAAAAAGCTTAATCTCCATTTGCTATAAAGTTCAGCTGCTTCTTTTCAACTTCCCACCAGAGGATACCAGAGCATATCATCTTCCCCTCAGCCGCATAGGTACCGCCCACCATGAGCTTGGAAGCCGATGACCGTGGCTCAAACACAAAATCCCTCCACTTTCTTCTCGTCCCTCTCATGGCACAGGGCCACATGATCCCCATGGTCGACCTAGCTAGGCTCCTTGCAGCCCGTGGCGCCTTTGTCACCTTTGCCACTACTCCGGTCAATTTGGCCCGCATTCGGCCCATTATTGATGGGGCTGCCGCCTCTGCCCTTCCGATCCGCTTTGTTGAGCTCTACTTCCCTACTATGGATGTCGGCCTTCCCGATGGTTGTGAGAGCGCCGATCTCATTCCGTCCGTTGATTTGTTCCTCCCATTCATGAATGCTCTATCTCTCCTTCGCAAACCGCTTGAGGCCCACCTGCATGGCCCTGACCTAGCTCGATGGCCAAAGCCAACATGTCTTATCTCTGACAACCTTCAACATTGGACAGCCGATGTTGCCCGCACCCTTGACATCCCCCGTCTCATCTTCCATGGCCCATCATGCTTTTTCCTCTTATGCGGACTCCTCATCAGAGAGCATAGGGTTGAGCTTGAGGTTGCGATGGAGGCAACATCGAGCCGGCCTATCTTGCTTCCGGGTCTCCCGCATCCTATTCGGCTCAACAAGCACGAGTTAACCTCGGTCATGCGCTCGGACCCTAGCTGGTCCAAATACATGGAATCTGTCAGGGTGGCAGAAAAATCAGCCGATGGTGTGCTTGTCAATAGCTTCGTCGAGCTTGAGCCTTGGTACTTTGAGAGATATCACGAAGTAACATGCAAGCCAGTGTGGCCTGTTGGGCCACTCTCACTTTATAAAGAAGAGCTTGATGCCAAGGCGACACGCGGGCGAGTTTCATCTATTGACAACAAGCTCCTCTTCCAATGGTTAGACAAGCAAAAGGCCGGTTCAGTGGTGCTCGTTAGCTTTGGAAGCATGGTACGCAACACCATAGCCCAGCTCATGGAGTTGGGCTATGGGCTGGAAGCATCGAGTCGACCATTTATTTGGATTGTGACTGAAGTTGCTGAGAGGCAAGTTCCAAGGGTGGAGGAGTGGATGATAGAGTTTGAGAAGAGGGTGGAGGGGAGAGGAATGGTGATAAAGGGTTGGGGGCCACAAATACTAATGTTGGGGCATGTAGCTGTTGGGGGCTTTGTGACTCATTGTGGTTGGAATTCAACACTGGAGGCAATAGCGGCGGGAGTGGTAATGGCTACATGGCCACACTTCTATGATCAATTTTTAAATGAGCAATTGGTGGTGGATGTACTGAAAATTGGGGTGGCAGTTGGCGTTGAAAAGCCGAAAATGTTTGGTATAGGGGATGATAATGAGGTTGCGGTGAAAGTAACGAGGGGAGAGGTTGAGAAGGTTTTGGAGAGGCTGATGGGGGGAGGAGAGGAAGGGGATGAGAGGAGGGAGAGGGCAAAGGAGCTCAAGGAGAAGGCCAGAATGGCTATGGAGGAAGGAGGGTCTTCATGGAAGGGATTGCAGGATGCAATCAACTATGTATTAGAGAGCCGACAGAAATAGCAAGGAACAAAAACTTTCATTCTTGCATAGAAATTCTCAGAAGTAACTTCTTATCATCTCTTTTTCTACATTGAGATGTATTAGTTTCTTAATTTCATATCCATGTAAAAATAATTGAAGCTGAGAAATTTTTTATTAAAATTTTTATAAGAAATTTCTCGTGATTTCTAACAAGAAATAATTACCATGTGGCATAGGCAAAGTTGCATCCAGAAGAGCTAGCTAGGAATTATATCGTAAGATGACAACAGAAGATGTGTTGTCAATCAGTTAATTGCTCCCTAATTTATCTTTTTGATAGCCATTTGATGATAAAATTATAGTTGTTCGACCTATAAAGACAAATTTGTGATTGTTGTTATAAAAAAATAATGTGGAGTGCTTAGGTGTCTCTACAGTTTATTTAAGGACTTTGTCGTCATTGAAGGATAATATATTGTATGAGTCTGCAGGGTTATATAGACAAGAAAAGCCGAATCAAGCAGGTTGAAGCCCGTTGTTTTCTATTCAGCCTCCATTGATGACTCATGCCCGACAATAGATAGAATCAAAGACTATGGGTCAGTTTAGGGTGTTATCAGGTAGCTTTTAATTGTTTATTTTTGAAGTCTTAATCCGTAGTGGTAGTAGTGTTTGGTTCAACCCGGAAACATTTGAAAGACATCCGCATCTATTTTCTTCTAACTAGTGCTTTTGCATTCTCGATAGTGCCTTTAATTGAGGTCGATGAGGCTTAATTTAGGGTCTATATAGGATGACGGCAATGTTTTATAAAGTTAGTTGTAAAGTTGCTACGGGCAGAATAATTTAACTACTATATTATAAATAGTAACTTTTCAGTGTAAAAATTTTTGAGAAGCCGTGAGAAAGCAATAGCTAAATAAAATTATGATTATTATTTGAAAATTAACGCAATGAGAAAGTTGCCTCAAATGGATCCTTAGTTTTTATATTTTGAGACTATTTGATTGCTTATTTTTAAAACAAATAGCAATATAAAAAAAATAATATCTCTTATATGATAAATTTTCTCTTTCAATATATATATATATATATATATATATATATAATATTCTTACATTAATGTTATATCTATGTAATTAAAAAAAAAGCATGAAAGACAAAAGTGGTCAGTAGTAGATCACAATGCGTTTGTATTAGTATAAACATATCATAATAAAAATACTAATAATTGAACATTATATGGCTATTAGTAATATTAATCTTTCGTATGATAAGTAAATACATCTCAGAGATATGTTGAGTTAGATATCACAGCAGAGGAGTCCTTAGGTGTATCGTCTTAGGCCATGTCTTAGGCCATCTCCAACCGAAATACTCACTTTACACTCCAAAATGCAGCTCATCTCTAAACGATCTCCATTTCTTAACATCAGGTATATGCTTTCTCCAACCAAACTCCAATCGAACAAAATGGCAAAAAAAAATGACATTCGTGAACAGTGCAACACCAATATTGGCGTCACACTGTTCACCTGGCGCAAAATGCAGTTGAATCTGACGTTCAGTTGGAGCTCATGATGACTACAAACGATCATTTGATGTTTGATTGGAACACATGATGACTGCAAATGACCTAAAGTTGTTGTATTTTAGAGTGCGGAGGCGTGGAGCTGAATAGTGGAGAAAAGAAAAAGAAAAAGTTTGTGGTTTGGGCTCTAACGACATAACTTACAAGGTCCATTGCAGCGCATTGCAATTACAGCTGTGGTGTAACGTTTTAAAACCGCTGCAAAGAAAATTGTGGCTGTTATAACTGCCGGGATAGGTCAAAAATTGTGTTACGATAGGCCTATTTTTTGGTAAGATCTGGATGTTTTCTTGCACGAAATCAAGTTAGCGGGCCAACTGAAATTTCATCATTTGCAAGCACATCAGCCTTGCTAGTTCTCTCTAACGGGCTACATTTAGGCATCTTCCAAGCAGCATGTTCTCTATTAGCATATGTTGTGAAAATCTTAGAGGAAAATTCTACTTCTTGCTGCTTCCACCTTGAGAGAGAGAGAGAGAGAGAGAGAGAGAATAGAATTTGTAGGAAAAACAAAAGTGAGCATTCTTGTTTTTCCCCATCCTTTATAGAAAACCAAAACCTCTACTTATAATATTATCAAGCAGTTAAAAACTAAATAGGAGGGTAAGATAAACCAAATAAACCGAATAGCTAAAACTGGACCAAATACTAATAATCTCCATATTGATCCAATTTTACAATGTTTTAACTAGGGGTGACAATATTTGATCCGACTCAAAACCTGACCCAGGCTCGACCTAGAAAATTTTGGTTCGGGTCAACCCGTTTGTCATACATATAGGGTTAGGGTTCAAGATTCTGACCCATTTTAGAAAGTAGGATGAGTTTGGGTTGACCCGAAAACCCGAAGGAGACCTGAATTGACCCGCGCTCTCTCGCGAGCCCGTTCCGTAGCTCTCTCCTACACTCGTGATTTGCTAACGCCATCAGGCCTCACTCGCTCTGCCTGTCCCCCATGCTCTCCCATAGGCTTTACACTTCTCTCACCCTCATGCGCTCGTGCCAAGCTTACCCGCATTGCTCTCACGAACGCCCACAGGTCGTTGTGCTCTTGGCCTCCCATGCTCCACAGTTTGCACCATGCATGCCAGGCTTGCTTCACCTAAGCTTGTGCACCCAGGCCCGCATCCGTGCCTCGTTCTTCTGCACCGTGCTCGCTCTCCCGTGCCTGCACTTCACTAGCATCGTGGTTACTGCACTTGTGTAATCCGATGTATAGTTTGGGTTTGGTTAACCCCAGTAACCTATGCGGGTCGGGTCCGAGTCAGATATTTTGACCCATTTATAAAACTAGGTGATGTTAGGGTGAACTCATTTGGACTCGGGTTAATTCTGAATTTGACCTGAACCTGCACCGAATACCCATTTTGACACCTATAGCTTAATAAAAAAAGGTGATCCTCATAATAGCTTTAAATCTATTATCCATTCATCTCCGGAATCGTTATCATCTAAATTTGCTATCACTATTTAAGAAAATACATGTTGTCCACAAAGAATAGCCCAAGAAATGCTTTCCCTACGAGTTGTCTCTTCTCCTCCACCTACTGTTCATAAAAAACAACCAAAAAAGGCCTCTACCAAACTGTCTGCTTCTCCTCTATTTACTGCTGTCCGCTTGTTCAACCATAAGCAATATTCAAGTAAGAAGAACCATCTGATCCTTCTTCTTGCCTCCACTCAGGTCATGTACAAGTAGGGCTTTAGATCCTTCTCTCACGAGCTCTCACCAGACTCACTCTACCAGTTCGTCCCCTGTTTGACTCAAGCCCTCAACCACGGTCCTGTCTCACGCGTGACACTCCTGGGCTCCCTACGAGTCCTGCGCCTAGCGCGATCACAGACCAGCTGTGAGCTGACCGGTTCCCTACTCCTGTTCAACCTGCTTTTTCGAGCCCGGGCCAAGTTCCCACGTAAAATCATCTTTAGCCCATGCGCCCAGGTCCCGCTTCCGCTCCACACTTAAGTGCGCTCTGACCCTCTCCCGTATAACACCTCCTACACACGCGGGCCCTACTGCCCTTCGACCCGATCCACTTTCAATTGCGACACCAACCCCCGGCCTAGTGGCCCGATAGCGCTCAATTTTGCTTTCGATCGCGACCCCAAAGCCTGTCTTCCGCTCCCGCAGGCTTGATCATGCCTCCTCCTGTTCTAACTCCAGGCCATTGTCGTTTTCTCCCTTCTGGCTCAACAGACCTGTTTTCCTATTGTTCTTCAAGGATCTAATTAAAACCTTTGGAAACTTGCTACTATTTCAGAGTCTACTGTTGGAAATTTTCTTCAAGAACCTGTCGTGGAAAACCTATTGTTCTTCAATCGTGAACAACATTATTCTTCTTCTTTTCACAATCTGTCATTGGAAAACCTGCTGTTCCATACAACAGAGCCTTAAGAACAGCAGTTAAAGCCTTTGGTTTTCACAACCAGACCCAAAACTCACATCTCCGCCACTGTTTTCAAGCAACAATAACCCTCATGCATCGCCAACAACATCACAACCTTCGACGCATCCCCTGCCTTTTCTTGTTGATCACCGCCAACTGTCTCTGATACCAATTATTGTGAAAATATTTGAGGAAAATTCTGCTTTTTGTTGCTTCCACCTTGGAGAGAGATGGAGGGGGCGAAAGAGAAAGAGGGAGAGCACAATTTGGAGGAAAAACAGAGCTGAATATTATTGCTTTTCCCCATCCTTTACAGAAAATCCAAACATCCACTTATAACACTATGAACCAGTATAACACTATGAACCAGTAAAAAACCAAAGAAACAGAATAGTTAAAATTGGACCAAATACTAACAGCATAGTTCATTGCCTTAGAGTGAGATTAGAGCAAGAGATCAGGCTGAATATGGTCATTTACATGGTTCTGGGTCTTTGGGGCATCCCACAAAAAGGCTGAGTGCATATGCCTGGTTGTTCTTTGTCAAGCTGGCTGAAATTTGGGAATTAGGGATTTTAGAATCTATTTACAAGTCAATGGAGAAGCTTCTTGCATAGTTTTTTTTAGAGGTTTGAAAACTGTTAGAAGCTGTATCGTTACAGATTATTTTGTAGTGGTTTTAACCATTGCAAAATCGGGCATTTTTCAATGATTTTAAACATTGCAATTCTAGAGTTCATACCATACTCCTCAAGGGTGTTTAGGACCCATGACCATTTTGAACACCCCCTTGTTAGCCTCTAATTTTTTTTAATTTTTTGGTGTAAGCCCGTCCCAAGCAAGCATTTTACAAGCTTGTGCCTAGATTTGATGGAATATAATTAGATTTAAATTAAATCAATTTGTTAATAATTGCATATAAGTTGAGCAAATATTACACACTTTAGTCTAACATCCTTAGACGACTAAGAGCCATCTTTATACATTTTGTTGATTCTCTAAGTCTGCAATCAATTCTACAAACGATATAAAAGATAAAGATTAATTTTTTAATTTCTAAAAAAAATAATATGCATTAATCAAATTCTTATTGTCTATTGTTGTCTTCTAATAGAACTCACTCGACCCATCATATAAGAACATGTTTATTTTTTAGCATTGAAATATTTCTTGTTGACCCCACTTATAATTAATATCTTATTAATCTCATTTAAATTTTGAAAAAATCATAATTAATTTTAAGCTTATTATTTACTTGGTCTTCTGGTTACTACCAAGCTAACACCACTATACTTTATGAACTCCTTTGGAGACAACCTTCATAATTTCCTCAATAGGCCTAATATCAAAATACTCTAATTTTATACTAATCTTGTAATTACGTCATTTGACACCACGAGATTGGAGAGTACTGTGGCTTATATTCCCAGGAAACTCAGATTTAAACTAAAATTATATAAAATGCTAATAGTTAGTAAAAAAATTATAGAAAAATAACATTAATTTATTATGATAATTACTTCTATTTCAACTAATATTCTTTTCTTGAAAAGCCTCATATTTTTAATTAGTCAATCTAAAAATAAATTGGTGCTCCCCAATATGATCTTAAAGAATAGAGTCTGAGATATTACATAGCATATTAATATCATTATGCTCAGATACATATAAAATATATAAAGAATTAAATATGATTACTTATAAATTAAATGCTTAATTACTTCATATCACCTAAATTATTAAAAAAAATAATAAAATACCACAATCTTTTTTCTCTTTGTTAATTAAATACATAAATTCAATAGTTTATTTCTTTAATATAAATATTAATTTCATAAATAATTGAAAATTGATGATATCACATTACATCATAATATTGACTATTGGAAATTAAACTTAATTGGGCTTATTGTTATTTGGGCTTTTGATTAAAGCCCATAATCTAGAGTAATCTATTGAAGAAGACTAGACATCTATTATGGAGTAATTGTTAGAAAAGTCTATAATAGGTATTTAATATCATTTATGATAGTAGATATGAAAATACTCTAGCGAGTTATTTGTAATCATTAAATTGAAATGTGTTGGCATAATCCTAACTGTGTACTATTAGTATAAATAGTGATGGCGTCTTTGAGTTTGTATCAAGCCAAAAAGTAAGAAATAAAATTTATAGCTTCTTTCTTCTCTTTTCCCCTTTTTTTCTTTAGCCTTCTCTTATTCCAAAAGCCTTTTTCATTCTAACAAAGTGGTATCGGAGCTAAGTTCCTTTCTAGAGATGGTGAATGGAGTTGCTCAAGACAACATATTATGATAATTGGAGTATAAAGATGAACGCATTTCTTGGAGTGCAAGATGTTTGGGAGATTGTAGAGAAAGGCTATGATGAGCCAAGCGATGAGTCTATTATATCCTTAACACAAAAGGATAGTTTAAGAGATTCAAGAAAGAGAGACAAGAAGGCTCTATTCCTCATCTATCAAGCATTAGATGATGATGGCTTTGAGAAAATCACAAGTGTTACATCAGCTAAGCAAGTGTGGGAGAAGCTCCAAGTATTATACAAGGGAGAAGAGAAGGTTAAAAAGGTACATCTTCAAACATTAAGAAGACAATTTGATGCCTTGCAAATGAAAGAAGGCGAGACAGTCTATGATTATTTCTCAAGAGTTCTTGCCATTTCTAATCAACTAAAAATAAATTGTGAGAAGCTAGAAGATGTGACTATCAATTAGAAGATTCTTCAATCATTAGAATAAAGATTTGATAGTATCACAACTATCATTGAGGAGAAAAAAGATCTACAATAGATGATGATATAACAACTCTAGGGTTCACTGCAAGTCTATGAAGAAAGAAAGAAGATGAAAGAAGAGATTACCGAATAACTCCTCAAGCTAGATCTCAAATCAGCCAAAAAAGACAAAAGCTTCAACATCAATAATAAAAACTATCGTGGAAGAGGTCGTGCGAATGAATAAGAAAGAGATTCAGCAACAACAATCAAGAAAGAGAAGAAAACTCAACAAGAGGGCATGAAAGAGGACATTCAAACTCAAGGTACGAGAAATCTCAAGTTAAGTGCTACAATTGTAATAAATTTGGGCATTATGCTAAAGAATGTAGAAAACCCAAAAGTAAAGTCAATAAAAGAGTCAACTACGTAGAAGAAGAGAGAAAAGATGAAGACACATTATTGCTAGTCTACAAAGATAATGAAAGATGTAAAGATGGAACATAATACCTAGACACTGGAGAAAGTAATCACATGTGTTGAAAAAGAAGCATGTTCGTGGAGCTTGATGAATCGGTGGGCGGTAAAGTATCTTTCAGAGATGACTAAAAAATTTAAGTAAAAGGCAAAGGTAATATCTTTATTCTCTTGAAGAACATAAAGCATCAATTTATTTTCAATGTCTATTTTGTGCCAATATGAAAGTAATATTTTATGTTTGGGGCAAATTTTGGAGAAAGGATATGATATTCATTTAAAAAATAATTATCTTATCTTAAAAGATAATATTAATACTTTAATTACGAAAGTGTCATGTCAAGAAATAAAATATTTTTACTAAACATTCAAAATGATGTTGCCAAGTGCCTCAAAACTTGTTATAAAGATGTTTCTTCGTTATGGCACCTCCGATTTAGGCATCTTAACTTTGGAGGATTGGAGCTGCTTTCAAAGAAAGAGATGGTGAGAGGACTTCCTTGCATCAAGCATCTTGATCAAATATGTAAAGCATGTCTACTTGGAAAGCATTTCAGAAAAAGTTTTCCAAGAGAATCAAGTTCGAGAGCTCGAAAGCCATTGGAGCTGATATATACGGATGTCTGTGGACCAATAAAGCCAAGCTCACTCGGTAAGAGTAACTACTTTCTTCTCTTCATTGATGATTTCTCACAAAAATATAGGTGTACTTTTTGAAACAAAAATCAAAAGTATTTGGTGTATTTAAGAAATTCAAGACCGCTGTCGAGAAAGAAAGTGGACTCAAGATCAAGGTTATGCGATCTAATTGAGGAGAAGAATTCACTTCAAAAGAATTCCAAGAATTCTGTTATGTCAATGGGATATGTCGATCTCTAATTTTCTCAAGATCCCCTCAACAAAATGGAGTAGCATAAAGGAAGAACAGAACCATCCTTGACATGGTGAGGAGTATGCTCAAAAGCAAGAGGCTGCCAAAGGAATTTTGGGAAGAAGCGGTATGTGTAGTTTATTTGGCCAATCATTCACCAATAAGAAGTGTCTGGGGAATAACTCCACAAGAAGCATGAAGCGGAAGAAAGCTCGACATCTCCCACTGAAAGGTTTTTGGAAGCATAGCTTATGTGCACGTACCTGCTATGAAAAGAAGTAAGTTAGATGACAAAAGTGAGAAGTTTATTTTCATCGGCTACAACAACAACTCAAAAGGATATATACAAGCTATACAATCCAAATATTAGAAAGATAATTATCAGCCTAGATGTTATATTCGATGAAGAAGGAAAATGGGAATGTGGATCATATGATGAAGATTATAAATGTGAAGAAGAAGATACAGAGCAATCAAGGATGGAGCAAGCAAGAGAGGAGCCTACTACTCCACCAGCAACACCAACTACAGATAATTAAGAAAAGTTAAGTGAAAGAATACCATGATTTAGGAGCTTACGAGATATATATGAGGTATGAGGTAACAAAGAATCAAGAAAATCTTACACTCTTTTGCCACTTTGCAGACTGTGAGCCTATGAATTTTCAAGAATCCATACAAAATAAGGAGTGAAAGGATGCAATTGATGAAGAAATCAAGGCAATTGAGAAGAACAACACATGGTAGCTAACTTCACTTCCTCAAGGATATAAGGCAATTTGTGTGAAATGGGTGTACAAAGCAAAGAAGAACGTCAAAGGAGAAATTGAAAGATGTAAGGCAAGACTAGTGGCAAAGGCTACAATCAAAGAGTCGGCATCAACTATGACGAGATATTTTCTCCTGTTGCTCGCTTAGAATTAATTAGACTAATCATCTTCCTGACAGCTCAAAATAAATGGAAGATACATCAAATGGATGTAAAATCAGCCTTCTTGACTGGAGTTCTAGAAGAAAAAGTATATATTCAACAACCACTAGGATACGAAGTCAAAAGGCAAGAAGATAAAGTTTTAAAATTAAAGAAGGCGCTCTATGGGTTGAAACAAGCACGAAGAGCATGGAATAGTTAGATAGATAAGTACTTCTAAGACAAAGGTTTTATAAAATGTTCTTATAAACATGCCCTTTACATCAAGAATAAATGTCTTATTCGTTTGCTTGTACGTTGATGATTTGATCTTCACAAAAAATAATCAACTGATGTTTCAAGAATTCAAACAAGCAATGACTAAAGAATTCGAGATGACTGATGTTGGACTCATGGCCTATTACTTGGGTATTGAAGTCCATCAAATGGAAGATGAAATATTTATCTCACAAGAAAGCTATGCAAATGTGATGATGAAGAAGTTCAAGATGGATAATTGCAAACATATAAATACTCCTATTAAATGTGGAGTCAATCTATCAAAGTACGATGAAGGAGAAAGAGTTGATCCTATATTTTTCAAGAGCCTAAACTTAACATACACAAGGCCTGATATTCTTTATGCTGTCGGACTTGTCAGTCGCTATATGGAGACTTCAACCACCAACCACTTAAAGACTGCTAAAAGAATCCTACACTATATCAAAGGTACAATTCACTTTAGCTTACTCTACTCCTCATCTAATGATTTTAGGCTTGTAGGATATAGCGACAGTGATTGGGCTGGTGACATGGATGATAGAAAGAGCACCACTGGTTATGTGTTCTTCATGGGAGATACAGCTTTCACATGGATGTCAAAGAAGTAGCCAATTGTTAGTCTATCTACTTGTGAAGCAGAGTACGTAGCTATAACATCTTGTATTTGTCATGCATTTTGGCTTCAAAACTAGTTAAAGAATTAAGCTTATCTCAAGAAGAAGCAATGAAGATTTATGTTGATAATAAGTCTGCAATAGCATTAGCCAAAAATCCAGTTTTTTATGATAGAAGCAAGCACATTGATACACAATATCACTATATCAAAGAATGCATTACAAGGAAGGAAGTGCAAGCGGAATATGTGAAGTCACAAGACCAAATTGCTGACATCTTCACCAAGCCACTCAAGTATGAAGACTATATTAAGATGAGAAAATTGTTTGGAGTCAAGAAATTAAGTTTAAGGGGGGATGTTGGAAATTGAACTTAATTTGGCCCATTGTTATTTGGGCTTTTGATTAAAGCCCATAATCTAGAGTAATCTATTGAAGAAGACTCTAGAAATCTACTATGGAGTAATTGTTAGAAAAATCCAGAATATGTATTTAATGTCATTTATGATAGTAGATATGAGAATACTCTAGAGAGTTATTTGTAACCATTAGATTGAAATGTGTTGGCATAATCATAACGGTGTACTACAAGTATAAATAGTGGTGGTATCTTTGAATTTGTATCTAGCCAAAAAGTAAGAAATAAAATTTATAGCTTCTTTCTTCACTTTTCCCCTTTTTCTCTTTAGCATGCTCTTATTCCAAAAGCCTTTTTCATTCCAACAATGACGTAATAAACACAAAATCGACGAAAAAAATATCAACTATAATATTATAGATGGTTGAGTGTTACCCAAATAAGACCTGCACAAGCATTTATTTTTACATTTTACATTTTAAAATTTTGAAAAGTAATTGAAAAAAAATGAAAGAAAAAATCATTTAAAAACAAAATGTGAAATTAACATTTGAAGAAAAAAATCGAGTCATATTATTTACAAACCAAAATTAATTAATAAAAATTATTGATTATTCTTCTTAATACATGTCTTTTAAGTTAACGATAATTATATCTATTTTTTAAAATTAATGGTAGTTTGGTTCGCCCAAACTCTAATAGAACTGATCAAATTAAATTTGATTGGATTGGATTTGATTTAGGCTTCGTTTGAATGGCTTTCTTACTGCTTCTTAAAGCAGCTTTCAAGTACAAAAATTTTAATTTTTTTACTAGAAAGCCCCTTTAAGAAGCAGTAAGAAAGCCATCACAAACGAAGCTTAGACAACTTTCTTACTTTCTTGCTTTTCCGATCTCAACTATAATTTTTATTTGACTATTATCTTTTTCATTGCTTTCAAAATTTTTTTGTGGTAGGAAGTTGTTTTCTACAACTTTAAAAAGGTTAATTTCTATACAACTTTGTAAAACAATAAAAAAACTATCTCAAATGAAACTTAATGATTTAGAAATTAATTTAATCGGTTCATTTTTTTTAAATTTATAACAAAAAATAAATAATTTTAATTAATTCTTAAATCAAATCATTCAAATCTATCAAATCCAAAGGCACACTCTTAATTAATTCATAGGAAGCCATCTCTCAGTCCATTCTTCATCTTCCACCATACATCAGCGTCTCTCAAGTCCGCCCAACTTTGTTGAAAATTTTCCTCTAATTTCTTACATTATGAACTGTGGAAAGAAGATTATGAGAATATGTCACCTTATTAACGCTGGTAGACTACCATTCTTAAAGTTGGTAAATAAGAATAATTTTTTTCGGCTACTACTTTCTCACCGTTTTCAAAAAGTTTATGTATTATGAAGCTATTTTTTATCACAATTTTTAAAAAATTATTTTCTTCACAACAACTTTACAATAATCTTTACAGGAACTTATAGCCATCCCAAACAGATTCTAAATTATATTAAAACAATTTAATAATGATAAAGTAATTAATTAGATCCCTCGGGTTTGCTTTTTTTGGTGTGCATTGAAGAATAATTTGCTAAAATATAGCAGATTAATACGTTTAAATTTAGTCCAATAACAAAATTTAAAGCTTCTAATCATTTAGGTTTTATTTGGGATGACTTTTTTAATGCTTTTTAAAACAACATTTTAGTTAAAAATTGAAAATTTTTGTACTAAAAAGCTACTTCAAAAAGAATAAAAAAATTGTCCACCTTAATCTCACCTTTGTATAATTTTCAAAGGTGATAATAGTAATTTTAAATTGTTTGATAAAATTTAGAACTTCGAAGTTCATGAAGACTGCAATCTTCTAGAAGCTCAGGGCCACAAGATCCTCATGATGTATTTTATCTTATTTGTTCATAAATTTATGTAATTAATTCTATAAGAAAAAGAGGGTTCATGTAGGAAAATAATTTGTGTATATGTTGAAAAGTACTTGCATTTTGCTTTGAGATAGGAAAGGTGGCTTTGTGAGTCTCTCTTGAAATAAATTTTGTTAAGAGGGGATTGACTGCCTCTTTGATTATAGCATGCACTCTGAATTCTGGTAAGAAATTTTGGTTTAATGTCTATCAAATTGTAGTATTGGGGTGATAACTCTTGACCCCAAATCTTTGCATATGCATGACTTGAGAGTTTTTGAACCCTTGTTTCTCATAGAAGAAGACTTTATATGGAACAACTTTCTTATAATTTTTTAAAGCAGCTTTCTAGTATAAAAACTTTTATACTATAATACTGCTTCAGAAAGCAGTAAGAAAGCTATCCCAAACGAAGCTGAAGACTTACAAATATCTTTGAGAATGGTATGATAACTTTAGAAAATGATGTTGTGATAGAAAAGTCTTTTTAGTGTGTTGTGTCTTTCTATAGCTTCTATGACAGTAAGCACTTATAGAGAACCTCTAGTGAGGAACTATTGTCATCATTTTTGTATGAGGTCAGTAGGACCAATCCAGGCCTTAGGATCTTTTCAGTCCTTAGGATCAATCTTGACCCTAGGATCAATCTGATCTTAGATCAATCCAGACTTTAATATCAATCCAGATTCAAATCAATCTTAACTCCATATTAATTTTAAACTCAATTCAATCAAACTCCAGATTAATCCAAACCCTAGGATTCTTCCTAGACTCTAGATTCTAGGATCCACTCTAGACCCTAGAATTCCTCAAGACTCTAGAGCTTAGATCTAGCTAGATCCTAAGATCATTCTAGATCTCAGACTCCAGGATCTTTAGACCTTAGGATATTCCTAGACTTCAGACTCTAGAGCAATCCAGACCTTAGGATCTGCTCCGACTCTAGATCTATTCAAATTCAAAATCAACATAGACCTTGATTTAATCTCAACCTCAAACTAATCCAGACCTCAATTCAATTCAAACTTCAATATAATCTAGACTTCAAACCTTCCTTAATTTTAAACCTATCATGATCTTAACTCTAGTTCAAACTCTGATCATGCCTTTGATCTAGCTCCAATCCTATTCAATCACTTATGATTATCCTAAATGATCATAAATGACTTGGATAACTCAAATTACAGTATTCAAATTCAAAATGCAGATCAAACATAGAAATTCAATCCAAAATCCAAGGCAAAAGGTCTAAGTCCTGAAAGCCTTTTCCAATGAATTTTCAAACCTTTCAAAACCCAATCAAATGACTTCTGATTTAGAGTCTATCAATTCCATATTGATATGACATGTCTCTAGAAGCAACCCTCCAAATTTGAGCCCATTTTGAGGTCTCTAACCCTAGAATCTGAATTAAAATTTAAAGGTTGTAAAATCTTGAAATATTTACGGCATATGCCACTGGACCTATCACACAGTTTATTTTAACCTTGGAGCTTTCTCCAAAGCCTCCAATCACTTCCAGACCCTTAATCTTGACCTGTTGAGCATTAAACTGTATTTTATTGGACTCACTGTGACCCCCAATTGACCAGGGGTCAAAATGACCAAAATATCCCTTAGGGGGTGTGAATGTTCACCTTTGATCAAATGAGCTCCAAATCAAATGCAACCACTTTCAGCAGATTTCAAATGTTAAGCCAAACTTGTTAGACCCAAACTCAAACCTTGGGTCAACCTAGGTTGACCTAGAGGCCCATTAAGGGCCCAAACAAGTGTTTTGAACCATATGACCATTCCAAACTCTAAGATCACCTCCACCAGACACCAAACATCTTATCAAATCATTCCAGCCCAAACTCTGGCCCTAGGTCAACCTGGTTGACCAAGTCAACCCAGGTTGACCAGTTCAAACCCTTAAGCTTCTCCATTTTGAATCAAGCTTTAAATGCATTGAAACCTCATGCAAACTTCATTTAGGTATATCCTTGATGATTTGGGTTGGATTGGACACCCTGATCCAATCATCAGTTGACTTAGTCAACCAGACCATGTATGATCAAATCCAGTCAATAGAAGATCCATCCATCACATACAATCAAACCCAATTAAAATAAAATCTCTCAAAGCCTTCAAATCTATTTCAAATGATATTTTAAACCTGGCTAGACTTGTCATGAGTCAAATCATGGTTGATTTGACCAAGTCAACCCATCAGGACTTGGTCAAACCCCCTCAAATCCTTTTATTTCCATTCAAATCCCAATACTGAAGCCCTAATCCCCTTTGAATTAACCCAACCAGCTGTTGAGGCCATTTGACTGCCACCTCACCTATGGTTGACTATTTGACTAGTCAAACAGTCAACAAAGCTTATTAAAAGAGCATTAAATGGTCAAACACCCTTTCAAAGTTAATCCACTCTACATTAAATCATTCCAGCAGCTTAAGTGAATTCTAGAGGCTTCTAAGACCTCTTTTAATCCCTGATTTAACTTTAATTAGTTCCTAATTTCTCCACATGGGCACATGGAGGCAAGACATGCTTTCCACATGGATGTCCTTTGTCCTTTTGATTCCCCTACCATTTTAACGAACCATAGCACAGATGGTAGCCATCTAGCAATCTTCCAAGATAATCCTAACCATCCATTTAGCCTGGGAATGTTTGAATAGGGGCAAAACTCTCATTTGAGGGTCATTCCTTCAAGCTATAATCTCTCACCTCTCAAGCCCTTCCAGAGAGAGATCTCTTTTCATTCTCCCTCAAAACATCCTCCTCAATATTTTTCTAACTCAAACTTATCGGTGAAGCATTGCCGGCGAGAAGATTCCGGCTATCTCATCCCTGGTGTCCGTCCATCTAGTCCAGCTCTCGATCTAGGCATTTTCAACCAGTCTTTCCTTCTAAGGAATTAAGCTAGGACATTACAAGTTCAGAGAGCTAAAGAACATCGAAATCCATCGATTGGATAAGGTACAATCCTAAACCCTAGTTTAGGGCACCTAGGTTAAATAACTTTCTATTCAGCGCGTTTCGAGCAATAAAATTAAACCCCCATGAATTATCTTCATTACTTTAAACTGTTTAAATTTTCATTGAATTCCATTAAGTAAATCTCCAAAACGAGCTAAAAATTTGATTTTAGGGTTCTTCCAAGTAACCCATGCATGAGAGCATTCTCTGAATTGTTGATCATTTGATCAACGGTTCAGATAAAGTTGCTTCGGTTCCTGTCCATCACGCGTGGTTTGCTCTGCCGCTCAGATCAGTATCGACTCAATCAGAGTCATCCGTTCGAAATAATAGATGATCAGACAGCTACCGCGCCGAGCTAACGCGGATTAGTAATGCGCGTGGACCCCAGCCGCCGCCGTGCATTAAATGTCATTGATTGCCGGCGGCACAATCATCGGCTTTTAATGCCGCCGCTGGCAATCATTGCCCGTGATTTGATTTGGCCACTCACAAGCTGTCACGTGGCCTGTCCGATGCATTTTTAATTTTTTTAAATTAGTTTTAAGTATATTTTAATTAATAAAAAATATTAAAAATTAATTTTAAATCCTAAAAATACACATTTTATATCAATGTTTTCAGAGAATTAAGTAATTTAATTGAAATTAATATTAATTTAAAATATTGAACTTATTTTAAATTATTTTAAATGTTAAATATTAAGTATTTTAAATTTATATTTAATTAAATATATATACATATATATATATACTTAAAATATTTTCAAACTTTAAATAATGCATTTCAAATACATTCTCTAATTTTCATAAAACTTAAGAAAAATTTATATTAATTTAAGTTTAATATATTAAAATTATTTAATAAATCATCAAAAGTTTAAATTTAATCATAAATTCTAAATATTTTATATTTATATTCTCAAAATTTAAAATATTTTAATTTAAAATTATTTTTAAAATAAAATATTAATTCATTTTAAATAATTTTAATTATTTAATTATTTTAATAATTAATTAATGTTTAGTTGAATATTAAATTAAGTATTTTCAAAATTGAGAATTTATTATATATATATATATAAAATAATCTGAGAATTGTTTTGAAATATTTTAATTTGAAATTAAAAATTAATTTATGATATATTTTGTATATTTTAAGTAATTTTTGTTACGCCTTTAAATACTTAATTCATTTTGTTTAATATTAAATTCAAGTAATTTTAGAAATGTTAAATAAAATTATGTTAAATAATTTTAAAGTTCAAAAAATATTTAAGAAATAATTTAATATTATTTAAAAAATATTTTAAATATTAACTATTTTAAATTAATTTAAATCCTTTAATTAATTTAAAACTTCAAAAATTCATGAAAAATTCAAATTAATTCATAAAAATATAAATAATTTCTCAAAATTTCTAGAATTTTAAATATTTTAATTTAAAATTAATTTTGAAATTTAAAACTTTATTTATTTTAGATAATTCAAATTACTTTAATATTTTTAATATTTAATTAATATTTTATTAAATATTATATTAAATATTTTCAAATTTTAAAAATTGATTTTCAAACTATTCCTAATAACTTAGTAGATCTCTCAAAATAATTTCACATTAATTTAATTATATTTTTAATTATTTTAATATAAATACTTATATATATATATATGTGTATTTTTGAAATTATATTTTAAAATTATATTTACATTAAATTTTAAAGTGTCAGAGATCACTTGAAATCTTAAGCATGGATCAAGCTTGATTGAATAGAACATATGGGGAATGGTGATTAATCAATGAATAATTATTTTGTTGATTATTCATTAATTAATCCTTCAATTAATTAAGTCTTAAGTAGATTTGCATGCTTAGGATATACACACACCACCTTGTCTTAGGGCTCTCCTAGTTCTAGGATGTGATTGTGATGGTGGTATGTGTGTTTACATGTATGTTTAAGGGTTAACAAAACCCTAATTTAAACCTTTTTAAAACTTAGTATCATTAAGTACAATAATTAAGGACCTTGTTTAGATAACTTAAAAAATTTTAATAATTAGGATTTACATCCTATTAACCTGAGACTTGAACCAACCAAACTTAGTGACATGCTCAACCTTAAGAACAATCCCCATTGATTTTTGGGATCATTAAGCTCCTTAATTAACCTAATCAAAATTAAACCTTAATTAAGCCTTTAAAACTTCTAGAAAATATAATAAATCAAATTTAAATCAAAAAAATTATAAATAATATCTCAAACTGACCAGAATTAAATTTCCAACTTTAGAAAAATAAAATCCATTTGATTTGACATTAAATTTGAGCTTAATCTAATTTTAAGTGAAATTGACTATTTAATTAATTTAATTAATTAAAAATAATTAAAAATTCTAAAAATTATTTAAATACTTGATAATCATTCCTTAGATTATTTCTGATCTTTGTTGGTGATTTTAAGAAGTTTAGAGATCATTTGGACTCAAATCATTAAAATACTCTTAATTAAATAATTTTAAAAATTCAATAAATACACCAAACTTCAAAAACTCATAACTAATTCAAATAAACTCCAAATCAGTCAAACTCAAAGGCATACAACTCATATTAAAGTTTAATATTTATCAAACATATCAAATTTTTAGAAATCATTCAAATTTAAAAAAGTAAACTTTTGATCAAACTTAGTTCAAATTCAAGTCAAAACTTCAAACCTTTATAATAAAATATAAAAAAAATCTAATTCCAGCGTGGTTATAGTCTAACTGATCGTATTAAGGTCTAGTATTTTATAAAAATATTAACTTTCTAGAAATCACTTTTAATCAAAAAGTCAAATTTTGACCCCTTAATTAAATTATTAAAATAATCTATAATATTCCAAAAATTCAATAAATCATCTAAAATTATAGAAAATATTAATTTGACATTAAAACCAACAACCAATCAATTTGAATAAAATTTATCAACTCTCAAATCCTTAATCAATTAAAACACTTAACTATATAATTATCAATAGGTAACCGAGGCCTACGATACTATTAACTTAGCCCCAAAGAAAGTGAAATAAACTTCACGAACTCGATGTGAAATAAAGGTGGTAATCAATAATCCTTTAAAATATCTTTTAAAATTAATTTTAAATCATTAATACTTAAACTCAAACTTAAACCCCTTAAGCCTTTCAACCAGCTAGAACATCAAACAATTTCAATCAATTACCTTACTTAGGACATATCAAACCCACACAGTCTACCTCACACACTTTAGATGGCTTGCTAGGACAACTAACTCTAGTCTTACGCTAGGCCGATGTTTACTTTTTTGTCGTGTGCCGGGTTTTTGAGTTTTTACTACTTGTTGTTTACTAGTAGTAGAATTGATTGATTGTTTATTTTCTTATTACACTCTATGTTATGATTAATTATACGTTAGATCTATCCCTAAGTTAAGGATGATTTGTACTAATTCAATCTTATGTATGTGACCATGCTCGCATAGGGCAATTAAATTAAAGGGTGCAAAATTATAAATGTTAAATTGCACAGGTGCTTCAGAACGCTTAAGACCCCCTTTAAAATTAAAAGAGCATGATCAAATGTGGCTGCGATTGAGTATTTTTAAATTTTAAATATATTAATTGCTTGGGATGTCAAATATAATTATTGATTATTAAGATAATCATGATGGATCGAGTCTAGATTTTCATTTTTTATTAATGTAATTTAATTTAAGTTTGAGTTGTAAATGTTTAAAGTGATTTGAGAATGGGATGTTTAAACATCCAATTTAAAATCCAAAAAGGAAGGGACATCCCTTAGGGGAGAGTTTCTCTCCATTTGGAGATTCAAATTTAGATGATTTTAAAATATCCAAGAAGAAAAGATAACACTCTTTTCAAGGGAGAGTTTCTTTTCACTTGGATATCTGGACCCAACGATCCAAGGAACCCAACAGAAGGACGAAGAAGTGAAGAACAAAGAGAAGACCCATTCTCAAAGTCACTTAAGTCTTAGGAGTAGAATTCGAGTTGTAGTCAGTGATACCCGGCCACTTTACTTTTCATGCAGACCCTGTGTTATATAATTAAAAGGCACTTGCCTATGGACTTTATGTTTGAGTATTAATTTAATTGATTTAGTTATTTAATTGAGTTGATTGATGTGTTGATTGCGATTAAGAATTTGCATGCTTTTAGTAGTTTTTTAGCGATTTTTACATGCTGATTTTGATTTAGCTTGGAACCAGATCGGAGGCTCATAAGGACACGAATAAAACTATTTCTACTTAAATAAAATTAAAATATTTAAGCTCACGTAGTAACTCTAACATTTTAAGAAGTAAGCCCGGGACTGCCGGGAGTTTTTCATGTATATATATTGAACTTTTTCTACCTTATTAGGCACCTCCCCGCTTGCGAGTTTTGACAGGCCACCCAACCTATTAGGGTGTAGTCCTATTAAAGGGATATTGTGCAGTCTCTAGGATAAAATTATTTTAAAACCTTTTTTTTGAAAACTCCTTCATATATGATTTTAAGCATTTAAGTCAATTTACATTCATTGCATTAGTAACAATTAAAATTGAGTCAAAATCTTTAATTGTATTTCTAGCTTAAACATTTCCCTCAACATAATTCAAGGGGCCAATTAAGAATCTGCTCTAGATATTGGCCCCACTCTCCTTAAACTAATCTTAAATAATGTCCCTACCACTCTACATTTAAAGACCAGATTCATGGTTTTGAAGCGTTTAGGTGGTTTATCTGGCTCCCCAATTCAGGCCGGGGTAAGTCCAGGACTGCATTGCATTAGCTAGGATCTGGGTCACTGATTTTTAGTACCCATTTTAGACTTAAGATTTGAGATAAATTTTCAATCTTAAGTCCTTGACCTCTGGGAATCTAATTCCCATTTTCTAATAAAATTGATCACTCAAAAGTTAAATCTCCTTCCGTCAAACTCAAGCCCAACACTTAGGATAGGCTGGGGTGTTTCTGAAGTAATTTAGAATCTCAAGACATCTCCTACCATTCTTCCTTTAACTCTAGAATAAGTGTTCAATTTTGAACCAATCCTATTTGAAAATTCTAGTCCCTACCTTCTTTGACATCAAACTTTGAAATCTAAATAAAATTTGTATCGCTATTTTAATCGAGAGTATTCGTAAAATTTTTTTGATTTCCTACGATGTAATTAACCAAGCGCTCGTAAGAGATTTAGAAACCCAGATCTAATTTTCAAAATCAAGTTTTCAAAATCCCCAATTAACTTTCTTTAGAAAAATCAAACTCGACGATCATTATCATCATTTTCAACGATCAATAGTGATTGATAACTTCTTTCCTTGGAAAGATATATCAATTACTATTGTAAGTTTAATTATGAGATCAATGGTCTTCTTATCCAAATTATTGTAGTTAAATATTTGATTGAATACTCATTTTAATCCTTCGGGGTCATATATAGTTTTTTCTCAAATTCAACTATGATAATCAGGATAAATTCAAGAATTTGAAATCTGAACTTATTAGGGAACGATATGATCACCTTTCGAGGTGATAAATCATTCATAATGAGCTTTCGATTCTAAATATAAAAATTTCAGAATTAAACATTTCCCAAAGAAAATTAAACATTTTTCAAAATCATATTTTTCAATCAAACAATAGAAACATGTTCAATACTTGGTACTCATTTTGATTTTTAAATTAGTACTCTCTTCTAATGACTTCTAGTGAGGACATGCTCTAACACTAGATTCCTATCTTGGCTTCTAAATTGAAATGCCCTTTAGTTTTTTTAATTATTATATGGAGACTCTATCTATTACTTACTTTTTAATGAGGATCCTTTTGAATTCGAAATATATTTTGGCTTTTAAATTGATATACCCGCATTTAGTTAGAATCTTGTCTAATATAACATATCTTTTAGAGCACCTAAATCGATACACACATTCTTTTTTTCTGTTTTATAATTATTGAGCCTTTTGATGAGTTATATGTAAAGATAAGTTTGTCATAAGAGTTTCTTATGAAATCACTCTTATATGTAGAAAGTCTTAAGGAACTGTTAGTTTGGTCAATATCTCCCCTCAATTACAACTACTCCTAGACATCAATGTGGACATTATCTTATGACTATAATTGTGATGTAACAAGGGACTAACTTTAATTTCCAATTAGGAATAACCATTTTAGCACTTTTTGGGCTATTCTAGGAGTAGGGTTGCCTTGTTACATCAATTATTAACAAAGTAAAACATCTACCTAATTTTAATCATTCAAAGGCTGCTAATACAAAACTTGTAATAAACTTTTTATCAACAAACAAAATCTAACTATCCTATTCATAGAGGTAGAGGAAGAATTTATCATCGTAGTATTAAATGAGAGCCTCTCATGTACGCAAATAAGTTAAGAGAATTTTGACCTTTGCCATGACTACATATTGTTCAATAATATCTTTTTATCCATTTATTTGTTCACAAGATGAATAAAATCATCATAATTCATAGCCTAAATTCCGAAGTTTATTAAACTCATAGCTATTAATGAGAATGGTACATAATAGCAAATTTAGTTGCTAAAATTTTTGAAAGTTATTGTCAATATTTTCTAATTGAATTATTGCTACATGAAATTTATATTTAGCACTTAAAATTTCTCCAATAAAAATATTTTTTGGTGAAAAATAAATAGATCATATAGTAACATAATTAACAAAAAGAATTAAAAAAAAATATCACCTAGAATATGAATGGTTGAGTATTAACAAAATTAGACTTGCGAAAACCTTTTTTTTTTTTCCATCTAAAAAAATGTGTAAACTAGTGAAAATAATAAAGCCATTTAAAAAAATTGCAAAAGAAATATTTGAAAACAAACAAGCGATTATATTCTATTCAAAATTGAATCTTCATAAATTTTAAATTTATTAAATATATTTATGATAAATATGATACACGAATAACTAATTAAAAATTATATTATATTTATTTTAAAATGAATTTAATAAGACTCATCTTATTAAATTTTATTGCTCTTCTTCATAAAAAACAAAAACAAAAAAGCTATGAGACAATTGTGGTTATATGTAGTAGAGATTTATATTGTTTGGATAAAACTAAGGATGTATTTGGGATAGTTGCAAAAAAAGTTGCTTTTGAAATTATTATGGAAAAAATAACTTAACTATTTTAAGTGTTAAAAACAGCTTTTTCTAACGAAATTTTTGAAAAGCAAAGAGAAAGCAGCAAGAAAGTAATAGCCAAATAAAATTTTTTTTACTATATGAAAAGCAAAACAATGATAAAGCTATCCTAAACAAATCCTAAATCAACAATTGAATCGAATTGGCCTTATTTGATTAATTTTTTTGGTTGTTGCAATATTGGTTATGCTGTTGACCATAATTTTACTTTCTTTAAATTTTTGTTTATTATTATTTTTGTTTTATAAGACCAATTAAATAAATATTTAAATAATATAATATTTTTATTATTAAACCAAAAAAACTCTTAAATAATAACTAAACAAGTACAGAAAGTTCATATTATGTAAAAATAAAAATAAAAAAATATTAGCAAAATTATTGATATTCTTAACAATAATATTACTTAAATTATGATAATTATATTCATTCATTTTAACATTAATTGTATTTCGACTCATCTCAAAATAAACAGAACTGATCAAATTAAAATTAAATTCAATTACATTCAATTCATTTAATTTCTTATGCTTTATATATTAAAAAATTTAATTAATTCAAAAAACAAATCATTCAAATTCATCAAGTCCATTCTTCATATTCCACCATACATCAGCATCTCTCAAGGTCGCCCGGCTTTATTGAAATTTCTAAGAATATGTTAATCAAAGTTGCAGAGGTTCTGTAGTGCTTTTCGTCCACTCAACATTCATGAAGATAGATCAAGGCAGACTATTCTTCAAATCTCTTCATAGAATTTTAGTTTTTTTTTTTCTTAGGTGTGAATAAATAAAAATACTTGTTAGAATTAGTTGATTAATATGTTTGAATTAAGCCTGAGAGCAAAGGATGAATGCCTCAAATCATTTGGAAACTTTTTAGTTTGAAATAAAATAGATGCACAGTATTCTAAATGCAGGAGTTTTGAAAATATTGATGTTTGATTTGAAGTAAAACAAATGCAGTGTAAAATTTTAGTCTATTTAAAATGCACAACTAATGTAAATTCAATATATTTGAAACTCAGCTGATTTAGGAGATTTTCAAATACAATATAAATTCAACATCAATACCACTACATGCCGCTGATGTAACTACCCACATCCAATTACCAACGCCATGCACTGCCGAGCATCACTGGCAACTGTTGCCGCCACCCACATCCAGCAGCTGGTTGCTGCCATTGCACGCCTTCAATCTCCATCAACGCTGGTGCAACCGACTGCCACCACCACAAGTATCTGACCGTTGTCTGCCATCAGCACCACTGTTGCCCACTCACACCCCTCATTGTCAACCATAACTGTTGGCCACTATCATTTACGCTGCAAACCACTAATTATCGCTATCTTTGATCTTTACATTTCATTCATTTTACTACAATTAAAATATATATATTACATTCATCTATATAATTTTAAAGTACTTTAAATATAATACATTTCTTTTATAATAATGCAGAAGGACCCTTAATCACACCTTTGCAATATTGAAAGTTGGTAATAGTCATTTTCAATATTTTGACAAAAAGCTCAGTTCCTGTTGGCTATAAAGTTTAGCTGATCCCCTTCAATTCCCTCAAAACAACTGGCACCGAACTATCATATTTCCCTCAGCTCCAAAAGGCGCGCCCCACCATGAGCTTTGAATTTAATGAAGATCGCAGCCCAAACACAAAGCCCCTCCACTTTCTTCTCGTCCCACTCTTGGCTCAGGGCCATATGATCCCTATGGTCGACCTAGCGCGCCTCCTTGCTGCCCGTGGCAACCTTGTCACCTTCGCTACCACTCCGATTAACTTGGCTCGCATCCAACCCATCGTTGAACGGGCCACCGCTGCCGCCTCCACCCTCCAGATCCGCTTCATTGAACTTCGCTTCTGCGTTGCTGATGCCGGCCTCCCCGATGGATGCGAGAACATCGACCTCCTCCCCTCCATGGATCTCTTACTTCCTTTCTTGAATTCCCTCCACCTTCTTCGTGATCCACTCGAGGCCCACCTTCAAGCTCTAGACCCATTCCAATGGCCCCGACCTGCTTGCCTTATCTCCGACAACATTCAGAATTGGACTATCGACTTTGCCCGCGCTCTCGACATCCCTCGCCTCACCTTCCAAGGCCCGTCGTGCTTTTACCTCGTATGCGATCTGCTCATTAATCGACATGTGGTCGAGCTTGAGGCTGCCATGGTGGCGGCATCGGGCGGCCCCATCATACTTCCAGGCCTAACGCAGCCCATTCGAATCAGCAAGCATGAGCTGATGTTGACCTTGCGCTCAGACCCTGGTTGGTTCAAATTAATAGAAACCATGAAGGAGATGGAAGAGACCTCCGAAGGCATACTCATCAACAGCTTTGTCGAGCTCGAGTCGTGGTACATAGAAAGGTACCACGAGGAAATAGGTAAACCAATCTGGCCTATTGGACCGCTTTCGCTATATAACGAGGAGGACGACGCCAAGGCGGTGCGCGGGCGGGTTTCATCTATTGATAACATGTTCCTCCTCCAATGGCTGGACGGGAAGGAACCCGGTTCAGTGGTGCTCGTTAGCTTCGGGAGCATTGCACACAATACGATGGAGCAGATTGTAGAGATAGGCCACGGGATAGAAGCCTCGGCCTGGCCTTTTGTTTGGGTGGTGAAGGAGGCGGCGGAGGGGCGGGTTTCAGGGCTTGGGGAATGGATGACGGCGTTTGAGAAGAGGGTGGAGGGGAAGGGAATAGTAATAAAAGGGTGGGCACCTCAGACAATGATATTGAATCACATAGCGGTGGGGGGATTCTTGACACATTGCGGGTGGAATTCGACGTTGGAGGCAATCGCGGCGGGAGTGGTAATGGCAACGTGGCCGCACTTTGGCGACCAATTTTTTAATGAACGATTAGTGGTGGACGTGCTTAAGATCGGTGTAGCAGTTGGTGTGGAGAAGCCGACCATGTTTGGGGTAGAGAATGATAACGAGGCGGTGGTGAAAGTAAGGAGGGGCGAGGTTGAGAAGGTGGTGGAGATGTTAATGGAGGGAGGAGATGAAGGGAATGAGAGGAGGGAGAGGGCAAGAGAGCTCAAACAGAAGGCGAGGATGGCGATGGAGAAAGGAGGGTCTTCATGGAAGGGACTTCAGGATGTAATCAACTATGTGCAAGAGAGTCAAAAGAACAAAAATTAGTGGATATATAAGAATTTCATGCATTGAAATTCTTACAGGTAATTCAGTATTTTACACAAATCTATCCCCATATTAAAGCATATTTTCTTAATTTAAATAATATATTCCATGGCAGTAATTATAAATAAATGATTCTAAATATATCATCTTAATATATATATATATATATATATATATATATATATATATATATAAGAATGATGATTGATGAGTTTCAATTTGTTTATTACTTCTTATGCTAATTGAAGCATCGACTTAACTAAAGGCTGAAATTATAATTAATGATATTTTTTTCTGGATCATAACGTTCCCTCAAATGGAAGTTCATATTGATATTTATGGATTGATCATGATAATATCTTTAAAATTATAAATATTGCTACAAATTTTTTTGATAATTAAATATATTTTTGGATGACATAGGTGTTGATATTGAAAAATAGATGGACAATTAATATGATACTTAAAAATACTTCTGATTAAGCATGAATTTCGATGCAATATTTGTATTGGCAAGTTCTTGATTTAAATTTGTTCAAACTCTACTTTCAAAAAACTTACAGGAGAATTGAAAAAAATTTTTATGAGATAAATATAATGACCTCATAAATATTATGGTTTGCATCCAGGTGAGCCATGATCAAATACTGAAAGTTTGATTCAAAATTTTAAGGCAATAATTGAAGTACCAATTGATCTCATAAAATGAATATCTAGATGGGAAAAATTCAAGCCTAAGATTAATCAATTCTTGGGGTCATTAAGATACCTAAATATTGAAAAAGAAGTCTATGGTCAATCAATATGAGCTATCCGATGGTGTATTTTAGAATTTCAATTAAATTTTTCAAAATTTTAATCTAAAAAATAATAAATAACGCCCCATTCTCTACATGAAAGGGATTGAGCCCTTAACTAGGAGAGATATTTAAATATTTTAAGAATTATGGAGCTCTACGTACCTGAGGACTAATGCGGGGATGTGCATGCTTCTCCATTACATAAAAGAAGAGTAAATTTCAAGACAGAGATCATATCATTAAAGGATATAAAAGAGTTCAAGGGGTCTTCAGCTTATCATCAGGAAATCCATAATTATATCCAAAAGGCTCAATTTGATGCTCTACAGTTTTGAAGAAGGCTATATTTTTGGCTTCTTAAAAAGAGTTTGACTAACAACATAAAATTGGAGTTGAAGTTGAAGGTTTGACACCTAACTAGGCATCTGATGATTTTCCTTCAGGTTCAGGCAATGGTGATATCAAAAGTGAGCTGAGAAAAATCTTTTCCAGTGTGTGTTGACCTCATTTATGTATGAGGTCACTAGGACCTACCTGAGTTTCTTTTTGGTGACTTAATGATTGGGGGGTGTCCACCCCTCAATCATATAGGTCCCATGTCAAAACCAGATCCAATCACAATCAAATCCAATTCCACTTTCAATTCAATCCCTAGTCCAGCTTTTCACCAACTTTCAATCAACCTCCAAATCATATCCAATCAATCCCAATCATTTATTTGATCGTCATTGACGTGGGTAATTCAAACTCAACCATTCTAGTCCAAAATCTAATCTAAATATAAGTTTTCAAACCAAATCCTAGGCTTAAGAACCTAGGTCCTGAAACCCTTTATGGGTTATTTTTTGTCACTCTGAAACTCAATCAAATGACCTCTGATTTGGATTTTATCAATTATATCATATTTAGATATGTATCTAAAACTAGTCCTCCAAATTTAAACTCATTTTGTGGTCTTTAGCCCCAGAAACTGAATTGATTTTTACAGGCTCCAAGACCTTTAAATATTTACAACCTATGCCACTGGACTTGCCATTCAGTAAAATTTGACCTTGTAATCCTTTCCAAACCTCTCAACCTCACACATGACTTTTGTCATGACTTATTGACCAATAACCTATATTTTTCTGGACCTAGTTTGACCCAGGGTTGACCAGGGTCAAAATGACCAAAATGCCCTTTAAAGGAATTTTTGATCTTTTCCCCCAAAACTCAATATAGTTCAAGCATATCAACCTTCAAAATCTATCCCAATGGATCCTAAATACCACTAGGAACACATTGGATCGAAACCCACACTTTGGTTTGACCTAGTTGATTAAGTCAATTATGGTTGAGCAAAGTAACCCTTAAGGGTTTAAATGCCCATTTCAAGCCAATGGACCTCCCCTTGGCTTGAAACCTCCTCCATTGAGTTCATATGATCAATTTGAACTCAATGGACCCAACCCTTGACACTAGGTTAACTTGGTTGACCAAGTCAACCAAGTTCGGCCAAAACCTTCCATACACATCAACCCATTCACCAAACCCATTTAAACCCATGGGGTGACCCATTGGGTTCTCAAGAGACCTCTCTTAAAGACCCAAGCCTTGGGCCCACTTGGGTTAACCATTTGGCTTGACCTAAGTGTCCAAAGAGAGGTTCCCCTTGAGCAAAGTTCCAACCCAAGCCCAATTGGATCAAACCAATGGTGACATTGGGTCCCCCTTGACCCAACACACCTCCCTTAGTTGACCCAGCGCTTGGGTCAACTTGGGTTAGGAATTAGGCTAGCCCAAAGTGGTCAAAACCACTATGAATTGAGCCATTTCTCAACCTAAGTCCAATTAAACCCAATCAACACCTCTACTAGGTGGCCCTAGGTCCAACACACTCACCCTAATCAGCCCAGCCCTTGGATTGACTTGGGTCAACCTCTAGGCTAGCCCAAAGTGGTCAAAACCACTTTGACCTGAGCCATCTCCCACCTTAACCATATCAAACCCAATTGACACTTGCATTGGGTGCCCCTTAACCCAATACATCTCCCCTATCAATCCCACCACCTAGCTTGACACAAGTTGAGCCCAAACTAACCCAAACCGTCTAGGTTTGGGTCAACCCGAGCCCATTGTAACATTGGGTTAAGGGTCAAAACCACTTCCATCCGATGGAGCACTTCTCTACTATTCACTGCTATATATGTAGGAGATATGTACATTGCAACATTGTTTTTTCCAATTAAAGGAAAATAGACATTCATAATCTAAATCAATATAGTTAATTATTTCATCTAAATCAGACCCTTTGATTTATTCCCTTATCAGATTTTTCATATAAAAACTTTGATGTCTTTTTTTTTCCTTTTATTTGTGTGTGCGAGATCTTTATGAAATGCTAAGATGAAAAATTAATATTGTATTATAGTCCTAAATTTTCTAGCACTCAGCAAGTTCAATATTTTTACTTTATATAATAGGGGTGATTCGGTTGTCCTTGTCTTTAAAAGACTCGATAGTAAAACTTGAGCTGAAGAAGCATAGCGCCTTGTAAAATTTCAATTATTATTATAGGTCACTTCCAAGTTATTGGGTTAACATGTACCCCTTATTTTTTAAAATCGGAATCCAAACCTAGTACTATTTGGGCTAAAAAATAATTGTTAGACTTATAGCTGCCATTATTTCTACAAGCTCGTTTTTATTCACAAAAGTACCCTTGTTTGTATCCCAAAAGACTTAAATCTGATTTTCACATTTAATGACTACTTGATTTCTTGATTGCCTATTTGTGTTGAACCAATAACATATCTAGAAAAATAATATTTCACTTATTGAGTTTTTTTTTTTTTTTTTTTTTTTTGTCCTTTGATCATCATCCAGTGGCAAAAAAAAAATATTCCCAAAAATTGTAGGCCAAGGCCAAGGCACTAAAGAACTTTACTGCAGCATGTAAAATAATAAATAAATAAATAAATAATAAAAATTTTAAAAATAATATAAAAAAACTTTACTGCAGCATGTGTTGCATACCCAAAAAATTTCTCTTCCGAAATTTCAATAGCCCTAAAAAATTTGAGTATAGTAAACTGTTTGCTGTGTAACACGTTTGGTGCGTTTGAAAAATGATGAGCAGTCGAACAGCACTAAAGTGAGTTCTGCTAGGGTTTTGCTCTGCTAGGGTTTTGTTGTGCCGACGCCTGGCCGCTTTCCCCGTCCCTCTGGGGAGGACTCCACCGCAGGATGTCCTCCTCCCATTTTCCCCCTCTCCCTTCCTCTTCCACATCCGCAGCCAATGCCCCTCTTTCTTCTGATCTCCTCGATTGGAAGCTCCTGCTTGCATCTCAAGAGCAAGTCTCTCAAGGTTTTTCCAACTCCCTTGCTCATGTCCCTACGCAAAACTTTACAGCACAGTTCTCTAAGGCTCAGTTTGAAGCCGGTGCCCCAGAATGGTCCTTATCTCTAGTAGGTTACTCCATAGGGAGGCGCCCTTACTATGAAGCTCTCTTAGCCGCTATCAAGAAAACCTGGACTTTGAAAGGTGCTCTTTCACTTCTCACCCTTGATGATGGCTTTTTCCTACTGAAGTTCACTGCACCTGAAGATTTTGAAATGGCCTGGACGGGAGGCCCGTGGTTTTTCTTTGGAAAGCCCTTCATACTACAAAAGTGGAACCCGGAGTTTGTCCCTAAGCTGGAAGAATTCTCCTCCATTCCCCTGTGGATTAAGATTAAGAATCTGCCACTCTCTTGCTGGGCACCTGATGGCATCTCCAGGGTGGCTAGCTGTGTCGGAATCCCTCTGGCTGTTGACGCTCTCACAGCTGCAAAAACACGCCTCACGTTCGCTCGTGTATGTGTTCAGGTAAACTGTTCTGCCCCCCTCCCTGATGAAATTTACATTTCGGTGGAAGGGAAAATTATATCCCTCCCAGTCCTTTATGACTGGAAACCCATTCCCTGTACCCATTGCACCTCCATTTACCATTCCTCATCCCAATGTCCCAAGAACCCAAACCCTCCTCCACCCCCACAAACCTCTTTCCCTCCCCGTGGTCGTAGCTCTAGCCGCAAGCCCAGGAAGGTGCAGACCACAAACCTTACTATTCAAAAACCTCCTCTACCACCACCTCCCCAGAACCTTTTCCCTCCACAAATTCAACCTCCTCAACCACCTAACCAACAACAAGGCCAAACACAAATCCCAAATTTAAATTCCCCCATCACTGACTCTACAGATGGCCTTCCTGCTCTGGACCTTCCCTGCCAACCTGCATCTGGAATTGCCTTGCTTCCCTCCAGCTCCACCCCTGTTTTCGCAACAAACCAATTTGATGTTCTTGCTGAACCAGAAGACCCCCCATCAAACCTATCACCCATCCTAAACCCTCCTGTTCAAGGTCCCACAGACCCAGAACTTGCCTCCTCCCCACAAAATCCCTCCTCCAGTCAAAGCCAATGTGGCAGCCTAAGTAATAGTCCTGCCCAGGATTCTATTGCTCAAAGTTCCAAACAAACAAAAAGCAAGAATGCCAAAAAGGCAACAACCCGACATAACAAACCCAAATGAACCTTCCCCTAATGGCCTCCTGGAATATAAGGGGTTTCAATAACCCAGCCAAAGTTATTGCCTGCCAAAACCTTGTTAACAAGTACCACCTAGATATGGTCTTTATCCTTGAAGCTAAAATAAACTCCAATGTGGTTATGAACAACTGGTTTCTTTCCACCCATTCTGTCTTTATCAATGAAGCTACCTATGACAACTTCTCCCACTCTTCCCCTGGGCGCATTTGGATCAAATGGAATGCCAACAAAATCTCCTTTAACCCTATCTTTACATCCAGCTAGATGATTCATGGTGAAGTCATTGTGGGATCCTCTGTTGTCTGTCTTGTTTCTGTAGTTTATGCCTCCAATTTTGTTGTTGAGAGGCAATTGCTCTGGGATCAGATTTCCCAAATTGCTGATAATACCTCTAAGCCTTGGGCTGTTCTTGGTGACTTTAACTGTTGTAGGCACTCTTATGAAAAGATGGGTGGCACACCCTTACACTTTAGTAAAACTGGTGAGCTAAACAGCCTTATCTTCAAAACGGGCATCATGGACCTGGCCTCCATGGGGCACTTATATACTTGGCATAATCAGAGACCTGACAACCCAATCCATATTAGGTTAGATAGGGTGCTTGTTAACAGCACCTGGCTTAATGAATACCCCAGCTCCTATTATTTAGTCAGTGACCCTGACATCTCTGACCACTCCCCCATCATTGTTCATGACGGTTACAACCTTAAGAGAAATCATCGTTTTCTGTTCAAAAATTACTGGTCCAAAATTTCGGGATTTTGGAATGGGATTGTGGACGTCTTCACTCAACCGGTCACTGCTAGCCCTATCTGTGATCTTTATTTTAAGCTCAAGACTTTCAAAAATTTTATTAAGAGGCAAAACTGGAGTTCCTCCAACCATCTGAAAACTGAAATTGATCAGCTTGGCGCCTCTCAAAACTTTTACCTCAATCAAATACAGCAAAACCCGTTGGACCAGGCTCTCAATGAAAGCCTCAAAGATACCAATCTCAAACTCTCTGATGCCCGTACTCGATGGACTGAATGGATCAAGCAAAGAGGAAAGGCTAGATGGCTTACCTCTGCTGAGGACGACCTCAAATTCCTTTACTCGAAAATCAATGTGAGGAGCAACATCAACTTAATCAGATCCATTTCTATTAACGGAATCTCTGTTACCACTCCCTCTGAAGTCAATAAAGCTTTCGTCAACCACTTTAAGGATCTATTCACTAAACCGATCCACATGCCCAATGGTGCTGCTTCTCTCCCTATTGGTAATACTGTTCCAACTCATCTCTACTCTGCTTTAACTGATCCTGTTACCATGGAAGAAATTAAACATGTGGTTTTCTCTGCTCCGGCTAATGCTGCCCCCGGTCCTGATGGTTACTCCTTTGAGTTCTACAGATCTTCTTGGAATATTATTGGTAAACATGTCTCTAATGCTGTTTTATCCTTCTTCTCCACATCCTATATGCCTTCTCAAGCAAAACACTCAGCCATTGCCTTGATACCCAAACACACTCATGCCTCCTGTATTAATGACTATAGGCCTATCTCTCTCTGCAACTCTTTCTATAAAATTATTGCTAAAATCATTGCAAACAGAATGAAAGTGATTATGCCTTATATCGTGCACCCGAGCCAATCTGGCTTTGTGAAGAACCGCATCATTTCTGATAATATTCTCCTGGCTATGGATTTGCTGGGGAGATTCAACCTTAAAGCTAAAGATAACTACTTCTGTGCAAAATTTGATATTCAAAAAGCATTTGATTCGGTCTCCAGGAGCTTCCTTTTAGATCGTCTAACTGGCAAAGGTTTTCCTCCTCTCTTTATCAGCTAGATAAAATCGTGTATTTCTGACATCCATTTCTCTGTGGCCATCAATGGTGCTCTTGAAGGATACTTTAAATCCACATCTGGGCTTAGACAAGGATGCCCCCTCTCGCCTTACCTTTTCACTATTGTTATGGATGGCCTTTCTGCTTGCTTTGATGAGGCGGCTTTGGGACAAAACCTATCTTCTTTCTCTACGAATAACAAAATTGTTAACCACCTTCTATATGCAGATGATCTTCTTGTCTTTGCTAAAGCTAAGATGGAAAATGCGCAGACTTTGAAAGATATTCTTCATCGGTTTTCTAATTGCTCGGGGCTCTATGTCAATAACACAAAAAGTGTTATACTCTTTTCCAAAAACTGCTCCCTCGCTAGCAGCATTAGTACTACCCTCAGTCTCCAACAAACTAACCGCCCTATAAAATACCTTGGCCTCCCTATTTTTACTAAAAAGCTCCGTCAAAATGATTTCCAGCCGCTTATTATTAAAATTTCCAAAGCTCTTGAGGGCTGGAAAGCCACTTGTCTTTCTTTTGCAGGGAGGATTCAATACCTTAAGTTCACTATTTTTAGCATCCTTGCTTATTGGATAAGAGGTGCTCTTATCCCCAAAGCTTGCTGCAAGGCTATCAACAAAATCTGCTGCAGATTCCTCTTCTTCCGTGATATTTCTCAAAAGAAACTTCAAATGATTGCTTGGAAAGACACTTGTTTACCAAAAATTTATGGAGGTCTTGGTCTCCCATCTTTGGATTCACTCTTACATGGTTACAGTTGCTCTATTATTTGGCGTTTTTTACACGAGGAAAATATTTTATTTGATTGGTGGAGAGAACATTACCACTCTTTATGGTCCCCAAATCCTAAACATGTCTCAACCTATTGGAAAAACCTCTGTTCTGTTGCGACTAGAATTAAAGACTGTATCACTTTAAGAATTCATCCTCTTAGCACCTTCTCTCTGCTTTGGGACCCTTGGTGCAACGGGAAAGCTATTATGGAACTTCTGAATCCCCGATCTAGAGACCACATAACCACTGCCTATTTCAACAGGCAGGTTAATAGCATTATTTTAAATGGGAGCTGGTATTTACCTGCCATCTTGGACAATGTTGTTAGGGATGCTATTCATTCTGTCTCCATTTTCGAAAACAATACTGGGAGTCTTTGGTTGGGTTCTGCCCAACCCAAAGCGGCTAGCTTCAAGATGCAATTTTTCTCCAACTATCAACCCGTAAATTGGCACAAATATGTTTGGCACAAGCGTCACGCGTTAAGATATTCCTCCTATGCTTGGATGGCCTTTAAGACTGGCCTCAAAACTGCTGATCTCCTTAACCGTCGTGGCATTTCTGTTCACCCAATTTGTTCCTTTTGTCAATTGGAAAATGAAAGCCACTCCCACCTTTTCTTTCAATGTGACTTTTCCTTTGGCATTTTGAAGTCCCTATTTCCTGGATTTGCAGCCTTCCTTATTAGACCAAATATCCTACATGCTTACTGCTTTGTTGATGAGCTTCAGGTCACTAGAGAATTGAAAAATCTCCTCTATCTTCTTCTTGGTGCTGCTATCTATTTCATCTGGAGAGCTCGTAATGACCGGTTATTTAACAACTCTACGGATTGTATGACCACGGTGGCAAAGGGAATTAAAACTGCTATCTTCCACAAAATGACTGGCTGGAAAAATTCACACTCCCTCAGGCAGCTTTTGGCTTAATCTTGGGCTTTATGCTGAGTTCTTCTGGCCTTTGTTGCTGTTCGTCTTGTTTTCTGCTCGGATGCTGGGCTTGGTTGCCATTTCAGGATTCTCTGAATGTTTTTTGGTTTTGGCATTTCTACTCCCTTGGGATGGCCTTTTTGGGCAACCAGGGATGCTTGATTCACTTCTGCAGTGCTGGAACAATTTTGGATGGACAATGATGTGTGCTGGGCCCGCCCAGCCTCTCCTTGGACGGTCTTCATTGGCAACCAGGAGAATTGATGCTCCTCTCGTCGGCTGGTGGTCTCAATTTTGGGATGCATTCTGAGTCCTCTTTGCCCCTTGCCTTCTTTTTTGGCGGCTGTTATGTTTTTCTTTTTCTCCTCCCTTTTTCTCACAGGTTTTCATTTATTTTCCACTGTCCAGTTTTGTTTTGGTCAGTGCTGTTTTCTGATTATACCTGTAACTTTAGCTTTTTAGTTTAATATATGGGCTTAGGCCCCAAAATTTTCCCAAAAAAAAAAAAAAAACTGTTTGCTGTAGTAGAAACTGCATGAGGTTCGGTCTTAGAAGGAAAGTGCCTCTCTTCCCTAAGGGAGGACTTTAATATGCATGACAGCATGTTGAAGGTGAAATACCAAAAAAAAAACCAGAGGTATTTTCTCAATTATTGATGAGAGGTGCACACAGATAAGGCTCAGACAACAGTGCTTACGCATGGGAAGGCGTCACTCTTTATTATTGAGGGCGTGGTGGCCAAGCAGGAAAGCTGTCACACTCTTACTTGGTCTTACTTGGTGGCCAAGCAATATCCGTCCGACCTTCTCACCGTTGGTATTGTTTCATTTAGCTGATCGCTTTAAATTTCCTACCAGTAGAGCGAAAGCATGTCATCATCCCCTCTAGCCACGATGAGCTCTGAAGATGTTGAGTGCAGCTCAAAAACAAAGCGCCTCCACTTTCTTCTTATCCCTTTGATGGAACAAGGTCATATGATCCCCATGGTCGATCTAGCTCGGCTACTCGCAGCCCATGACATCCTTGTTACTTTTGCCACTACGCCGGTCAACTTGAATCGCATCCGTCCCATCATCGATCAAGCCGCCGCCTCCAGCCTACCTATCCGCTTCGTTGAACTCCGCTTCCCAGTTGTTGATGTTGGACTCCCTGAAGGTTGCGAAAGTGTTGACCTCCTCCCCTCCATGGAACTCATACTCCCTTTTCTGAATGCTCTGTCCCTCCTCCGCGACCCGCTTGAGGCCTACCTACGCATTCCAGACAAGGTTGGATGGCCCAAGCCTGCTTGTCTCATCTCTGACAACCTCCATCATTGGACTGTTGATGTCGCGCGGTCCCTCAACATTCCCCGTCTCATCTTCCATGGCCCATCTTGCTTCTTCCTCTTGTGCGATCTCCTCATCAATCGACATAGAGCTGAGCTTGAGGCTGCGGTGGCGGCAGCATCAGATGGGTTCACTATGCTTCGGGGCCTCCCACATCCCATTCGAGTCAGCAAGCACGAGGTGATCACGCTCTTGCCCTCGGACCCTGACAAGTCCAAATTCATGGAAACCATTCGAGTGGCAGAAGAATCTGCCGACGGTGTGCTTGTCAACAGCTTCATCGAGCTTGAGCCCTGGTACTTTGAGAGGTACCGTGAGGAAAAGAGCAAGCCAGTGTGGCCTGTAGGGCCGCTCTCACTCTATCAAGAAGACCTTGATGTCAAGGCGGCACGTGGGAAGGCTTCATCTATTGACAACAAGATCCTCTTCCAATGGCTAGATAGGCAAGAGGTTGGTTCAGTGGTGCTCGTGAGCTTTGGAAGCTTCATACGCAACACAATGGCCCAACGCATTGAGCTGGGTCACGGGCTAGAAGCATCAGGGCGACCATTCATTTGGGTGGTGAAGGAAGTGGTGGACAAGCAGGTCCCTGGGGCGGAGGAGTGGATAACGGATTTTGAGAAGAGGGTGGAGGGGAGGGGAATGATAATAAGGGGGTGGGCGCCGCAGGCAGTGATATTGGGGCATGTAGCGGTGGGTGGATTTGTGACACATTGCGGGTGGAACTCGACGTTGGAGGCACTGGCGACGGGGGTGGTTATGGCAACTTGGCCGCATTTCTATGACCAATTCTTGAATGAGCGATTTGTGGTTGAGGTGCTCAAGAGTGGGGTAGCCTTTGGAATAGTAGAACCAACAAATTTAGGTGTAGAGAATGGTAATGAAGTGGAGGTGAAAGTGAAGAGGGAGGACGTTAAGAGGGTTGTGGAGAATTTGATGGGGGGCGGAGAGGCAGGGGAAGAGAGAAGGCGGAGAGCAAGGGAGCTTGGCGAGCAAGCAAGGACAGCCATGGAGGAAGGGGGTTCTTCATGGAAGGGATTACAAGATGTAATCAACTATGTATCAGAACATCAGAGAAAATACCAAGGGGCAAACATTTCAAGCTAATAAATTTTTATAAGAAACTTCTTTTCATGGCTATTTGAACATCTAGTTTATTTTAATATAAATATTTCTTAATGTTGAATCTTGATGATAAATTAATCTCCATGTAAAAATAACTGTAGATAAAAAATTTTATTGGAGTTTTCATAAGGAATATAAATTCGTGATTGCTGCTATGCTATGATTAATAAATAATGTGCAGTTGCTATATAGGTTTTGTTAAGGATTTTGTCGTCATTTAATGATTGAGTATATTTTATGTTCTAATACAGCTACACTAACATGACTCCATAGTTCTTCATGCAATTTTTTTTATGTAGAAAACTTCAAATATGCATGCCATAATATTTTTAAAGCCTTAGATTGAAGTGTGAATTGGTGCTAGTTGCTCATACAATATGAGCAGTTTCTTCAAAAGTTTTAGTTATTTATAGAATATTCCATTTCCATTACTTAAACATTTACTTATAAAATTTATAATCTCTGTTCCTTTTCTTTGTATCTTCAATCCAACATTTATTTAAGAGTATAGGAAAAGGAAGGAGAGCATTTAAAGAGAAATTTTTTAGTTGTAGGGCTTAGAATTTGATATAGGAGTTAAGCTAATTTGAAAAAATATGCTACATAAGATAGGTTATTAGTACTCTATACTTTTTTTATTCCAATTTTTTGTTGTTATTGATATTTAGATGAAATAAGGTAAATTCACATACACATCACCTATGTAAGACTTGAACCCAGGACCGTTTGGTTGGTAACAAAAGCTCCCAACCAACAGATAAAGATGAGCTATGTAGATTCCAAAACTTTAACCTCTCATGTATTTCGTCTTGCTTTATTCACATGAGTTTCATTAAAATTAAGATATGTAAATATTTTAATAAATTGTTACATAAATTTGAGTATTTTGCTATTATGATAGTTCTACATATTTCCATGTGATTATTTCTTATTTTTCATTAGTATTTTATATATAGTCATGTGCAATCATGCTCTAGTTCAGAAAGTATTTGGCAAATTTAATATCACAATTAGTGGTCTCATTATAGTTTGTGATTATATCATTTTTTATTGCATAAATTGCATTAAGTGTACACGTTATTAATGACTTACATACAATTTTATTTAAAAGGCCAATTCCTAATTTGTTGGATTAAGATTTTGTTTGGGATAAATTTTTTATTAAAATTTTTAAATTATAATCACAATTTTTATTTGACCACTATTTTTTAATTATTATCAATAAATTGTGCAAAAAGTTACTTTCTACAGCACTTTCAAAAATGTTACGTCAGCTTACAAAAAAATCACTCTTTTCACAGTAGCTTTGTTAACCATCTTCATAAAAAAATATAACCATCCCAAAAAACTCCTAAGTCAACTATTTTATTCTGCAAGTACTGTTAATTTCAATTGCATGTATTAATTTATATATTTTATTTGATCATGATGTGACATATGATTTATGTGAATTATAAAAATATAGATTACACTATATATAAGATGGGCAGTTTATGAGCATAAAGAAAAGACGACAAGTTGTTTAGGTTTATTATAATTTCTATATATATATAAACTTGCTATATTTTGGTCGCATGAATATTTAGTAATGGTTGATTATTTTTATTATAATATTTTTTTTATATTTGATATTTTCATAATTTATTTCCTATCTCTTATAAACCCTAAATCATCTAACATAACATATAAACTTTCAATTTAGCATAACCTAATTTTCAAGAGAAATGCACCAAAGTTTATATATATTTGTATTAATATAATTCTTTTAAATTAAGTTAAGGCATTGAAGACATGGACGCGAGTTTTGGCCACTGAATTTGGGGATGCAAGGATGAGCACTAGGAGATTGCGCTCTGGTAGGACACGAGGTCACTTCAACGAGCATTGGATGCTAGCTAGCTATAAGTTGTTGCATCGTTGAAATTCTTGTTATTCGTTCTCGCTGAGTCTTCTCACTATCAGATGAGTTGTTAGTGTCATTAGCCTTATTTGCATAGATGGTGAATTCTAAATGCGTGAGAATTTAACATTGTATTTAGTCTTCTCACTATCAGATGGATTTAGGGGGGACATGTCTTCTATAGTCTATAGTCGGGAGTGATTGGTCTCAATTCAGGAGGAAGAACTGATAATAGGCACAAAACCATCCATTCTGGGTTTACATTTGTAAGAAGAAAATGTTTAGCTAATTTTATGCGCCTAACCAAAAAATCATTTCTTCTTCTCATTTTTTTTTATCTTCCCATTCATTTCCTGCAGACTCTTTGTTTTCTAATTCCTTCCATTCTACCAAAGAAATATCTGTAAGAATTCGCAAATCCGAATCGACTAATCGTTCTCTGATAGCACCTGCCCCCGTAGAGATTTCTCGGTTTCGAAATGTCTCGAAACCTGAGTAGTAAAAAAGAGTGGGATGCTATATTTCCAGGATTGGATTTCATATTTGAATGAACCTCGTAATCGTAAGAAAGTAGGTTTTTTAGCTATGGACCAAGCAAAAGCAAAATTGAGGTAGGTTCCTATAGTATTGGATCCCCCCCCCCCCCCCCCCCCCCCCCCCCCCCCCCTCACAATCGGACGTGAAGATTTCCTCTCATCCGACTGAAGTAGTTACACTAAATAAAGAAAGGGGTTCTTCTTCTTTTTCAACTTTGTTCGAGAAAACCCTATGCCACATCCCCTATCCTAGAGTAGAAGATGTCTTTTCTTAAAACGAATAGCACTTCAAAGTCAGACCATTTTATTTTTTCTTTTTTATTTTGCACTCCTTTAGTCCTTCTACTTCAAGCCAAACATCCCTAAATTATTTTATATCATATGCCAAAAAATAATAGTAATTCAAAATGCATTAAATAATTAAACAAAATCAACTTTGACCAGTAATTTTTTATAACAATTTAGCAGTTAATTTCTGTTGTGGCATTGACGCTATAGGGAAGGAAGGCAGCATGGTCGACGCTCATATAGAAGAAGAAAGAGGTGAAAATGCTACACAACTGTTTGTTCTTATGGGAAAAACATTACAGCTGTTTTATTATTATTATTAATATTTTGGGATATCTGTATAGATTGCTACATCAAATACAATAGCCTTCTTTTAATACCAACTTTTATTTAATTGAGATTATGAATGTTTAATTTATTCAAGTCGGCTCGTGAGTCGATGAGCTGAGTTTCGTTAAGCTTGACATTGTGTTCGTTTAATATTCAAAACCCGAGTTTAAACTTGAGGTCAAGCTTGTGGTTCGATAAGAGCGAGTCAGGTTCGAGCCGGTTCAGCTCATTTACACCCCTAGCTAGTTGACAAAGTCATTTAAGGATTCATGTATATTTGGGTTGGGAAGCGAGTGTTACAGAATTAGCTTTATACATGATTATATAAAAAATAAGGAAAAAAATACAATAGTTGTATATAACCTAATCTAAAAGTTCGACTTGATGAAATCGTCTATTGAGCTCCTAAGGTGTTGTTGGCTTGCCTTGAAAGATCATTCTTCTTTGAACTATCGTTCACGCTGACAAATAGGATGTACTCTTATAGACTGGGGCGCCTCTTTTGGTTGAGACTCAATAGGCCGAGTTAACTTGACTTGATCTAACTTCTTTTAATTTGAATCAAATTTTTTAGATATTTGGATGTTCAAACTCAATGTACACTTTAAAAAACATAATAAATACATAACTATATATTTGTATCTTTTATACGCACTTAATCCAATCGTAATAATTCCTCTTAAAATATGAGCCATCCTTTTATCCCTTTGTGCAGTACTCTCATCATGCCTACTACATGTAATGTCACCTGATGAATATTTTTCTCTTGTATCATACAAAAATAACATCATATCTTTATCTCACTGTGTATATTCTTTTGCATCATAGCAAGAGCAAAATAAAAGATTTTTTTTTTTTTTTGGGTTATGAGGAGGATAAATCATGTGATTTAAATCTATATTTTTGAAGAAATAAAATTTCTCCTCTAATAATTGAATAAGAATTCCTTCACTATCGTATACAGCTTTTAATTTTGATATCTTATTCCCTAAACTAAGTTTAGCTATTAAATAAAGGAAATGTACTGATCATTTCCCCGTCATAGTCTTTCACGGCCCATAAGATGAGCTTTAGTGGGCTTTGGCCCATTCGTTATCCACATCAAAATATTTTGCTTAGGCATTTTTTAGAATTAATTCTAAGATAATTCGAATTATATTTAGTTACACCAAATTTTCAGCGAAGAAAATGTGATTCAATAAGAGGCTTAGAACGATGCCAAGAACATTTAGATTTAGGTCCAAATGAACCTAAAACAATCATTTAGGAGTATATTTGAAAACTTCTTCAGATCATTTATATAAGACTGGGTATTCTACAAATTTTATTTGATTATAAACAAAATAAGTAACTTGACATGACAAATCCATTGAGACTAAAATTGCTTAATTTTAAATTTATTATGGCAACAACATATAAAAAAAAAAGATCAAGGGTTATATATTTAGACCGTTATTGGAGTATTTACGATTACTCTAAAAATGATCATAATGCCATCACCATAAAACTATAATATGTCATTCTTATATAAATTTGTGGGAGGATTTTAAATCAACGAGAAATTTATTCTTCGTAGAAAATTATAAATCGCTCCCCATTGTTGATCATTGGTTATCATTAGACGTCAACTAACATCATTGCATGTTGATAGTCGCCTAATGATGGCCATCAATAGATGTCTACTGCTTATTTTCCCATCTGTAAAATCTCTACTTTTATCAAAAACAAAAAAAAAATGGCTAGCATTTAGCATATGTCAATGATCCATGTCTGGCATTCATTAATAATAGATATTTGATATCCATAAATGAATAATGTTTAACATTCATCAATGACCAAATTTTAACATCCTTGTTGCCATTGGCTTCATTTAAGTCAATAATATATGTTTACATATGTTAGTCACTGATGTCTAACATTTGACATCCTGAGTCCTGACTGACTATCTCCCTTCATATTAAGAGAACACCCAATATTCGATATCTACTAACTACTGAGGTCAGATGTTTGCCAACTAACACCTGTCAAGAGAATAATCAAGTCAGTTGTCCACTATCGTCTGACTTCTAACATTTCTTATTGATTGTCATCTAACACCTGCCAATAGCTGATATTTGATGTTCACCAACTACAACACTCCTGCCTTTTGTGCTTCAGGTCATCAAATCTCTTTTCATATCAAGAGAACGGCTAAAATAATTATTCACCATCCCCATATTTTGACCTTCTCTATCAACTGTTGTTTGATACTCATTAACAAATAAAATTTATCTCCCATAATTTAAACAAATTGGCATTATCCTAATACCTAATCTTCAAACATACTAATAGAATTATTTCAACTAATACATGCCCCATAATTTTCCACTTACCAAAAATTTTATGTAAAAAATTACCTCTCTGCTGCCTTGAAATCTCTTAATTCTTTAAGCACATATGATAAATCCAGCAAACAATGAAGATAAGACCCAACACGCAACGATTATAAATATTACAATCGAATAAAACAATTTTGTTTGCCACTGCGTTTCTCTTTGTATTTCTTACGTTACTTAAAAAGAAGCCGTTGAGATCTCATATATTTTATCCAATCTTGTTTTTGATGCGGAGCATTATAAGCTGGTGGTATAGCTTAGCTACTGGTCCAGCGGAACAAGTTATCTCTATTCTGCTTTAGTTAGTTAGCGTAGTGCCACTACCACTTGCATTTACTGTTTTTACATACCACAGCACATGATTTGCTTTCAGTAGCTTTTACCATTTTAGTCCTTCGTCTTTAGCTAGTTTTATATACCGAGTCTGTAAGAGAAAACTCAATTTTTAATTCCTCCAGTTATTACTTATCAAGCTCTGCAACTTGCAAGCTTACTGTTCTATTGGTTTCCTGTTTTGCTTGTGCCTCTATCATTGATCCTACATCAGTATTGGTATCAGAGCTAGATGGCCGAGAGCAGCAGGCGGGTGGCTCCCAGCATCGATAACAGCTTGGAGGCTCTCTGGGCGGCGCATGATGGGTTGGGGCGACGAACGGAGGAGCTGGAAAATGATTTGAACCGGTTTTATGGAGAAATTCGCCAGGAGTTACGAGAGATTATCTTACGGTTGGATCGGATGGCTCCCAACCGGAATGTTCCGGTCGCTAGGCGAGGAACAGGGACGGAGCGACCTCACCAGCGGGAATCCCAGGTGATAGAAGCTTCCGATTCCGATCTGGAAGCAGGAGAGTACCAAAATTCGGACGCCTCTGATTCAGATGAAGGAATGGCCAACCACCGGAGAAGACGTCCGAGGGAGGTAAACCATCATCACAACGAATTTCGAGTCAAATTAGATATACCATATTTTGATGGGAAATTGCACATAGAAGATTATTTGGATTGGGAGAGGTCGGTTGAAACCTTTTTTGAATATATGGAAATTGAACCAACCAAGCAAGTGAAGTATGTGGCCCGTCGGCTAAAAGCGGGAGCTAGCGCTTGGTGGCAACAGGTGTTACAATCCCGTCGGAGAGAAGGTCGAGGACATGTTAGAAACTGGCGAAGGATGAAGCAGTTATTGCGTGGGCATTATCTTCCGACTGATTATGAGCAAATGCTATACCAACAGTACCAACATTGCCGACAAGGTAATCGTTCTGTTAACGATTACACGGAGGAGTTCTATAGGTTGAGTGCAAGGAATAATTTAAATGAGACAGCCAATCAATTGGTAGCGAGATACATCGGCGGTTTAAAGGAAACAATCCAGGATAAACTGGAATTGAATACCATCTGGTCACTATCTCAAGCTGTTAATTATGCTTTGAAAGTGGAGATGCAGTCACTTAGGCATAGCAGGGGCCATCAATTCAGGAGAGCATCATCCGTGCAGGAGCAAGCCAATGAAAACCTCCGATTACCAAATAATACAGGAACTACAATGGGAAAACAACAAAGCTCGACCGCGGTTACCACGGGATCGCCAAATTCAGCCGGACAGATTGTTGACGCAAGAATGGCCGGGAGGGGACGAACAATTATCAAAGATAATCCTTATACTAAGCCCTCAAACATTAAATGTTTCCGGTGTTTCCAACCCGGGCACAAATCAAACGAATGTCCCTCGAGACCACAGTTACAATTGGTTGACGCCGAAGGAGAGGAAGATTCGGGGGAGCATAGCACAGAACCGGAACCTAACCAGGAAGACGTGGAAGCTGATGTTGGGGAACCATTAGTTTGTATGCTTGAGAAGTTGTTGTTGGCACCGAAGCAGCCTTGCTCGTCCCAAAGGAATGCCTTATTTAAAACCAAGTGCACTATTGGCGGGAAGGTGTGTGACTTATTAGTAGACAGTGGTTGCACAGAGAACGTGGTTTCGCGTGCAATGGTCCAAGCCTTAAATCTTAAAGTCACAAAGAATCCCAATCCATACAAAATCAGCTGGGTCAAGAAAGGAGTTGAAATGTCAGTGACAGAATTGTGCAAGGTGACCTTCTCAATTGGCAAACATTATGTTAGTGAAGTGTTATGCGATGTCCTGGATATGGACGTATGCCACATTATTTTGGGTAGGCCATGGCAGTATGATATGGGTGCTATGTATGATTGTCGAGCAAATACCTATTCGTTTGACTGGAAAGGTCGCCGACTGCGGTTGCTTCCAAACAACTCAGGACTGAAATCTAAAACTACTAAGAAAGGTAACGCTCTATTTGCGGTGTCAGCAGCCGCTTTGTTGAATGTCTGGAGGGAAACTGCAAGCATTATGGCTTTAGTAGTAAAAGAAGTGTCACCATGTACTCATCAGGACCAATTGCCAACGGCAGTGACTTCATTGCTTAGCCGATTTGCGGATGTTTGCACTGACAAACTACCCGCGGAACTACCGCCCATGAGGGCAATCCAGCACCAGATCGATTTCATACCCGGCGCCACTCTACCAAACCTTCCGCATTACCGCCTCAGTCCAAATGAAAATAAAGCTCTCCAACAGATAGTCGACGAGTTGCTAGACAAGCAACTGATACAGCATAGTTTAAGCCCTTGCGCAGTACCAACATTATTGGTTCCAAAGAAAGATGGGACGTGGAGAATGTGCGTCGACAGTAGGGCAATTAATAAAATCACAGTGAAATTTCATTTTCCAATGCCAAGGATGGAGGAAATGATGGAGAAATTAGCAGGTGCAAAAATCTTTTCCGAGTTAGATTTACGAAGCGGGTATCACCAGATCCGACTCCGACCAGGTGACGAATGGAAAACCGCGTTTAAAACGCGAGAAGGTTTATACGAGTGGAGAGTAATGCCGTTCGGACTTTGCAATGCTCCATCCACATTCATGCGGTTAATGAATGATGTCTTGAAACCGTTCCTCAACAGATGTTGTGTCGCGTACTTCGACGACATTTTGGTGTATAGTAGCACCTTAGAGGAGCACTTAATACATTTGGAAGGAATTCTTGAAAATCTGAGGATACACAAACTGTTCTTGAATATGAATAAATGTGAGTTTGCTACTCCATCAGTCTCCTTTCTGGGCTTCATAATTATGGCAGATGGCATGAGTACCGATCCCAGTAAAGTCGCCGCTATCAACGATTGGCCAGTTCCAAAATCTCTCACAGAAATAAGAAGCTTTCATGGACTAGCTAACTTCTATAGGAGGTTTATTAAAGGCTTTAGCCTCATAGCCGCACCCATAACAGATGTCCTTAAATTGAAAACTTTTGTGTGGGCAAATGAACAGCAAAGGAGTTTTGAAAATCTGAAAGCTGTATTAACTACAACGCCTGTACTAGCTCTGCCGGATTTTGAAAAACCGTTTGTTGTAGAAACGGATGCTTCTTTAGTCGGAATTGGTGCTGTTCTGTCTCAAGATAATAGACCCATAGAATTTTTTAGTGAGAAATTAAGTTCTGCACGACAACGATGGTCCGTGTATTAGCAAGAGTTATATGCCGTAGTAAGGGCGCTGAAACAGTGGGAACCCTATTTACTGCAACAAGATTTCATCCTCTGCAGCGATCACAAGGCACTCCAGTACATTAACACACAAAAAGATATCAACAGAATGCATGCTAGATGGCTCATATTCCTACAGAAGTTTACTTTTGTGCTCAAGCACAAAAGTGGCGTGCAAAACAAGGTGGCGGACGCACTCAGCAGAAGAGCAGCATTAGTTACACAACTACAAACAGAGTTCATTGGCCTTGAATCACTACAAGACTTGTATTCAAAAGATGCTGACTTCGGTGATATATGGCAGAAATGCTTGAGAGCTGAACCGACAACAGATTATTCCATTCGTCATGGTTTTCTCTTTAAGGGAAACCTCCTTTGCATTTCAAATTCCTCCTGGAGGCAACAGATTATTAAGGAAGTGCATGGAGGCGGCTTAGGGGCTCACGCAGGACGGGATGGCACAGTAAACCAGCTCCAAACCAGATTCTTTTGGCCGCACTTGCGGCGAGACGTGGCTAGATTTGTTGAGCGATGTTCAATTTGTCAAACGTATAAGGGAGGAGGTCAGAACACCGGTCTCTATACGCCATTACCCGTTCCCGAATCCATTTGGGAGGATCTCAGTGTGGATTTCGTCCTGGGTCTACCTCGTACTCGTCGCGGTAATGATTCTATCATGGTCGTGGTCGATCGATTTTCTAAGATGGCCCACTTTCTACCATGTAAGAAGACATTCGACGCCCTCAACATTGCCAAACTATTTTTTCGCGAGATTGTAAGGTTGCACGGTATTCCCCGATCCTTAACTTCCGACCGTGACGTTAAGTTTATAAGTCATTTCTGGCGTGAGCTATGGAAACACATGAATACTAACATTCAACTTAGTTCTTCCTATCATCCTCAGACCGACGGGCAAACCGAAGTGGTGAATCGAACTTTGGGGAACCTCCTTCGCTGTTTGGTGCAAGACAAACCCAAACTTTGGGACGAAGTTTTGGGGCAAGCCGAATTCGCATTCAATTCAATGCCGAATCGATCCACTGGTAGATGCCCATTTAGCATTGTTTATACTAAGCTCCCCAACACTGTTGTTGATATTGCAGTAATACCCAAATGCACCAACAAGGCCGCCGCAACGTTAGCTGAACAATTCACCGAAATGCTGACGAAGGTTCGCTTAAAGCTACAGGAATCCAATATGCATTACAAGCAAAATGCTGATAAGCACCGCCGAGAGAAGATTTACAATCCTGGAGAACTAGTTATGGTGCGCTTGAGGAGGGAGCGCTTACCAGTGGGAACATATTCCAAACTTGGGCGTCGCAAGTTTGGACCCTTCGCCGTGAAGCACCGCATCAATAACAATGCCTATGTTATTGACTTACCAACCGAGTTCAGTACTTCACATACCTTCAATGTGGCTGATATCTACCCTTATTCACCGCCGGATGATGGTAACGACACTATTGATTCAGGTGGAATCAACCTTTTTCTTAGTCGGGGCGAATGATGCGGAGCATTATAAGCTGGTGGTATAACTTAGCTACTGGTCCAGCGGAACAAGTTATCTCTATTCTGCTTTAGTTAGTTAGCGTAGTGCCACTACCACTTGCATTTACTGTTTTTACATACCACAGCACATGATTTGCTTTCAGTAGCTTTTACCATTTTAGTCCTTCGTCTTTAGCTAGTTTTATATACCGAGTCTGTAAGAGAAAACTCAGTTTTTAATTCCTCCAGTTATTACTTATCAAGCTCTGCAACTTGCAAGCTTACTGTTCTATTGGTTTCCTGTTTTGCTTGTGCCTCTATCATTGATCCTACATCAGTTTTGATATTTTTTTGTCTTTTAGTTTAAGAAGTAATGGTCCAATTGCCAAGTTTAGACCGAAATTAAGATAATATCAGCTGGATAAGTCTAAAATAATTGTTACGTATTAGATGAAGAGTTTCAATTTTTAATGATAAATGAAAGTTCTGTGAACATGATGTGGGGAGAATCACCATTGAAGCATGATGAAGAAGAGCTAAAGCTCTAGAAGACAAAAACAGTGAAAACTGTTATAAATTCCAAAAATATTCATATATATATCTTCTTCCCTATAGCAGCTTTTTATAACAATATAAGAGAAATGCCTAGAACTCTCTAGAAAAAGGTACTAAGTAGATAAACTATTCCTAGGTCATGATTTAACTAATATGCTCCGCATCATTATCCCGCTGCATCTGAAGAATCCGACTCCGTCGGGATGGAGCTCCAGCTACAGAGGGTAATAGGAGCTGAATCGTCAGCTGATGACTCCGACTCTAAAGAAGACGACGATGCCCGAGCTTTGAAATAATATATATCGAAGAAGGTTCTGAGATGAGTTATTTTGCTTCAACTTCAACCTTCTCAAATAAACTGTGGATCCATCTTGGAGCAACCCCTTGAAGAACTGTCCTTGACGACCTTCTGAAACCAAGTTCGACGAGTCAAAGCCATTGGTAGCTTCTTCAAGTTCCTTAATGGTAAAAACACAGTATGGTATTATTCCCAGTGTGCCAATGATCACTCCCTGAGACATGTGCCTTGCATCAGCAGGAGTTCTTTTAACAACTGGAATAGAATTACTTCCATCAATTGGCTTGTGCAGAAACTTCACTCCATTCATTTCTGGTTTCACCTTCCTAAGAAATAATAAAAGTATGAATCCTATCAGCAAAATCCCTCCTATGATTCCTCCCACAACGCCAAGTATAAGACCCAAGTTGCTCTTGGAGCCTACTTTCTTGTTGCTATCAAGTAATAATGCAGCCAATGGCTTCTTCATACAATAAGAATTTGGATGTTGATACTTTAGATCAGCTGCTGATAAACAGTTCCATGAATTGAGGACAATCAAATTAGAGGAGTTGGTCCGAATGCAAGACGACAAACCTCTCACTAAAAGATTACTTGATATATCTACAAAATTTAGAGCATTTCCACATGAAAGACTTGATGGGAGAGCTCCCTGCAACTTGTTAGCTGATATATCCAAGTATCGAAGAGTTGACAGGGAGAACAACAATGGTGGAATCGGACCGCTGAGCTGATTGGAAGATAAATCGAGCTTTTGAAGATGATCCAAGGCTGCAAGAAACACGGGTAACTCCCAGCGAATGTTGTTTTTTCGAAGCACTAGTGTTGCAAGGGAAGGAAATTCCGGTCTGAGAAAATTTCCACCCAAATTCAATTCACTAAGAAGCGCCATGGGTTTGAAATCAGGAAACGTTCCGTTGAAGTAATTTGAGCTAAGATTGAGGGCTTGCAGGGAAGACATCCTCCTGATTTTGGCAGGAAAAGGGCCCCAAATACCTAATGAAACAAGGGAGAGAGAGGTGAGTCTGTTGAGTCTAGACAGAGTGGTGATGAGGGAGTCAGAGGAGAAGTTGGCGGAGAGGGCAGGTGATGGTGCTACGGTAGACGGTGCGGTCTGAGCAAAAATAGAACGGAGCTGCAAGAGGAGGTAGACAAGCTTGGGTTGAAGCGCCAGTGAGGTGGACGGATCGTGGGCGAGTGAGTGAAATGCGGACGCGGGGCGAAGTGTGGGGTTGGTCTTCCCTTTCAGAGGATCCCTAGTGATCTGATCCACAGTCCTCTGCAGGCATGTGCGGCAATCGCCTACTGAAATGCCCCTTACGCACTGCATCAGTCCGAGCAGGGAGAAAGCGGCGGCTCTGTGCGGGTGGATTTAAGGAGGCAGAGGAGCTCGCGAATAGCAATCGAGTTGAATGCCAGGTGCGACGCGAGAGATGAGGTTAAACTGATGGTGGCCATAGTGGGATTGGAGCGGATGGATCTGATGGGGAAATCGCATGCTGGAGCGAAAATGAGTGCGAGCAGGAAGGATTACGAGAGTGCGGATCAGCGCGAGAAATGGGGTTAAGCTGCGGATTGGAGCGGATGCCTGCTGTCGCGAGATCGTGGACGCCTTCGTGGTCGTTCGCGCGAACTGGACAAGTAAGGGCACATATCGCAGGTCGACGTTGCGAGTCGATTGCGAGGAACACGGGCAAGGCCGCGGACGGGCGGATCATGTGCGGAGATGTCTGTCGCCATCGGTGAACTCATTCTGGTATGGTTGCCAGAAGTTGGCATCGCTGGTATGGTTGCCAGCGGGGGACCTGTAGATTCGTCGGCATGGTTGCCGGCTGGTGGAGGCTTCGAACGTCGTCGAGAGCCTAGCTTCATACATGATCTTTCCAAAGCATCCACAACCCCGATCGACGTCAAGGGTTGATGTAACAGCAGCCCAGGGCCCTGATTGACGTCAAGGGTCATATCTCGCTCTGATACCATCTGATGTGGGGAGAATCACCATTGAAGCATGATGAAGAAGAGCTAAAGCTCTAGAAGACAAAAACAGTGAAAACTGTTATAAATTCCAAAAATATTCATATATATATCTTCTTCCCTATAGCAGCTTTTTATAACAATATAAGAGAAATGCTTAGAACTCTCTAGAAAAATGTACTCGTAATTTATATGAAAGTGACAAACTATGAATGAGATGTGATACAATAAAAAACATTTATTAAGTAATATGAAAATTTTTGAAGATTGAACTTTCTACATAATTGGAGAAGGAGGGATTAAAATGGAAAGAATTTTATATCAAGATGTTTCTGACGCAAAAATAACTAGGATGGAGATTAAACCGACAATTATATACTGATTGAGCGGAGGCTCGATCGTGTAGTCAAGAGCAAGAAGAGGGAGGAGCAATGTAGGGGATGGCTTGTGGAGGAGAGAGAGAGAGAGAGAGAGAGAGAGAGAGAGAGAGAGAGATCATTAGTAGAATACTCTTTAGGAATAATTTATCATAATTTGTTATAAGTTTGTTACTTATGGTTTCTGGAATATTCTAATTATTAGCCTTGTTGCGGACTCAAATATACGCGGCGATAGATTTTAATTTTCCGTCTCAACGTTGTACGTATATCCAGCACACAAACAGAATTGAGAAAGTAACACCAGAATTTTTACGTGGAAAACCCTGGAAAGGGAAAAAACCACGGGGCCACGCCCAGTTGAAATGATTCCACTAGAACTTGAGCAGATTACAGGGGACTGACTCGCTTTCAAGGGCGATCAGATTACAATGAGTATCCGTTACAAGGACAAGCTGAGTTCCGACGTCACTCGGAATGTCGAACAGAATTCTGGCGTCACTTTGAAAGAAACCCGGCGTCACTCGGGCGTCGGGTAGAATTCCGGCGTCGGGCAGAATTCCGACGCTGCTCCCGTGTAGGGCAGAGCTCCGGCGTCCCTCGGGCGCCTGGTGGTGCTTCGGTGGAGTTCCGGCGGTGTTCCGGCGGAGTTCCGGCGGTGTTTCGGCGGAGTTCCGGCGGTGGTCGAGGAGGAGCTGTTCCCTCCTAGGCTTCTCTTCTCTTCTTCTTCTTTTCTTCTCTTCTTCTCTTCTTGGCTTGGGTCCCCTCTTAAGAGAAATGAGGGGCTATTTATAGTTTTTCTGGAGTGGCATAGCCCGTAAATATGTGAGGGATCAGGGGCAAATAGGGAGTGATCCGGATGAACGGCCGATATTGAATCCCTTGATCATGAACCGTTTATCAAGCATTTGAAGGTCTTAATGATGTCAGAATTCTACGATCTTGGGCTCGTTGGATTTGTCTCGTCGAGCCGCTCGATTCGACTGTAAGCTCGTCAAAATCGGAGACCGTTTGGTAACTCAAATAGCTGTTTGATGCTTCCAACAGCGCTTCGGGTACTTGATTTGGACTCACTTGGGCTCGGATTGAGTCGAATTTGGTGTCGTTGGATTCGTATTTCCGAGACGCTTAGTTCGACTATAAGTTTGCTGAAATCGGAGTTTAAATGGTCTCCAAAATAATTTTTGAAGTTTCCAACTTGAGTTTTTCCTCGAGATTCGTGCCCGATCAAGATGATTTTTTGGCGATATATCAGTTGCCCCCCTGTTTTTGGACGTCGAAGCTCCTCGAGTCCAAAAATACTTGTTCCGGCATTTTATATTGGCCGAATCGCAAAAAATTGCGTTCCAAAAATTAAATGTTGGCTCGAACTCAATCATAGAGGCCCCGTTGAGCTCCGAAAATGTCAAAATTGAGTCCGGAACGTCGAAAAACGTGTCCGGGGACCCCAAAAATGTCGAATTTGGACCGTCCGGGCCCGAAATTGGAGCTCGGGAACGAGTAGGCGGCCGTACCGGCCGGACCGGCCGGCCGCCGCCGCCGCCGCCGCCGCCGCCGGCGGCGCAGAACCGCGCCGGAGCGCGCTTGGCCTGCGCTGGGCCCGCCCGCGGCCCGCGCTGGGCTCGCCCGCGGCCCGCGCTGGGCCCGCCCGCGGCCTGCTCGCGGCCCGCCTGGGCCCGCCCGCGGCCTGCTCGCGGCCCGCCTGGGGCCCGCCCGCGGCCCGCCTTGGCCCGCGCCTGGCCCGCGCCTGGCCCGCCTTCGCGCCTGCTGGCCGCGCCCCTTGGCTGGGCGGTTTGGCCGGCGGTTTGGGGAACCGCCGGCCGGTTTTATAATATAATATTATTATTATTTTTTTTTTATTTTGGGCCCGAAAAATTCCGAAAAAATTCCGAAAAATTTGAAAAATTTCAGGGAATTTAATAGAATTTTGGAATCCTCCCCCCCTTAAGGAAAACTATAAATAGACCCCCCAAGGCTTAGTAGAAACTCGCCCCTTCTTCCCTTCTTCCTCTGGCTTTCTAGCTTTTGGCATTCTGAGGCTTTCCGCCATTTTTTAAGTAGGTGACTTTCCCTACTTGACTTGGCGCCCCTCTTTTTGTGCAGAAGTTAGTGGCTTTCTCCCTTCCTCCCCCCGTTCTTCCTCCCTTTTTCTTCCTACTTTGGAGGCTTTCCGCAGTCTTTCGTAGGTGACTTTCCCTACTTAGAACTGCGCCCCTCTTTAGTAAAGGGAGCAAAAATGGGTGACCCTGCCTCCTCCAAAATTCCTTTAGAAGATCGTCCTGCGCAACGGTCTGAAGTTCCAAAGAGGGTCCAGAAGGCGCCGAAGGCTGACGATGTGATTTCCACTGTCACTGAGGACTCCTTCATCTCATTTAGAAAAAAGTTTTATTTTCCTAATGATTTGGTGATGAAGGTGCCGGCCAGAACTGATCGCGCTTGCTTTCCTCCCCCTGGATATGTGACGGTGTATGAATTTAGCCTGCGAGCGGGGCTACGATTTCCTCCTTCCTCCGAACTGATCGACATTCTGACGCTTTGTGGGGTATGCTTGTCTCAATTTTCCTACAGAGCAATGTCGATTGTGATGGGCCTGATCGTGCTTTTCAGAGACCGCGGAGTGGTACTTTCCTCAGAGTGCCTTTCTCGGATGGGGCGTCTCTTTAGCGATGCGCAGGGACGTGTTTCATTCAGGTCCAAGTGGTTGGATATCCGCACCCGAGACCCCTCGAAAGGTTGGATTAGCAACTTCTTTTATGTTCAGAATGATTGGGGTCTTCAGGAGAAGTGGGGGAAGTTGAAAGAGCTACCTGTCCCCCTTCACATTGGAGCAGAAGATTTGCTGAGGATACTCAAACTCCCTGATCTGGATGCTCTACACTACGAGGTGCGTTACTTGAGTAGATATGTAGATGAGGAGTACTTGTTCAAGGTTGGGCTATCTACTCAAGCAGGGAGATCACATGCTCAAATGTTGAAGAAGTCTGCTAGAATTCCAGAAGTGGTTCCCCAAAAGAACCACTCCAAGCGTCCAGGGAGCGAGGAAGGTTTGCAGGCATTGAGGAAGAAAAGGGCAGGTGAAGTTTTGACAGTTGTTAGCAGAGGTCCCCGAGCTTCTCCATCCAAGACATATATTCCAGAGGATGTGTTAAACCATCAGTGCATCGGCCGCCGACAGGCTGAGGAGTTGGTGAGTTCTCCTTCACTTCTTCTCCTTCTTTACATTTCTTAAGGAATATATTTCTGATATTTTTCTTGTCTCAGTATTCTGATTTCAAGCTTGAGATGACCAAGGCTCTGAACGATTGGAACAAAGAGTTTGTGAAGGTTAAATACCTTCAGGGAGAGTACAAGAAGAAATATGACAGTAAAGTGAAGGAGATGAAGGTGGTGGAGGATCAGCTCGAGGGGTGCAGAACTGAGTTGGCGAACAAGATCACTTCAGTCTCTTCTCAGAATGAACGAATGGATCGTCTGCATATAGAGTTGGTGGAGGCACAAGCGACGATCAAGCAGCAGGAAAAGGCTCAGCAAGTCCTTGAGGCTGAGAATGAGAGGCTTCAGAGTGTACTGTCCGAGAAGGAGGCCCAGCAGTTGCCATCAGCAGTTATTGAAGAGTTCAAGAAATCTTATGCTTTCAAGATCATCATTGAGGACCACATTCAGGAGGCCCGCAGTCATATTTATGACGTGGAGGTGAAGGCCTTGGAGGCAGAGTGCGCAGAGGATGGCTTTATCAGAGGCTTCATGAAGGGTGTTCGGACAGTACATCGCAAGACTGGAGCAGAGATTGAGGGACTGACTCCCAGCCAGGCTTCTAGTGATGCTTCTTCGGACTCTGGTGGTGAAGAGCTGGAGAGTGAGTTACAGCGAGCTTTTGCCTTGGAGGAGGACGAGGATGATGTTGAGATTCTATAGGATGTTTTGTATCACTTTGATTCCTTTCTAGTGATTGTATGTATGCTCGTTGTTGATGTTTCTATCTGGTGTACTTGACGTTCAGTGATATATAAAGATGTTGTTGATGTTCTTTTCTCACATGCAAATGAAATTTACTTAGTTTTATTTCAGTTTGGACTTTAGTGAGCTCTCTTTTGACTTGAACAAATGTGAGGCATTCTTTTTCTTTAAAGATTTTGACCTATCCAGGGTTATTAGTGAAAGTATTTGCTCGATTTCCTTAACCTGTCCGGAAAAAGGTCAGATCAACTCCCTTTGGGATTGATCATCAAATGATTTTGATATTCAAGATATCCTCCTAGGATACTTGACCTATCCGAGGTTGTTAGTCAAAGCATTTGCTTGATGACATTAACCTGTGTGGAAGAGGTCGGATCAAATCCCCCTGGGATTGATCATTCAATGATTGAGATACACTATAGATTGTGTACTTCTCGAATCACAGAAAAAGAGCTTGGAGAGAAGAAACAATAGCACGACAAAGTGAATATCATATTGCTCTGTAATATGAGATAACAGTTCCCTAGAATAACTTAGGGATACAAGAAAGAAGTTCTTCTATAACCAACACATAAGGGATGTACGAAAAACTTTATAATACGACTACAGGAGAAGATAAAATATAAGACAAACATAACATATAGACTGATAGCAGTATCAACTCCTACTGGTAATATTTGCGAAGATTGCCCACGTTCCAAGTTCGAGGAAGCATTTTTCCGCCAGCATCCTTCAGTTTGAAGGTTCCAGGCTTGACCATAGCCGCTACCAAATAAGGACCCTCCCAGAGAGAGGAGAGCTTATTTCGCTGAGGGCCTTTTCCGGCGGCTTCAATGCTTCGTAGTACTAAGTCCCCAATAGTGATAGGGCGAGGTTTCACCCTTCGATTGTAGTGACGGGCAACTCTTTGGTGGTATGCCGCGGTTCTGAGTGAGGCTTCATCTCTTACTTCTGGGAGGAGATCCAAATTTGCTCTAAGCTTCTCCTCGTTAGTTTTGAAGTCGAAAGTCTGAACTCTGTGGCTAGGAACTCCGATATCAACCGGTATGACTGCTTCTGTACCAAAGCAAAGGTTATATGGGGTTTCCCCTGTAGGAGTTCTGGCGGTGGTCCGATAAGCCCAGAGGACATTGGGGAGTTCTTCGGCCCATTGCCCCCCAGCCTTCCCTAGGCGTGTCTTCAGTCCTTTCAGGATTGTTCGATTTGTGACCTCTGTTTGCCCATTAGTTTGAGGATGGGCAACAGCTGTGTGAATGAGCTGAATATGAAAATCCCTACAAAAAGATGTAAAGATTTTCCCAGTGAACTGTGTCCCGTTATCAGTGATGATTTTTGCGGGAATGCCAAAGCGACATATTATGTTCTTCCATAAGAATTGCTTGGCATTTGCTTCAGTAATCTTCGCCAAAGGTTCCGCCTCTACCCATTTGGTGAAGTAATCTACAGCCAAAATAATGAATTTTCGCTGTCCAGTTGCTATAGGAAAAGGTCCCATTATATCAATTCCCCATTGGGCAAAAGGCCAGGGGCCTTGAAGAGATGCAAGCTCCAGAGCGGGTGTATGAGTGAGGTTAGAATGCAGTTGACAGTTTTCGCACTTTCGTGTGAATTCAAATGCATCCTGTTTCATTGTAGGCCAATAGAATCCCTGTCTCATGATCTTGTAAGCTAACGCTCTTCCTCCCAAATGTTCTCCACATACTCCTGAATGCACTTCTCGAAGCGCGTAATCGGCTTCTGATGGTGGGAGACACTTGAGGTAGGGCCCAATGAAGGAGCGCTTATACAACTCGTTGCTGATAATAGTGAAATTTGCAGCTTGTCTCCGAAGTCGTATTGCAGCTATAGGATCTTCAGGTAGCACTCCATCTTTTAGAAAAGACAAGATGGGTTCGATCCAAGACATCTCTCTTGGCTCGTCAATTGACTGTATGACCCATGGACCCTGAATGCTTGGAAAGTGGATTTCCTCGATACATCTTCTCTTGTAGATATCCCCCATTGTTGATGTAGCAAGTTTAGAAAGAGCGTCTGCTCTTGCATTTTGTTCTCGGAGGATATGTATGATTTGATGTTCCCCTATACGGGCTAAGAGTAGCTTCACAATGCTACAATATTGAGCCAATTGTGGGTTGTGAATATCAAAATCCCCCTCCACCTGAGAGGCGACTAGTTGGGAATCAGTGTGGGCTATTAGGTTCTGGACTTCACAGTCGATGGCTAGTCTCAACCCAGCAATAAGGGCCTCGTATTCTGCTACGTTGTTGGTTGCTGGGAACTTGAGTCGAAGCCCGTACTCAAGAGTAACCTTCTGTGGAGAGATTAATAAAATTCCAGCCCCAGCCCCAGAACTCCCTGAAGCTCCATCGACGTACAACATCCAGAATGGAGAAGAAGGTGAAGCACTTGGTTGTACATCAGATGCTGGAACAGTGCACTCAACTACAAAATCTGCTAGTGCTTGAGATTTAATATCAGGTCTAGGCAAGTAGTGGATATCAAATTCTCCCAGTTCTACAGACCACTTGACAAGCCTGCCTGATGCTTCTGGCTTCTGCAGAATGCTTTTTAGCGGCAGATTCGTGTAAACTCCAATTGAGTGAGCTTGAAAGTAAGGGCGTAGTTTTCTGGCGGAGTAAACTAACGCCAATGCTGTCTTATCTGCCAAAGGATAACGTCCCTCTACTTCAGATAAAATCTTACTAACATAGTAGATAGGACGTTGTATAGCATTTTCTTCTCGGACCAGAACTGAACTAATGGCTTGGATAGATACAGCCATATACAAATACAATCTCTCTCCTGGTATTGGTTTAGAAAGTAGTGGCGGGGATGCCAAATACTTTCGCAACTGTTCGAAGGCTTCTTGACATTCATCTGTCCATTGAAACCCGGAGCTACGAGCACCTCTAAGTATCTTGAAGAAGGGCAGATATTTGTCTCCTGAACGTGCCAGGAAACGAGATAGTGCCGCAATTCTCCCATTCAGCCTTTGGACCTCCTTGATGTTCTTTGGCGGCACCATGTCCCTTAGTGCCTTGATCTTCTCTGGATTGGCTTCGATTCCTCTATGGGTTACCATAAACCCTAAAAACTTTCCAGAAGCGACTCCAAAAGCACATTTAGCGGGGTTGAGTCGCATATTGTAATGCCTTAACAAGTGGAAACATTGTTTCAGGTCAGAGATATGTTGGGTTTTTTCCAGACTTTTTACCAACATATCGTCTACGTACACCTCCATTGTACGTCCAATAAGGCTTTTGAAAACCTTATTCATGAGGCGCTGATAAGTTGCTCCAGCATTTTTGAGCCCGAAGGGCATCACCTGGTAGCAGTACAATCCTTTGTCTGTTTGAAAAGCTGTTGCTTCTTCATCAGCAGGATTCATCTTTATTTGATTGTAACCGGAGTATGCATCCATAAAGCTTAACATCTGATGACCGGAAGTGGTATCAACTAACTGGTCAATGCGAGGGAGCGGAAAACTATCTTTTGGGCAAGCTTTATTGAGATCAGTGTAATCTATACACATTCTCCAGGCTCCACTCCCCTTCCGTACCATGACGACATTTGCTAACCAAGTAGGATAGTGCACCTCTCGTATGAATCCGGCTTCTAAAAGTTTATCAACTTCTTGTTCAATTGCTTGCTGGCGGTCTGGTGCAAAGTTTCGCTTCTTCTGGATAATCGGTTTGCATGTTGGATTGACTTTGAGAGAGTGAACGATCACTTCGGGGTCAATTCCAGGCATATCTGCTGGACTCCATGCAAAAATATCCTGATTTTCTCGCAGAAAAGCTGTAAAGTTTTTCTTCTCATCATCTGAGAGAAGTGATCCAATTCGCACTGTCTTTGAAGGATGCTCTTCAGATATAGATACAGTAGTAAGGTCTTCCACAGGGGAAGCTCTCTGAGGAATATCTTCGCTGCGCAGATCAAAGTCCTCGATGCTTAGGGTAACCGTTGGACGAGACTTGATCTGCCTAAGATAGCAGGTTTGTGCTATTTGCTGATCTCCGCATACTACACCGACTCCTGATGGGGTATGGAACTTCAGCTTGAGGTGAGGAATGGATGCGATGATCCCAAAAATTGACTGGAGCGGCCTCCCGAAGATGGCGTTATAAGCTGATTCTGGCTTCACCACAATGAATTGGATGGAGTGTGTAGTCTGTCGAGGAAATTCTCCAAGGACTACCGGGAGACTGATTATTCCTTCTGCTTGTACAGGTCGATTATCAAATCCATATAAAGGACCTGCAGCAGGTTGAAGTTTTTCTCTTGAGAGACCCATGTTGAGAAAAGTGGAGTAGAATAGAACATCTACGGAGCTTCCGTTGTCCACAAGAATTCTTTTGACATTATAACACGGGTCACCAATGCCTGCGTTTATGACAAGCGGATCTTGATGGGGGGTCTTTACTCCTTCCAGGTCGGAATCATCGAACGTGATGGAATGATCGATACGAGCCTTTTTTGGAGTTGGGTTTTCTTCCATGGTCAAAAAGACTTGGTCGGATAGTAAGGGGCCTCCTGCAATTGTTTCAATTTCGCCCACCGTTACCCGGTTATTCGCTGGTTGTCTTTGTGATTGATTTTGCCCCCCAGTGGGACGAGCTTCTTCTCGGGTAGGTGGATTCCCAATAAATTGTCGAAGATAGCCCTGACGGATGAGTCTTTCAATCTCCTCCTTAAGTTGCCTACAGGACTCAGTAGTATGGCCACGACTACGATGAAAGTGGCAGTACTGATCTTGGTTTCCTGTATTCTGCTTTAAAGGATGCGGCCACTTCACTTTGTCCTGATCTTGAATTGCCATCAACACATTTGCTCGAGAGGTGTTGAGCGGAGTGTACTCCTTCTCCTGTCGGGGTTCTCGTCGTGGCATTGGGGGTCTAGGAGGTAGATTGCTCTTCCCTTGCTTTTTCCGTTGTGATGACGGATTATCCATCTCAGGTGCTCCCTTGCGCTTCCCAGTGGGTTGTTCGAACTGTTTTCTGTGAGCGTTTATTGCCTCATCTGCTGATATCTGTGCTTCCACACGATGGATCAGATCGGCATATGAATGAACAGTATCGCGCATGAGTGCCGAATAGAAGGGGCCAGGACGAAGTCCTCCAAGAAAGACCCCTCGGAGTAATTCTGGGTCTACTCCTGGGATTTGTCGAGCCTCGATAGAAAATCGTCGAAAGTATTCTTTCAATGATTCTCCCTCGTTTTGACGAATCCCAGAAAGGTGAGAAGAATCCTTAGTAATTCTTCGGTTGGCTACGAACTGCTCGACAAACACCTTGGCCAATTTAACAAATGTGGGGATCGTTCCGGCTGGAAGTGAATAGTACCATGTTCGAGCTTGTCCCTTAAGAGTAGCAGGGAAAACCTGGCAAAGGAGTGCATCTGAAGCTCGTTGAATATGCATGATGGTCCTGTAATGGTCGATGTGCTCGTACGGGTCGGATGTCCCATCGTAGGATTCAATGCTTGGCAGCTTAAAGCCAATCGGGATAGGGTGTTGAAGAATGGCTTCTGCCAGGGGTGACGATTCCTGAAAATCCCACTGACGAAGAGGTGGCCTTATGCCTCCTGTAGGGAATTCCTCCCGGACTAATTGTCGCAGTTCGTGGCGTAGGGCATTGCGAGGGAGCTCAGCAATGTGTGGTTGGGCTAGCTCCTCAGGAAGGTCTTGAGGAAGGCGAGATCGCTGACTTGCATGCGGAGGATGGGTAGAACTTGCTGTATCAGCCAGCTCGTTCTCTTGATGTGACTGTGAACGCCTCCTGGGTGGAGGAAGAGGATTCTCAGCCTGAAGATGTTCAATTTGAACAGCTTCGACATGGGGTGGATCTCGAGGGAGAAGAACCTCCTCCTGAGGTGGTAGGATCGGCTGTCGGGTCTCTCGCAAGAGTTGTAGGATCTCGTTTTGAGATTCTTCCATCTTTCGAACTCTCTCTTCTAAAGAGGGTCCCGAGGTCCCTTCTCCCGGTGCGTTTTGCCCCCCGGGGTATAAGGAGGCAGATATCGGACGTCTATGATTCACAGACTGATTTCTGGACTGGTGGGAGTTGGAGCGAGAAGCTCCAATGATACGACTGCTGCGCCTGTTGACCATCGTAGCAATACTTGAAGTTGTGGGATGGAAGTTCCCACAGACGGCGCCAAACTGTTGCGGACTCAAATATACGCGGCGATAGATTTTAATTTTCCGTCTCAACGTTGTACGTATATCCAGCACACAAACAGAATTGAGAAAGTAACACCAGAATTTTTACGTGGAAAACCCTGGAAAGGGAAAAAACCACGGGGCCACGCCCAGTTGAAATGATTCCACTAGAACTTGAGCAGATTACAGGGGACTGACTCGCTTTCAAGGGCGATCAGATTACAATGAGTATCCGTTACAAGGACAAGCTGAGTTCCGACGTCACTCGGAATGTCGAACAGAATTCTGGCGTCACTTTGAAAGAAACCCGGCGTCACTCGGGCGTCGGGTAGAATTCCGGCGTCGGGCAGAATTCCGACGCTGCTCCCGTGTAGGGCAGAGCTCCGGCGTCCCTCGGGCGCCTGGTGGTGCTTCGCCGGAACTCCGCCGAAACACCGCCGGAACTCCGCCGGAACACCGCCGGAACTCCACTTATTAATTTATATATTTTATTTATAAATTACTTATTTATAAATTAATTTATATATTTTATTATTTATAAATTACTTATTTATAAATTAATTTATAAATAAGTAATTTATAGATAATAATAATTTTAATTTAACTTAATAATAACGTCAAAATAATTAAAAAATAAATATGTAAGGTGTTGTAATTTATAATTAAAGTTAATATAGGTATAATTATGGATTAAATATTGAATTAAAATTTAATAATTATTCCAAATTTTAATTATTTATAAATAATATTTACTTATATATTATTAATTATTACTTACATAAAAAATTTTGAATTATTTAATGAGAATTATATCATTTTGAATTATATATTATCAAAGTAATTAATTAAATAACATTTATATTAATAAGTCAATTAATAAAATATAAGTTATACTTATAGGGAAATATATTAATTTGAAGTTAACAAATAATTGAAACTTAGTTTGTAGAGAAAAATTTTTAGAGATATTAAATATACAAAAAAATATTTAGAAATGAATATTGTTAAATAAGTATATTAGTTTATAAATAGAAGTTATAGACAAATAAATTAATATTAAAAAGTATATTAGTTAAATAGAAGTTATATTAAAAATTTATTTATAAATTAATAGATTAAAAAAAGTAATAGATTAATATATTTAATTATATCTTATTTTAGAAATGTTCATTACAAATAAAAAGTAAATTCATCTCTCTTATATCATATTTTTTATGAATAATTTAAATTAGAAAAATGACATATTTATTTCGAAAATATCAAATATATTAAATTATAAAAAATTAAAATATAATACTAATTATAATACATCAATAAATTAAAATGATATATTGAAAATTAACAAACATGCGGTTGGAAAAGCAGAAAATACAGTTTGTATTGAAAATGCAAAGCTGGATTGCGTTTTCTACATAAAATGCAAAGGGGATCACGTTTTCTAAGAAAATGCAAAGGGGATCGTGTTTTCTATACAAAACGCACAACTGTATCCCGTTTTCTTAAAAAACGTAATCACTGTTCACGGGTATGATCCTTTTTAAATTTATTTTTGTTTAAGATCCTTTTGCTAATACATTTTTAAACCGTGATCCTTCTAAAAATTTCGCCAATAAATTACTCGTAATTTATATGACAGTGACAAACTATGAATGAGATGTGATACAAATAAAAACATTTATTAAGTAATATGAAAATTTTTGAAGATTGAACTTTCTACATAATTGGAGAAGGGGGGATTAAAATGGAAAGAATTTTATATCAAGATGTTTCTGACGCAAAAATAACTAGGATGGAGCTTAAATCGACAATTATATACTGATTGAGCGGAGGCTCGATCGTGTAGTCAAGAGCAAGAAGAGGGAGGAGCAATGTAGGGGATGGCTTGTGGAGGAGGGAGGGGGAGAGAGAGAGAGAGAGGGAGGGAGAGAGAGAGAGAGAGAGAGAGAGAGAGAGAGAGGGAGGGAGAGAGAGAGAGAGAGAGAGAGAGAGAGAGAGAGAGAGAGAGAGAGAGAGAGAGAGAGAGACATCTTTAGTAGAATACTCCTTAGGAATAGTTTATCATAATTTGTTATAAGTTTGTTACTTATGGTTTCTAGAATATTCTAATTATTAGCCTATAAATAGGCAAAGTATTATAGTAGGAAAGATTATTGATGAAATATTACTCTCTTTGAAGCTTTTGAAACCTAGTGCTTGTCTTTGTTTCATAGATTGGGATTTTCTTCTTGCAGGTCCAATTTTTCCGACGATCCACTACATTAGAGAGAGAGAGAGAGAGAGAGAGGAGGTGATTGCACATGAGAAGGAAGAACAAAGAGAGAGAGGCAAGGTCTTACTCGTTTCTTTGGATCGTGACTAGAAGATGCTTGAAGAAAGAAAGGCCAAGTGAAGGTTATCAATGAGATTGAAAGGGTGTGGCAAAATCTCAAGTTTGCTTTTCTTTCTTCTTCATGAAGAATATTATTAATAATTGCTAATTATTAATTAGTTTACTAATTGGATTAATAATTATATTTAGTTTCAGATTTGTATCGAAATTTCTTTTATGCGTCATCTTAACATTAGATTGATGAAAAGATCTTAAACAGTTTTCTAGGGATAAATTGTTGGATAATTGAGAATCTGGATGGATCAAAATATCACTCTTTAAATTCTTTGAAGCATTAAAGTATTTTTTTTATTTGTTCTAATTGTAGGAAGCAATCTAGCGAGTTGAGTTTTCTTTTCTTTGTGGTTGTTTGTTTTGTAATAAAGAACTTAAAATACTAGGTCATGATACTTGAACATGTTGGGGATGAGGAGTAAACCTTGTGATGAAACAAATAAGAAATTAAGTAAAAACAGCGGAAAGTAAAATGGCATAGAATTTAATGTGGAAAAACCCGAAATCAGGAAAAACTCACAGAGCCACACCACATCAACGAATCCACTATGAAAATGTGAAGAAATAAGTACAGATCTCTCTTCTCTATTCTCTCTCACTCTCTCCTTGCTTGTCTTCCCTATTACACTATTCTTATTATATGTGTAGAATATGATTGTGTTGATCAACCGGGTTGTTATGTTGCCTCAGACCTCAAGTTTCTCATGCTCATTGGGGGGTGCCCCTTGCTTGGGTACGGGTTCTTTGCACACGAAAATTTTTTGTCATACAGTGCCTAGGCACTGCATACCCGAGCGCCCTGCACTGCGCACCCGAGCGCTACAATGTTGCGAGACGAACTGGACAGTTTTCTTTCTCATTTTTTCTCAAGTGTTGCGTCCCTTGGTGGATATAACTTGCTTTCTCTTGTATTTTCTATTATTGTAGGCATAGAGAACGGTGCATGTGATAAGAGAAGCAAGGAGAGAATGAGTGAGAAGAGAGATCTGTACTTATTTCTCCCGATTTTCATAGTGGATTTCTTGGTGTGGTGTGGCTTCGTAATTTTTTTCTCTATTTTGGATTTTTCCATGTTAAATCCTAATGTCCTTTATTTTTTCATTGCTTTTACTTTCTTGCTTGATTCGTCATTGTAGTGTTTACTCCTCATCCCCAACAGTTCTCACCCTTAAAACATAAGAGACAGTTAAGTTAATAATGCCAAGGGACGCAACCCTTCAGAAAAAATGAGAAAGAAAATTGTCCATTTCACATCACAGCTCTGCGACGTCAATTTGAAGCATTATGGCGCACAAGCTTCTATTATCATAATGTTGCGGCACTCAAACCCGTAGCGTTGCGGCGTCACACAACAATGTGAAGTCGAATCTAGAGCGCTGCGGCTCTATGCTCTCTGTCGATCAGCGGTGTGGATCTCTGTCTGCATGGCCCATCACTCGCCTGCTGCCCTGCTCACGACCCGGGTTAGAGGGTGGAGTTGTATCACCCAATAACCTGGTGGGTCAGGCCAGGATCTAAAATCCTTCCCCGTTTGCCTAATCGAGTTAAATTTGAGTTGGATTAGTTAAATACGAGTCAATTTCAAATTGGATCCAAACCTGACCCGGAATTTACACCCCTACTGATTTCTATAATCCCTACAACATGAATAAGATATTTATTCTCCACCATGTATAAGCTCGTCTTCTTCAATTTTGATGAAGAGGAGATTCTTGTACATCCAATTTAATATTCAATTATTACAACTAGGGCAAGCTTCAAGATTTTGCTCTTTTTTAGTTTTCAATTAAAAAATTTTGATTTCTTAGCTAAGATATTAAATATATATTCTACCACAAAAAATTTTCTAGCATGACCAGGAAATTTAGTATATGTTTGAAGAGAATAATAACTTAGAATTATAAAAAAACGATTAATTTTTTGTATTAATATGATAAGAATGAGTATTGATTTAAGTGCAATTGATCACTATCAGGAAAAAAAATCATAGAGGGTGAGAGAGAAGTGTTGAATACTAATTAAGAAATATATTTATATATATATATATTTAATAAAAATATTAATTTATTTTAGAAGTGCAGCTCTCATTTTTTACGATGGAGCCAAGACCTCTAGTCGGGCCACAAAGCCACGCTCGAATCAATCATATTTCATCTTATTGTTTTTTAAATGACTCCCTTCCCCAAACTCTTCTGTGAAAACAAACGCTGATGGCAGAAAACAGGGAGGCCCGACTCGCCCCTCACATGGTCCTAATCCCATGGCTTGCCCAGGGCCACCTCATCCCAATGCTTGACCTTGCTCGTCTCCTCGCCATCGCTGGCGCCAATGTTACCGTTATCACCACCGCTGCCAACGTCCCCCTCTCCACCTCCCCGTGCCCCGCCTCCCTCCGCTTCTCCATCATCCCTTTCCCTTGCCCCTCCCTCACAGGACTACCCCCTGGATGCGAGAATATCGACTCCCTCCCCACCCGCCGCCTCGCAGGCCCCTTTTACTCAGCTGCCAAGCTCTTCCGCGGCCGCATCGAGCACCTTCTTCTCCACGGCCTATCGCCCTTGCCGCCCCCATCTTGCCTCCTCTTCGGCATCGGCTTCCCTTGGCTCGCCTTACTCGCTCGCGACTTGCTTCCCATTCCCCGCCTAGTATTTCATGGATTTTCCTCATTCACTCACCTTGCTTCCCACTACCTCCACGCATGCAGAACCCACGAGCGAGCCGACAACTTCTTCCTGCCGGGGCTCCCGCACATGGTGGAGATCACGCGGTCGAAGCTCCCGGTGTTCTTCGACAAGGCCAGTGAGGTGCGCTCGGTGTACGAGGAGATACGAGAGGGGGAAGTGGCGGCGGATGGGGTTGTCGTGAACAGCTTCGAGGAGCTGGAGCCGAAGTACGCGGCTATGTTCGCGGAGGCCGCTGGGAAGAAGGTTTGGACTGTCGGACCGGTTTCGATGTGTCAAAGGGAGAAGCTCGATGTGGGTTTAAGGGGGAGGAAGGGTTCGTCGGGGGTGGATGTTGATAGGTGCAAGAGGTGGCTGGACGACAGGGAGATTGGGTCGGTGGTGTACGTGAGCTTCGGCAGCATGGGCCGGCTTGAGCCGGAGCAGACGGTGGAGCTGGGGATGGGTTTGATCATGTCGGGTCGGGCGTTCATGTGGGTGGTGAGAGAAGGGGCGCCTCCGCCACCGGTGGAGTTGGAGGGAGTGGGGGAGAGGGGGATTGCGGTAATGGGGTGGGCACCGCAGCTGATGGTGCTTTCGCATGCAGCGTTGGGAGGGTTTTTGACGCACTGCGGGTGGAATTCGGTGGTGGAAGGGGTGGCGGCTGGGGTACCAATGGTGACATGGCCGCTAGGAGCCGACCAGTATTTGAACGAGAAATTGGTTGTGGAGCTTTTGAAGGTTGGGGTGGAGGTGGGGGGAAGAAAAGAAGATGAGGGGTTGGTGCGAAGGGAGGAGGTGGCAAGGGCGGTGGAGAGAGTTATGGGTAGAGGAGAGGAGGGGAATGAGATAAGGAGGAGAGCCAAGGAATTGGCAAACAAGGCAAGGAGAGCCATGGAACGTACTGGATCTTCTAGCCAGAGCCTGGCGCAGTTAATCCACGACGTAGCATGCTGGCCCGTTGCATAGTGCTGTACAGTGACTTGTTGAAACAGAAGAAAATGCTTATTTGCTATTCATTCTCTCTTCTTAACAAAACATATTGCCTGCTCTGCTTCTTTATAACAAACACCTGAAGTTAGTTAATCAAAGTAACCGCAACACTTGGCTTGTGCGTTAATCTGCCATTGTTGCATATATTAGTCCCTTCGTATATACAATGGCCCTTTGTTAACCACACAAGTCAGGCGACAAGGCTTCATTTTTGCCATAGACGTCCGTACCCCAGATTGAATGCATGGATCTATGGCCAGCCAGAGACTGTATAGAGAACAGCTGACTTCTCTTTCCACACCGAAAAGCCGTGCGATTCAAATTCTGTTTTGCTTGTACGCCAAAATTTCAGTACGTAAGTGGAAGAAAAGAAATCTCAAAATGCGCGCTTCCCCACTTTCCTCAAGGTTATCACCTGACCCGACCATGATACCTACATTTGCCTGCGGCAGGCAAAGTAAGTTACCTATTGAATCACAGAAAAATGCCCCATTTCGCTGCTCTGATCTAAGATGCTCATAAAGGTCTGGACTTCCTCCAGGGGAGTCTCCATTTTCCTTGCAATCTCTCCTGTTGTAACAGAACCCTTCATATACTAACTCGTTCGAATGTATAGTTAAATCACCAAGACAACCTACTAAACGAGTGAAAAAGCTAGCATAGTCAATTAATCCAGATCGTTATTGTGCTTACTCAAGTGTTTCAGCTGATAGCATGGAGATAGTAGAATCACTAAGAATGAGTGTGTATTGAATACATGGCAATGAAAACATAGATATAGAAAAGGATCGCAAAGAGATACTATTGCTAATTCCTTCTACTTCAGTGAATTTAATCTCAAATGGGAAAAAATTTCACAACAATATATAAATATATACAAAATCTTAATTCTCCTTAGAAATATAAGTGAATTGGAATGTTCTATGAACATTCCTATATGTGTTTTTTTCTTAAATGATCAAAGAGGCTTGGGCATTTACGATAGTGAAAATGCTCAAATATAATTTTAAAGTTCAACATATAAATGAATAAATTTGGACTTTTAGGATAGTGTATGTGCTAGCTCGTTAAAAACTTTATAAAATATCACTTATTGATGCATGATTTAATTGTTTTTTTTTATAACGTACTATATATTATTATATCAATTTAACTTTTATATTATAAGCACTCCTATATTTATCATATCAATAAAATATATGTAGAAATATTGAGCAAATAACTACATTAATATACACATTAAAAATTTAATTTTACTTTTTGTTAAGATTTGATAACAAAAATAAAACAATTACTAAATGAATATATTTAAATTTAATTTATTTTAAAATTATAATTTGATATTAAAATGTTGAGCAAATGTCAAAATAGAATGATTAAAATTCTAATTTTATTACCCATAAAATATCATACACTTGAGTTATGTTCAAATTTGACTTAAGCTTCGTTTGGGACAGCTTTCTTATTACTTTCTAAAATAATTTTATAGTATAAAAATTTTTGTACTAAAAAATTGCTTTAAGAAAGAGTAACAAAGCCATCACAAATGAAACCTTTAGCTCAATAAAATAAATAAATAAATGAAATTTGACTTGACTCGGTTTATCTACAGATCTAATCCTAATCATCATCCTTATCTTCCACATCATATTGCATATCATCCTCTTCTTTTTATTCTACTTGTATGTCTTCCTCAATCTCCTTTCCACTTGCTCCGCCACCCAAAATGGCATATTATTGTAACTCGCTCTGCATGGAAAACACGATAGCCTGAACCTCCTCCTATGTGATTAGCTGCCCACCATAATTTATTGCGAGGAGATCCATTAAAGTCACATAGTTGCCATGCATTTCGTTAGCCCTCTATCTTCATGCATGCATCAAAATTAAGCTTGCGCTGAGTAGCACTTTTCATCACATATTTTGAGACCATAGTTGCTTTTTTGGTATTATCTTTGTAGATCCTTTGAAAAGGCCCAGTCTTTTATTCAAATATGCTTTAGACCGGCCAGCCTCTTGCAATGTATGAAAAAGAGAAGATTTATCATAATAAGACATTTATTTTATTTTTCTAAATATATTATAAAATTAAGTTATCACAATATTATCATATGATGCTTATTTGTAGAAATATATTAATTTGTTTAAATTTGCACCATCATATATGATGTAGTTTGTAAGCATATATAATAGAATAAAATAATGGAATATTATTGTCTCGAAGGTCAAGGGACATGCATGATGGAATAGAGCTCTCAAAAACGATTAGTAGTTAATTTTCAAATAAAAAACGATTAGTAGTCAAAAAATATATAAAATGCCCCAAGCCATATAAGAAATAAGTTTTGGAGCTAGTTCACCTCAACAGTTGCAATATCACCTTGAAAAAGAAGCAACTCTAAGGCGTGGAGAGCTCTTTGGTAAAGTTGGAGATCTTATGTCCTTTAACCAAGAGGATGCCACTTAGCTTTCACTACAGGAAAATTGCTGATTTCCGGCGAAAACAAATCCGTCAGAAATTACCAACGAATTTCATTCATTTTCTGGCGGAAAATAACCGCTGGAAAATAATATTTTCCTGTAGTGTTTGACATGCTAAGAAAGACAAGAGGACTAACTCTCATAAAAGGCCAAAGCTTTTTATTTAAATCTTTCACCAGGAAATTGGTGGCAAGATAAGCATCACGCGTGTCAAGGAGAAAATAAAGCCTATCTTGTTCATCAGTAAGGGATTTTTTTTGGAAAGGAAACTGTATAGAGGAGGAGAGGTCAAGTCCCAACTCCTCTAGTCATCCTTTCAAAAGTGTGAGCTTAGATCAAAGCAAGTATATCATCTCTATTCAAGGAAGGAGGGACAAAACCCATAGAAGATTGTGCTCAAATTTGTGAGAGAAATCCTAAAGTTCGTGAATGTATGTTGTTTACAAGCAGTTTACAAGCAAAGAGGTAGCAATTTAGATAATAAGAGGAGAGTGATCAGAGTGAAGTGAAGGCAAGATTTTATAGAAAAAAAAAAAGGAAAGAAGTCCAATCATTTTTGGTTAATCATAACTTTGTGCAACTTAAATATAAATAGAATAGTCATGGCCTTAAATTAGGTAAAGAAAAGCTTAGTAAATGAAATATCAGTCAGATCAGCATCAAAGATTAATATATCATTGTAATTAGAGAGCTTAGTAAGGGGAATAAAGTTCTCTCCATCTTTTCACATTCGAACCTACAAGAGCTAAAATTACTCACGACAATCCTAAGGCTCAATTGATGTAGAAGCTATGTTGTGTAGAGAATGCCAAAGTGCAATTCTTTCAAAGTGGTAGTTGATTCAATGACAATAGAGGATTTAAAATTAATTAAAATAACAAGATATTGTTAAATAATTATAAAACATGTATACAAAAATTTGGCAATTTAATATCTACAGTAATCCTGAAAATTATTATACTTTTAAAAAAGAAATTTTAAACTCTTATAAATTTTATAAAATATTTCCTTAATATGAATAAATAACAAATACATATATATTTTTAAGGAAAAAGATGAATTATCTTTGGTCAAAGGAGTATCTTGACCAAAGTTCCATCAAGACAAATTTTAAAATTTATGAATTTATTCAAAGATGAGTGTATTATAAAATTTGAATGATTATTTATATATTGTAATTATGTTAAAATAAACATAAAATTTTTTTAAAACACATAATGATTAAAATTTAACCAAAATATTTTGAACAAATTTTAATAAGATCTTTATTTATTTATCCCTAAAGAACATATTGAAACAATTTTGTTTTTTTCCAAGAAGATGCTGACAAGGCTGACTTATTAGCATAGTTTTTTATCATTTGGATAGCTTTCCAAGGAAATTTCTCACAGTTGAAGCATAATTTAAAATTTAACGATATATTATGCACAAAATAAATAAAATTTAAAAAAAAATAACAATGATGAAATCACATGAAAAATATATAAGATATTTAAAATTTTATGTTAAAAAATAATTAATTTTATTATATTCAATATCACATGAACTCTTTTAAATTTCTATGATTATAAGTGAGACATTTCTTAGATATAAAAATAGACTAACTACAAAGATTAAAATAAAAACAACATTTTTATACTCAAAATATTTTGCAAAATATATATAATTTATAAAATTAGATTATTTGATGATATTTCTAAATTGGTAAATTTTCCCAAAACAATAATCATTAATGTGAATTTAATTACACATAAGCCTATCATAATGATTTGTCCTTCAAAAAGATATTTTAATGGCTAAGTCAAAGTAAAGGAAAGCAAGTAAACCCTAAACAGAGATCAATACATTACTCCTTGAAAGATATTCATAATGCTGATGTGAATGATATTTTGACACATTAGTAAAAAGTACAGCGGATGATTGAACCACCCATCTTTAAGATTTGTGTCAAACTAAGATCGATATTCCTCAAAAATTTAAATTGAGGCATTTGTTGGTCTAACAAAGGGTCTAGATCGGTTTCAAATTTGTGGCTTTGAGATTGGGGATTGGGCCATAAGTTTGTTGGAGATGCTCTAAAAATTCTAATTCCTCTTCACCCTTTGCTGTATGGGATCATAAAAACACAGAATTGATCATCAGTACTGTACCAAACAGGGCTCATATTTTAATAAAGCAATACCATTAATCAGATCAGTTCCCCCTTGGTCAAAATTTCCGGTTCAACCGCATTGGCACTCGCTCACATTCACCGAATTCTGCCACGCGTTCTACTCGCCACGTGTTCTACTAGCCACGTGTCATTCATCCATAAACCCCACAGTTTCTATAAATTTAGAAGAGAAAATCAAAGCATGTAATCAACGCAAAACCGACTCTTCCATCAGTTCTCTTATTTCCCAATCGAAGGATGTCGACAGCTCCGAAGTTCAACGCCGGCGAGCCCCGCGGCGAAGGCCAGGTCGGCCATCTTCTTTTTCATGCTTCGCGGAGTAAGATTGCTTATCGTGTTCGTGCTCCATCTGACCACTAAATTTTCTTCATTTTTCGTGCAGGAGAAAGCTGACCAGTGGGCTGATGCAGCCCAGTCTGCCCATGACACGGCCCAGAACGCAGCCCAGTCCACCAAACAGTCCGCGGAACATGCCGGAGGGCTGATGCAGCAGGTTCAAATTGCGAATGCCCATAAGATTTCCTCAAATTACTAAAACGCCATAATATTAAGATCTTGCTAAAGTATAATAATCTTGGTAGATTAAAGTCTTACAAATTAAATGAATTTATAAGATATAGTTTTTGTAGTATTTAAAAGAGATTAAATTTGTAAAAATTTTATAAATGAAATATTAATAAAATTAGTCATTTTATTTAATATATTTATTTAGTACAATTATTCTAATTTTTTTTATTTATTTGATGAATGATCATAATTTTTTTATTTTTATTAGGCTGGAGACCAGATGATGGGAATGGCCTACGGTGCAGCAGAGGCTATTAAAAATGCCGTCGGAATGGGGAGCAATAATAACACCACTACAAATAAGAGTAGCTCGACCACTAAATATTGAGCTCGGCTCGATTCAGCCTAATTTTGCTTATTTTGTTTTAGAGCTTAAAATAAATACAATGGTATCGCAATGGCTACTTATGCCTTTGTAATGAGATTTATTTTTTCTAGTTTTAATTTGGTTAATAATTGAGAAATGTTTTTGAGTTTTGATAAATTTTCAGCATTGATCTTTTGTTTTTTTTAAGAATTTGATTTTGTGAAATTATCAAAAATCAATATCATTTTTAATGAAAGGCAACCCTCTTCTTTTTATTTTGTCGAATATGAATAAATTTTAATTTAATTATTTTACTATTTTCCTTTATATTTTAGTTTGAACTCGTAGTTTGTGATGGAAAAGCAAAGCAATAAAGATGGTAAAAAATGAGGAAAATACGCAATGAGGGCATTGGGTATGTGCGCTCACTCGATTAGAATCACAATGAGGCCATTTATATATAGAATTTTGTGGTCAAAAGTAAATATCAAAAACCTCATTTTTACTTATTCAACGTCATCGAGTGATCCTCATTTGTATGACTCTTGTGATTATATATCCAATCCACAATTACGTTCGTCCTAAGTTGTTGTCGACTCCCTCGATTGAGCGGGATTGAGAGAGGATATGGTGCATTTGCCACTTTTACACAACTTATAATTGAGCTTCATTTATATTTTAGAATTTCATATAGTCAAAATTAAATTACAAAGAGCTCATTTTTCCCTACTCGATCATCATTAGGCAAGAGATCAGGGGTTCGAGTCTCGCATATGTGATGTGTGTATGCGTTTATCTTAATTGGTTTAAATGTCCCCCAAAAAATTATCATCAGGTGATCCTCATGTGTGCGCCTCTTTTGACTGTATCTCCAATGCCAAATTGCCTTCGCCCTAAGATCTTATTGGCTACGCTTGATCGAGCGAGATTGAGAGAGGACATAGAGCGCATGCCGTTTTCACACAATTTGTAACTATGACCTATGCAAGAGGGGCAAGGAGATTGATAGAACCAAATAGAAGAGGTCCTCTTCGTGTTGTCCCAATTAAGATTAAGAGGCACTCATTTGGAGAAAAGCTTAATTAATTCACAAATCATACTCTAATGAATACTCACCATGTCGACTAGACATACAGTAGCACTCCTTGTCCAAGTGCGAGTAGTGAGGATTTAATGAAGGCTTTGGCATCATCTCCAACCTATATTATTGATGCGTTATTGTAATATTTGAAGTAAAATGTTTGAAAATTAAGTTCAAAATTATATGAACTTCAATTTCAACAAAATTGGAACGACACGAATGTTTTGATGAGATGAATCTAAAGATATCAAAAGCCTTCTGATTTGAGCCCAAATGAGTCGAAATCAATAGCATTCAAAGCATAGTTAACAACTTTATGATTGCTTTTATAAACCAAATATATAATTTTTTTCCTTCACTTGATTGTCATAATCACCCTTCAAAAACTTTCTTGCACTTCTTTCTTAAAACACATAAGGCTAAGTTTGTGTTTCATATTTTGTAAACTCATATTCTCCATGTGAGGGAAACAAGAAACTTTTACGTATATATAGTGAATTATTTCAATTGGGTAAGCACCATGATTTTAACTTTTTATGAATTTTTTCCTCTAAAATGTTTAGTGACTCTTCTAAATCTCTTTTATCTGTGTATGTGAGATAATCATATAACACTATGACAATAATCTTTCTTTGCTCTTATTAATATTCTAAACATGCAAAAAATATGTTCATAATACACCTATCTTTAAAAAAATGAGCTTATTGAAAGTCAGGTAAATAAAAGGAATTAGTTCTTCACATCTCTACATTAAGTGAACTCATTTTCAATATAATTTTATATGCAACAAGTAAAATGCTATTGATTCCCTCTCCTTTAGAACATTATTTCTTAAATATAATAGAAATGATCAAATGATCATATGTCCCCAAAAATTTCATCTAATTCAATTCAAGTCTCGTTGCATATTTGAATTAAAAACACCCAAAATTTAATTCTAGATAAACCAAGCTCCGATTTCAATAAATTTATAGTGTAAAGAAATATTTTGATAGGGTGAACTTGACAATACAGAAAAAATGTGTTGATCAAAATTCAAATTAGCCTAAAACAAACACCTAAAATTATAATTTTAAACTTTGTGGCACTATTAGAAAGAACAAGCTACATCTAAATCATACATACGTATAATCAAAATGAGTATTTTGATAAGAGAAATTCAATGGGATTAAGATTACTTAATTATGATGCCATTAAGACACTAAATGCTTAAAAAAATAGTTGAAATTAATGGAACTAACTAGGACCATCTAATGGTGTATTTGAAGACTTTGATTAAAATTATCAAAATATCACTTCAAAAAATAAAAATAAATCTAAATTTTTTATATGAAATGGATCAAAAACTTAAGAGAGGTTAAAGGTTTATATAATTTTAGAGCTCTACCCAGCGATCTATGCTGATCATACTTCCAACAATCATCATCACCCAATCAATCGCTAACATGTTATTTTTTAGTCTATCATCTTATAACTATCATCACCTAATGATCTTCTTCTGGGCTACACCATTTGTCAAACACACTAATGTCTATTGATGATTGTTTCTTGACTTAAGTTGACATCTTTCATTGATTCTCCAATCCTTTCCACTACATTCACAATAAACCAAGCCAACAAATTAATCACGCTTTTAAATCTCGAATTCTCCAATTTAGGGTAAAAGTAGAACTTCATAAATATCATTAACTTACATAATGGACTATTTCAACGAGAATAAGCACGCAAGAATTATAGACCAATTTATCCTTAAATTAATGACCTAAAATTTTTAAATATCTTTGAAGTACTTGATTTGGGTTTATTTGAGCTCAGATCAGGTCATATTTGAAATTATTAGATTTGTTTCATCAAGACGGTCAATTTGACTATAAATTTGTCGAAACCGGTCTTCAAATTATTTTGAATTTAACTTTAAAAATTTTAAATATTACATCAAAATTTGTGCTGATCAAATTAAATTTTCTTTAGGTATATATTGCCTTATGATCTATTCTACTACCAACTAGAAAGAACACTCTTAATTATAAATTTTCATTAATATATATTTTATTTTTTTATCATAAATTTAATTTTTTTATCTTAATTCCAGATAAAAAAAGTTGAAAACATTTTTAAAATAGTTCATTTATATTTTATACCCAAAAAATATGAAATTATATGTACTTAATATATGTTTTTTAATAAATATTAATACAAAGATATGCGACAGCTGAGCTTTGAAAACCAAAAAAAAAAAACTGATCTTACGACTAAATGACAGATTTATATTTTCTACCATACGTGACATTTATTTGATCAATCACAAGAAACGAGATTTTTTTTTCCTACCATTAAAAAAATCCTCGATTTTCACAAATTTACACTTAAATTAACGATTTAACCTTTACTCGTGAGGGTTTTTTGGTAACTTTAACTGCATTGTTACAGTTTTCCGAAAGTTATTATTTATGGTAACTTGCCGTCTAAGCGACCTGAACATAATAAATAAATGCCCATTAAATTTCAAAATCTATAGCTTATACAGTTATCGAAAATTAAAATAATATTTTTTTTTTTCAGTAACTATTAACAGAATAAATAATATTGTTTGATAACTAAATTGTTTTTTTTTTTTTTCATGGCTTATATAGTTTGTAGTTGTTTAGTAATTTTTATTGATAATGTTGTGTTGTTATATATCATACAATATTGGTTGGTATAAATATTTTTATTATCATTCTATAGAGATTGTTGGGTTTGGAAAAAAAATAGAAAAAAATTAATGAAGTATATTTTTTATGCATATTATAAATCTCAATGTAATTGAAGAAATAAGATTGTTTTTTAAATTTATTTGATAATATAATAGGCATTAGATAATTCAAATTTATTGCTAAAACACCCACTTCATCATGATAATTGCAGTGATACCAGTGTTTGTATTTGAGGATGTTTATTAGTTTAATTATTCGAATGAGCTTGAATTGATTTGAGTTAGTTGGAAAGGATCGCTTCGTCCAAGTTTTTTGTCTCCCCTTTTGCATGAAGGGGTAGGTTACTCGATCAGGAGCTCTACAGTGATATTTGCCATCATCATCATGCTAACGATCAGGATTCTTCCATGTTACCTATTTTTTTCGATGAGTAATCATTTTAGCGGAATTCCAACAACTTGATGTGAATTTTTTTTGAAGTTATTACAACTTATGAATGCACAAGAAGAGATAAACATTTTAATACAAAAATGATGACTCATTGTCATCTTTTTTAGTAGTCCTAAATTTGATCAATGAGCTTTCTTATAACTATTTCATTAATTAAACCATCAAAATTTTAACTTGTCAATTTATTGAATTCTTGTCATTGAGGGCTATACACTAATGTTTTTTTTGGTAGTCACGCTTAGATAATGCCAACCACCATTGCATTACTATTGGATCACCACCATAGGCCTCGATCAACATTTTGAGTTGGTCCTATCCTAAGGGTATTGGTTAAAGGGCAAGATCATCTAGCTGTTTTTTGAATCAGAGAAGGGTGTTGATATATCCTCAAAAATTAATCATGATCAGGCACGAATTTCAAGGTAAAATCAAGTTGGAAACTTCTAAAATTAAATCTATGACCATCTGAACTTCGATTTCAGCAAACTTATAGTCGAACTGAACGTCTTGAAAAGACGAACCCAACTACACCAAATTCAACTCAATCCAAGCCCAAATGGGTCCACATCGGCGACCCACAGAGCCTTTGGAAGGTTTCAAATTATAAATTGGATGACCAAATGACTTTCAAATGTGACATGCTTATAATCAAATCGAACGACTCGATGAGACAAATCGAACGAGCCCAAGATCACCGAATTATGATATCATTAAGGCATTCAAATTCCCAGTAAATTATCCACGATCAAGGGGATCAAAATCGGTCGTCCATTCAAATCACTCAATACTTACACTTGATCTCCCTTCTATTTATTGGTTATGCCACTCTCAGAAAACTATAAATAAATCCCTCATTCCTCATGAAAAGGGAGGAGGATGAATGAGAAGCAAGGAAGAGAAGGAAGAGAGAGAAACTATAGCTCTCTTGCCACCAGACTTCTCCTCGACCACCATCGGACCACCAACTGTTGCTGGACTATTGCCAGACCTCTGTACGGACACCAATTGATGCCAGACTTCCACATGGCTTCCAATTATTGTTGGACTTACACCCGGCCACCAACAGAAGTCGGACCTCTACCCGGACACCGGTTGACACCGGGCTTCCACCTAGCCCCCGACTGCGGTCCTTCCGACCTCCGTCGCCGGACAACGGTCTTCCTGACCAATGTCGACCTCCAACTACAGTCCTTCTGACCTCTGTTGCAGACTAAGGTCTTTCTAACCTCCGTAGTCAAACAACGGTCCAGACTACGATCTTTCCGACCTCCGTCGCCTGTCGACTACGGTCCTTTCGACTTCCGTCGCCAGATAACAGTCTTTCTAACCTCTGTCACTCGCCGACTACTATCCTTCCGACTTCTGTCACCTGCCAACGGTCATTCTGACCTCCGTCATCAAACAACGATCCTTTCAACCTCCGTCGGCAAACAACAGTCTTTCTGACCACTATCACCCACCGAATATAGCCCTTCCGACAGTCGTTGCCTGACAACGATCTTTCTGACCTCCGTCATCAAATAACGATCCTTTCAACCTCTGTTTCCATACTACGGTCTTTACGACCTCCATCTCCCATTGACTACGATCCTTTCGACCTTTGTCGCCAGATAACTATCTTTCCAACCTCCATCGCCTATCGACTATGGTCTTTCTAACCTCCATCACCTGATAATGGTCCTTCCGACCTCTTCCGACCTCTATCGCCCAGCGACTACGGTCCTTCCAACCACCGTCACTTGACTACAGTCTTTTCGACCTTCGTAGCCCACCGACTACAGTCCTTCTAACCTTCGTCGCCAAATAATAGTCTTTCTGACCATTGTCGCCCGCCGATTATAATCCTTCTGACCTCCATCACTAGACAACGGTCTTTCTTACCATTGTCGCCCATTGACTATGGTCCTTTTGACCTTCGTTGCCAGATAGTGGTCTTTTCGACCTCCATCTCCCGTCGACTACGGTCCTTATGACCACCTTCACCTGACTACGATCTTTCTGACCTTTGTCGCCCGTCGACTATGATCCTGCCAACTAAACCAACATGTCAATACTGATTCTTCCAATTCTCACCATATAATGCATTATATATGATGTATATTTGCTACATCAAACCAAGGCCTTCCCCCAAACGAAGGGCTTCATTTGTAATTGACTGTAAACACTAGTGGATTCATTCAAACTGGGTCAGGCCCTGTGATTTTTCCCCCTTTTAAGGGGTTTCCATGTAAAAATTTTGGTGTCTTTCATGAACTCTCCACCCTCTCTTTTATTGATTGTGTGATGGATCTTCGTACAAAGCTAAGACATTAAACTTTATATTTCTCTATCATCGCAAATATTCCAGGATGCAACAGGTGTGATTTAGGCCACCTATTATGGATGTAGATAAAGAAGAATATAATAGCAAATATAAGAATATAACCCTCAAAATTTATAAATAGGTCATAGTTTTAAATAGTTTATTCATCTAAACTAGTGGAATAACCCTTAGTTTGTAGAGCATTTCAAAACTCTAATAGTTGGTTGGAGTGATAGCTTATTGTTCTTGGCATTCCTATATTCATCCTATATCATCATCTTTGTTGCTTTGTCTCCCTTCTTTCAAAAGATAAAATAAATTGGTCATCTTCGATAATCGCTTGACTAAGTCTTATTCTTCTAGAAGAGGGATTTTATCGATCACACTCAGTTATCTACTAATGCTGAACCTTTTAATCCTTCCTCATTCAAAGAGAAAGCGATCAATTTGATCGTTCTTATTCATCTGCCAACTTCAAGTCATTCATTCCCCCACTCTCGATCACCCTCTCAGTGCATGGAAATATCCTCTCAGTTCTAAAAAAAAATTCTTAAAAGTTATCTGCCAATTGATGTAGCCTAAGTTCACAATTCATGAGTACCAAGACTTTGGCTTTTCATATTTTTCCCTTTAAAATTTTCTTTGATTCTCCTTGGTAAAAAACCTAGAAGTTTTCATCGTGTGTCTCCCATTAAATAATAAGAAGCATGAAGCATTAGCAAATGTTTGTGGTTCCCTTTACCACAATTGATGCTATTGTGTTTAGAGGATGAAAACTCTTGCTCATATTAATGATGTACCTCATACCATCCTTGCATAGATGACATTATTATGACCTGCAATAGTAGATAGCATTTATGTTTTATATATAAATATGGGCCTTTAAACATAATGTGATAGATATTGTACCTGTATATATATATATATATATATATATATATATATATATATATATATATATATATATATATATATATATATATATATATATATATATATTCTAAGTATTCTAAAGTCTTGTTTCTTTAATTCCTCTAAGACCCTTTATTTATATTTATAGGGTTATGGGGCTACAGGAAAATCTATATAAATAACCTATTAATTTACAAAAGGCTTATAATCCAATATGCAGTTAAAAATATTAAAATATGTATGACCAGTTAGATTGTCACTATTTAAGTGGGTCAGTCGAGTGTCGAGTGACGAGTATAGTCATGTTTGAGTGGCAAATTGGGAGTGTCGAGTGATGAATGGTAAGTGTAGTCACAAGGAGTGATGCATGGTAGGTATAGTCCTTGAGTAACGGGTGACAAATATAGTCATACCGAGTGACGAATATAGTCATGTCAAGTGGCGAGTGATAAGTAATCATTGACCATTGGCAAGTGCACCAATGCCTTTGATTAATGGACTTTTAGCCCTTTCACGATTCAAGGCATGTTGATCTTGAGGCCATTGACATATTCGAATATATATTTTTAGTTTCCTAATTCTCTTGTATCTTTGAACAATGGCATACAAAAAAAGTAAGAGAATTGATGAAGTAAAAATATGTTGAATAGAGAATGTCAGAACAACATTTTAGCTTAAAGAATATTTTAAGTTTTTTTTTATTTATGTCTTTTGACTTAAATGATGCCTAAGATGGGTCAACCAGGAGGACCTGACAATTAAGCCTACCAAGTGATAAGGACTTCTTTTTGAGTGGTTTGGAATTATTACCTTTTTGGTTTATTTGACATATCCTCCCCTTAGAGGGGAGACTCAAGTTTCAAAAAAAAAAAAGGTGACTTTGTTAAGCTTAGAGTTTCCTCCCAGGGCTTCAGCTCTTCTACAGGTCTTACGCATGGGGGCTCAGCTCACCTACAAAGAGTAGTCTTAAACCTAAGTTAATTTACCTTGTTTATGATTAGTCAAGTGCTCGCCATTTAGGAAATAAGTTTCTCCAAGTCGTCAATGTGTAAGTTTTCTAACTTAAAGTTGGTCAAAAAATTATTTAGTTCTTAGATTCTAGTTATTTTAATTTTTCACATTCTTCCTTTTATATAGTCTTTTAAATGCAAGCTTTTTCTCACTAATCTCTCCCTTTCTCTCCTTTTCTATCAATTAAATATTGATTAGCTAGAAGATTATAATAGAAACTAGATTATTAAATTTTGCATATAAGGAAAATGTTAAATTAAATAAGGCTATGATCTCCTTGCCTCTATTTGGATTCCTTTTTTTATGACAATTGATTAATTTTGAAGAAAATTTGAGCCTTTAAATAAATATTAAGATATCTAACCTCTTGCTTGTTGATATATCATCAAAAATTTATCTTGATCAGGCATGAATCTCAATGCAAATATGAATAAAAAACTTCTAAAATTAAATCTAAGACCATTCGAACTTCAATTTTGAAAAACTTATAGTCAAATTGAATGTCTCGAAGAGACGAACCCAATGACACCAAAATGGATCCAATCTGAATCCAAATGGGTCCAAATCGAGGGCCTGAAGCCTATTTAGAAGCTTTACAATATTAATTGGATGATTAAATGATATCCAAATGTAACATACTTGTAGTCAAATCGAGCGGCTCGACAAGACAAGTCTAACAAGCCCAAGATCGTCGAATTCTGACATCATTAAGATACCCAAATACTAGATAAATGATCCATAATTGAGGGAGTTAATATCAATCGCCCATTGAAACACTCCCAACATGCCATTGATCTTCTCCCTATTTACTAGTCATGTCACTTCCAAAAAAATTATATATAGACCCCTCATTCTTCACAAGATGGAGGGGAGGACAAAGGATCTCTCTTGCTTTTCTCAAGCTTGCACCACTAACCAGATCTCTTCCTGACCACCGACCATCGTCAGACTTTTGACTATTTATTGGTTGTTGTTGGATCTTTTCCTAACAATCAAACATTTCTAGACATGTACCTGATGATTGATTAATATTGAATCTCCAGCCATCATCAAATACTGATGGAATATTCTCGGTTATTCAATCTACATCAATGGGACCAATATTAAGAAGTTTAGAAATCTCTTCAGTATGTCATCTTCTCCCTGGTCTTGTGCTAAAGGATGAGTTGACGTCGTCCGACAATGATCCTTTTAACCTCTATCTCCCGCCAACAACAGTCCCTTCGACCATCGCCCAACTACAGTATTTTTGTGCTCTATCGCCTGCCGACTATGATCCCTCCAACCACCGTTGCCCAACTACAATTCCTCTGAGCTCTATCACCTGTCGACTATGGTCCCTCTATCTTTCATCACCTGATTATAATCCTATAAATCAAATGAAAAAACTAATATTATCTTGAGAATAGTTATCATTTCATTCTCCAGATTTGTAATGTGCTCTCTACAATGTATATTTGAGCCAACGCCCTCCTCCGAGGAGGGGCATTATTTGTAATTAACTACCAACACTAGTGAATTCATTTCGATCGGGCAAGGCTGTGAAATCCCTTAAGTAAAAGAACTCTGTAATTAGGTGTGCTCATCCCGGAGAAATTCTGGGATTGATGATCTCCTAGAAAGTTACACCAATGGGACAAAACTATGAGGCCCTTAGGCCAAAGTGGATAATATATCGATAGTTAAGAGTTTGGGTTATCACAAGTGGTATTAGAGTAATACACCAGTCGAAAGATAAGAACTAAATGTTATACAAGATAAAGTGCTACGCCATGTGAGCTACCTCTTGAACCCTGTAAGAGATAAAGTGTTATATGGTGGGAGTCACCACTTAAACTTGTAAGAGTCACCTCTAGAATCTTATATGCCTGGTGGATGATTCTGAGATAAGAATACTAACGAGGACATCAGTTACTTAAGTAGGGGAGATTATCAAACCCTTTATATAAAAGAAACTAAACTCTTAAATATTCAAGCGTCTTTTGGTGTAATGATTGAAAAATGAATGATCTCTCTTGCTTTCTAAAGCTTGCACCATCAGTCGGATCTCTTCCCAAACATTGATCGTTATTAGACTTCTGGCTATTCATTAATTATTATTGGATCTTTTCCCAACAATCAAATATTTCCAAACATCTGTCCAACGTCTGATTAATACTGAATCTCTAGCCATCGCCAAACATTGATAGAACATTCTCTATTATTCAATCTACATCAAAAGGACCATTCTTTAGAAGTTTGAAAATCTGTTCAGTATATTATCTTCTCCGTGATCTTGAGCTAAATGATGAGTTAACATCATCTGATAATGAATCTTTTGACCTCTGTCGCCGGCCAATAATGGTCCCTTCGATCATCGCCTGACTAAGGTCATTCTGACCTCTATCGCCGGTCGACTATGATCACCCTGACCATTGTTGCCCAACTATAATTCTTCTGACCTCCGTCACCTGTTAACTTCGGTCCCTCCGACCTTCATCATCTAACTATGACCCTGTTATGATTTGTGCAAATCTGTTCGTTCAAGTGAATTCTGATACAAGTTATTTTTAATGATTACAAAAGCCTATTATTTGTTTTATTCTTCTCCTAATAATTATTGGAGTTTCTTTTTGTGTGCACTAACATATTTTTTCAGGAATTTTAAACTCCAGACTGCTGAAGACTTCAAGTTCATTTGTTTGTGAGTAGTCTGTCTTTTTTGTTCTTTTCTTGAGTCTGAGAGAGTGAGATTGTAAATTTGATAATTGTGCACACACACAATAGGAGAGTGGAAAACTTAATCTTTAAAATTGATCGTACTGTACAAAATCTGATCATACAGGACGATCTGTATTTGTCTGTCCTCCACAATAAACCTACCTGCCTGAAAATTTTTCTAAGTTCAATTCATACAGTACGAAATAGGGTTCATACAGAAAGGTATGCAGTACGAACGGCTCTGAATTAAGTTTGTACTGGATCGTACGATATAAATCATTCTTTTTTTGAACTATTTATATAGTACGAAATAGGGTTCGTACAGAAAGGTATGCAATACAAACAGCTCTGAATTAAGTTCGTACTGGATCGTATATGATGAATTATTTATTTTTTGAACTATTCGTACAGTATGAAATAGGGTTCATACAGAAGGTTATGCAATACGAATGACTCTGAATTAGGTTCATATTGGATCGTACGGGAAAAATTATTCATTTTTTAAACTATTCGTACAGTACGATGTGTGATCGTACTGGATGATCAGCACGCGTGAAACTTGAAATATTCAGTTTTTGAATAATTTTTCTTATCCTAAGTACTTAAGGGTCTTAAAACTGACTTGAAGAAAGAACCATCAGCGAAAATTTATCTTGAGAGTGAAAGGAAAAGTGATTGGGAGAGTATTTGAGAGATTCTTGAAGAGAAAATTGTGAGGAGATTCACAAGGTTATCTAATAGTGAGGATCTCAGTGTTTGTACTTCAAGCATCTTCCTAATCTCCTTGGAGGCTCTTGCAAGAGAATTGTTCGAGAGGTTTTTAATTATTCACCGATACCAGGAGGGTGAAAAAGGATGATTGGTTCTTTGCCGATATCATGAGGGTGTGAAAGGATGAGTTGGTTCTCTACCTTCATTAGGAGGGTGAAAAAGGACATCGGTTCTCTGCCGTACCGGGATTTGGTGGAAGAAAGTTTGTAAAGGCTTCTTCGCCTTGCTGTGGGGGCTAAAGGAGAGTCACTTTAATATAGTGCAATACCTAGAGAAGGAGTCTCTAGGGAGTGGATGTAGGTCGTGTTTGGCCGAACCACTATAAAATTTGGTGTTCTATTTTCTATTTTTATTTTACTTACTGCATTTTCTTACTGCACTGCATTTTATTTTTCTATGATTGAAAAGCATCAAAAATTTACTCTATTCGTACAATATGAATTGTGATCATATATTATGATTTACTTATATTGTGTTTAAAAATTTTCCAAAATTCTAAAAGAATCTTAAAAGTACCAATTCACCCCCCCCCTCTTAGTTAGCCTAGGGATGTAATTAATAGGTCTAACAACTCATTCGCTCTTTCAAGTGGTATCAGAGCCTATTTTAAAAATCACTGTTTAGATTACTTTTTGAAATTCGATTATGGCTAATTTTGGAAACCGAAACACGTTAGAAGTTTACTCAATCACTAGACCACCTTTGTTTGATAATATTCCATTTGATTTCTGAAAAACTCGCATGTCTACTTTTCTGCAATCTCTTGACTATCGCATATGGATGTTAGTTCATGATGGTTACACTGCACCTACTAGACTTGTAGATGGCATAAAAGTTAAAACACCATTTGCTAATTGAACTTTAGAAGAAAGGGAATTAGCACAATTAAATGCACAATGCTTGAATAGCTTTTTCTGTGCTCTTAAATCTGAAGACTATATATGTATTTCTACATGTAAATCTGGAAAGAAAATATGGGATAGACTTTGCATTACATATGAAGGTACAAATAAAGTGAAGCAAACTATGTTGAACATTCTTTTGCATAATTATGAACTCTTTCGCATGAAACCAAATGAATCAATCTTAGACATGTATACATGGTTTACATATATAGCCACTTCATTACATGCCTTAGGTAGGGAATTAACGAATACAGAAAAAGTAAATAAAATACTTTGTTGCTTACCTACTGCTTATGATGCAAAGATTACTATGATAACTGAATCGAAAGATTTAAATTCTATTCTATTGACAATCTTCTTGGATCACTAATTGCTTATGAGCAATCTGTGACTCAAAGATAGATTGATGCATGAGACAAGCGGAAGGAGAAGAACATAGTTTTAAAGATGGAAGGTTCAGATAGTGATCAGTCACCACCTGAGAATGAAGAGGACATTGCCTTAATGCTAAGGCAATTTAGAAGTTTCCTAAAAAGAAAGCAGAGAAGACGCCAACAGTGGAACAAAGGTAAGTTCCATAAAAATATTAAGACTTCTAATGATATTATTTGTTATGAATGTAGGAAGCCAGGACACATAAAGATGGATTTCCCCAATCTCAAGGCAAATCCTAGCAAGGAGAAGGTTGAGGAAAAACCAAAGGAAAGATGGGATAAAAAGAGACTTCAATGAGCTTTTTGGGCGGACTCAACTTCAGATTCATCAGAAACAGCACCTGAAGAGGAAGTCACAAATTTGTGCTTGATGGCTGACAATCTTGATCATTCAGATCAAGATGAGATATGTGATTTAAGTTATGAAGAATTATTTAAAATTTCTGAATGCATTCATTCAGTATATAGGAAACTAAAGAAATTGCATGTAAAATTGAATATGGATTATCTAGAGTTGCAAAAAGAATATGAAATCTTTAGAAAACATCATGCATTAATTGATATCAACCACATGATTTTATTGGATGAATTTGATGATTTAAATAATCAGCATAAAATTTTAAAATCATTACACACTGAACTTGAAAGTGATTTCAAAACTTTCATGGATGAATCGAATACTAGATAGCATAATTTAAAGATTGATAATTCGATTCTAGAAAGTGCTAATGCATATCTTGAAGTTCAGTTAAAAGTACTTAAAGAAAATAGGAAGCCACCCAAACTTGAAGAATTTCACAAATCCTACTACATGACCACTGGTTCAAAGTCTAAGAAAAAATCTTTCAGGACAAATAGATTGGTGAATCCTTTTCCTGGAATAAAGTATTTTTCTTATGGTATGATATGACATATTTCTCACACCTATATTATTCATCATAAAACACATCTAGTGTAGAGATCTAAGATGCATAAATCATAGTATATCACACATGCATTTGTTTTAAAATTGTCTGGAGGTGAACCTAAACTTATTTGGGTTTTCAAGTCTAACATTTAATATTTTTGTAGGAACGCTCTCACACAAGACCTCGTGAGAGTATTTGGTACTTGGATAGTGGATGTTCTAAGCATATGACTGGAGATACAATTTAATTTACAACATTGGAAGCCAGGAATAGAGGCAAGGTTACACTTGGAGATAATACTATCAAGAGAGTGGTATGTACATATATAATTAGAAATTCTAGAAATTTTGTGATTGAAAATGTTCTGTTGATTGAAAGCTTAAAATATAATCTGTTGAGCATAAGTCAATTATGTGACAAAGATTATCATATAAAATTCTTGCCTACTAGCTGTATTATTAGTCAAAATGGAACTGTTGTATTAAATGGTGATAGAGTGAATAAAGTTTACATGATAAATTTGATTTCTGTAAAACCTTCTACTGCTCTTTATTTGAAAACTGTATCTGATGAATCATGGTTATGGCATAGAAGGCTTTGTCACGCTAGTATGAGAAATCTTAGAAAAATCACCCAAAAGGAGCAAGTTAGAGGGGTACCTAAATTAGACTTTACTAAAGACCATTTGTGTGATGCATGTTAATTAGAAAAATAAGTCAGATCCTCCTTCAGTTCAATCAAGGAAATTAGGACTAGCAAGCCCTTAGAAATTCTTCACATGGATCTATTTGAACCTATTAGTACCTTAAGTTTAGGAGGAAAAAGATTTGTGTATGTAATTATAGATGATTATTCTAGCTTCACCTGGATTAGATTCTTGAATTATAAGAGTGAATCATTTGAAGAGTTTAGAGATTTTGCCACTTGGATTCAGAGAAAACTAGGTTTTGAAATTATAACTATCCAAAGTGATCATGGGGGAGAATTTGAAAATGAATTGTGTGATGATTTTTGCAAATCTCATGGGATTGAATACAACTTCTCAGCGTCTAGGACACCTCAACAGAATGGAGTTGTAGAAAGAAAGAACATGACATTAATTGAAACTGTTAGAACTATGTTGGCAGAATATTCACTTCCAAAATATTTTTGGGCTGAAGCAGTTAGCACAATGTGTTATGTGTTGAATAGGGTGTACATTAGATTTAAATTAAATAAGATACCCTATGAACTAATTAAAGGTAGAAGTCCCAACCTCTCACATCTACATATTTTTGGATGTAAAATATATTCATAATAATGACAAAACTCTCTTAGAAAAATTTGATCTCAAATTTGACAAAGGAATCTTTTTAGGTTATTCAAGTGTTGAAAAATCTTATAGAGTTTTTAATAAAAGAACATTGGTAGTTGAGGAGACCACTTATATTATTTTTGATGAACCTTATAATAATGAAAGGTCTAAATTGGATGAAGATGAGGTTCACTACAGGAAAAACAGTTATTACCGGCGGATTTTAAAAAATGCGACGGAAATTATCGGTTTCCGACGGATTACCGGCGGAATTTGATCCGACGGTAAAACACGCGTCGGAAAAAAACTTCCGTCGCATTTTTTCCGCCGGAAATATTTCTGGCGGATGTTCCGGCGGATATATTTGACAAACCGACGCCTTTTCTGTGGCAGTGTTATGGCGTAATAACAGCCAGAAATACCAGCGAAAATGGCTGCCGGAAGTTCCGGTGGATATTCCGTCGCAATAAAAAGCGATGCCTAGTATTACCGGCGGATATTACCGTCGCAATATCCGTCGGTAGTTCCGTCGCATATGCCGCCGGAAAATTTTGTTATATCGAATTTCCGTCACTATTACCGGCGGATAATCCGCCGGAAACCTGTAGCAGAAAAAAAAAACCTTTCTCACTTTGAAAATTGATTTCCATATTTAAACCTGCATATAAAAAATTGCAACAACATATATATTCCACAAAATGAACAATTACACAAACCAGAAGAGCATCAACGAGATAAGGAAAGTGTCATAAACAAATAACTAAACATGTTCAAACAGCAAATAGATAAATTTGTCCAAAAAATACATAAAAACATATGTCTACATCAGTAAAATAGTTTAATAATCTATACTCTGATTCAATTTCATCCTCAGCTGTACTTCTACCACTACTCATCTGCTCCATCATCTTTCTCATTTCTTCTAACATTTGAGCTTGCTGCTGCTGTATCTGCATCTGTTGCTGCTGCATTTGCATCTGCCAATCAGCTTGGGCTTTCCGTACCTGTTCTAGCTCAGCTGTGAGGGCAGCTATCTGTTGGGTATATAAAGATTCCTGGGTACTCGATGAAAAACTACCCCCACTAGATGACTGCCCTTCATATGCATAGGCCTGCGAGCCTATCCCATATACTCTGCCATACTGCATTCCTCCTACCGCTTGCGACCAAGTGCGGTAGTCAGAATAGTCTGTTGATCCAGCAGAAGAACCTTCACCTGCTACAGCCTGACTCTCTCGAAGCCGTGTATAGTCCTCCTATGAAAGTTATTAAAAAGTTATACTATTTACACATAATATCACCAAAATTAACTTATATACTTACATAGGCTCTCCTAGCACGCTCGTCAATCCATTGCTGGTCCTCCTGCCACTTGTGGGTATGATTATGCAATTCAACAGGAGTCGGTTCTCTAACCAGCACTTGTTTCTGTAATAGACATATATTAGTATTCTAATTAAAGTAAATTATTAAAAGATTATAAAATTTCTTACCAAACGTCTTCTGTGCTCAGTATGAGGAACAGAACCACCTGTATGAAGGGAACTACCCAAGCCCCCAACATCAGAAGCTCTGTTCTGTCTATTTTGATCTCTTCTTCTGGTATAATCTGGGCTTCCCCAAGCACTGCTCAACTCTGCCCATACACCCTCACCAATCCAGAGAGGTCGCTGGCCTGACTTTCTAATATCAGTAAACATATCTCGCATACGAGTCGAGCCACACTTCTCAAAGTTCTTTCTGATTTTATCATTATGTTGGGGAAGCCAATAAAAATCTTTCTGCAATTAAACACATACAAGAATGAATAATTATTTTTTTAGTTTATATATATTAGATATAATAAAAAAAATTTATATAATAACATACCTCAAACTCTCTAAACCACATGTCCCGTACTTCTTTTGGGACTTTCTTCCAAGAAATATAGGGAGCATCGTATCTGCTCCGTATTATGTCCCGGATTTTATGCGTAGGATCTTTTGACGGATGAAACCTGAAAGCAATATGTTAGTTAAAAAAACTAATTCAATTCTATTTACATGACTGAAATAAAATTAGTACTTACGTGTCACCGTCAGGTTCAATCAACATGCGATCCTCTGTCTCCTCCACTGCTGCAGCTGGGCAGGAAGGTTCGGCTGTAGCGGGCTGAGGTGGTGCTGTAGCGGGCTGAGGTGGTGGTGGGACATATGACAGATATGAGGATATGCACCATGATAAGGTGGGGGTGGGTAATAGGGGAAGAAAGGAGTGGTCTGTGTAAGGTCTGGTGAAGGTAAGTGTGGGTCTGGTGAGTAGAACTGTGGGCTACTGGCTGCAGGAGTAGGTAAAGGCAGGCTAGGCTGACTCTAAGTAGCAGGCTGAGATGAAAAGGTGCCCTCAGTACATGCAGGCCTGCTAACAACAGCCTTCTTGCTGCGCCTACCAAATATATTCTTGATCAGTCCTCTCTGACGGTCATCACCTGAAGCCATCTGCACAAATATTGAAAAATATTAATAACAGATATTATGCCAAAAAATATATAAAATATCGCAGGAATTAAATAAATGCAAGTACAAAAAACTTTTAAATATAAAATAACACAAATAGAAATACAAAAATTTTAATTTTAGTCCAAATTCATTTACCTTATGTTGATTCACTTTCATATGATGAAACTTCTGTATCACTGTCAGACTCGTCATAAATGTCCTCTATGTTTAAATCCACTTCCTCTAACTGCAACTCACTCTCAGTAGTTATAATTTGATCGTCCACATCGTTAGAAATATCTTGTGGTATTGATGTAGTCTTCTCAATAACTCCCCTGGGTTTGGTCTTCATAACTACGAGCCAATCTTGTTTACCTCGTACTCTACTCGGGTAGTTAGCAAAATAGACTTGGTGCGCCTGACTAGCAATGATGAATGGGTCATACATTGAATATTTTCTATCCCGTTTGACTTCTGTTATACCATACAAAGGATGTATTCTTGTACCTTTATTCTTTACTGGATCAAACCACTCACAATTGAATAGATACACATTATTCTCAACACCAGAATATTCCAACTGTAATATTTCTTCTAATACCCCGTAATACTCAGACTCATCACCTGTATGGGTATTCCCTCTAACACATACACCAGAATTATCTGTTTTTCTATCTTCACACCAATATTTTGTTTGGAATTTATAACCATTAACTAAAAAATTTTGATAACACTTTACCGCTCTATTTGATCCCCAAGCTAGATCAAGTAGTCCATGATATTGCAAATTACTACCTTCAGCGTGGACCTAGTTATTAGATAAAGTATGTCATTAGTATGCTTAATAACTAAATAAAGATATATTAATTGAAATAAATTGTCGAAATATGTACCACATTTTTAAACCAAATAGGAAAATGTGTTTCCACTATCTTCTGGACTTCTACTTGTTCTGTTGTATTTAATCCATCAATGAAACTCCTGTAAACATTAAGGTTTAGATTTAATGAAAGTGTGAATAACAAATTTATTAGCAAGCTTATTCAAACTTACTCGAGATATGACTCAACTTCATCACAGTTAAGCAAGACATATAAAGTGTCAACTCGCATCTCTTTATCAGTCAAATAGCGCATGGTACTAGCGCCTACGGGTTCACCACTGCCATTGAAAACAGATAAATTTGATGATTGACCCACTTTTTTAGGTGCAGTGCTCTGACTTGATTGTGACCTTGTTTCAAAGTAATACGAGCAGAACTGAGTTGTCTCGTACATTAAATATGCTTCGCATATTGAGCCTTCAGGATGCACTTTGTTCTTAGCAGTCTTCTTAAGTTTATTTAAGTATCTCTCAAAAGGATACATCCACCGATACTGAACTGGTCCACCGACTCTAGCTTCATATGGTAAATGTAACGGCAGATGCTCCATAGAGTCAAAGAAAGCTGGAGGAAATATCTTCTCAAGTTTACACAGAATAAACGGGATATGCTGCTCCATAAGAATAAGTTGCTCTATATTTAATTTTGAAGAGCATAAATTTTTGAAGAAGATACTCAGCTCGATCAAGGGCTTCAAAATTTGATCCGGCAGATAACTAAAGGCAGTTGGCAACAGACATTGCATGAAGATATGACAGTCATGACTCTTCATACCAAATAATCTCCCAGTTCTAATGTCAACACATCTGCTTAGATTTGAAGAATATCCATCAGATACACGTAAACTCTTCACCCATTCACAAACAGCACACCTCTATTCTAAAGTCAAAGTGAATGGAGCTTTTGGTTTGAAATATTTTCCACTTCCACCATCCCTCAATTCTAATGATTTTCTCCTACAAATCTCCTTTAAGTCCATCCTTGCTTTTATGTTGTCTTTGGATTTATCTTTGATATCCATAACTGTATTAAATATATTATCAAAGACATTTTTCTCTATATGCATCACATCTAAGTTATGTCTGATCAAGTTTGTCCTCCAATATGGTAATGTCCAAAAAATACTTTTCTTAGTCCAATTATGGTTGACACCATATCCTGGCAATTTGTAATCAGCTAATGATGGAGATTCCACTACTGTGGGGCTGGAGCTGACTCTTTCAAATATTTCTTCACTAGTTAATCTAGGAGGAGGCAGTGACGTTACCATTTTATTCTTGACAAAACTATCCTTATTTCGCCTGAAAGGATGATCTGTAGGTAAGAACATGCGATGACAGTCAAACCAAGTATTCTTTCCTCCGTGCTTTAAAGTGAATGACTTTGTATTTTCCATGCAAAGTGGACAAGCTAATTTTCCAGAAGTATTCCAACCTGAGAGCATACCGTATGCGGGAAAATCACCAATTATCCAAAGTAATGCTGCCTTCATAATAAAGTTTTGTTTGGTGGAGATGTCATATATACTTATTCCCTCTTCCCATAATAGATTTAAATCATCAATCAACGGTTGCAAGAAAACATCGATCTTTGCTTTTGGATTATGTGGCCCTGGAATGATAAGCGTCAGAAATATATAAGGAGTAGTCATACACATCTCTGGTGGAAGATTATATGGTGTGAGTATGACGGGCCAACATGAGTAAGGTGAAGCAGACTGGCTAAATGGAGTGAAACCATCTGCGCATAAACCTAATCTTATATTTCATGATTCTGAGGAGAATATGGGATATGCACGATCAAAATATTTCCAGGCATCTACTTCTGATGGATGTGTAATAAACCCTTCCTGTGAGATATGTTCTTTATGCCATCTCATATGTTCAGCAGATCTCATTGATGCATATAATCGTTGCAGTCTAGGAATTATGGATAAGTAAAATAACCTGCTAGCTGCTACATCCTTCAGCTTTCTTTTCGTGATAGATTTTTGTTTAAATCTCGGTGCGTTACAATGATGGCATGCAATCTCTGATTGAAAATCTTTGTAGAATAACATGCAACCGTTGACACAATAATCTATCTTTTTGTATGTCAAACCAAGCTTCGAAACCAACTTCTTAGTCCGATATAAATCTGTGGGAATTATGTTATCTGCTGGATTGGTTTCTTTAAGCAGTCCAATAAACTGATTAAAACAATCACGGGGGACATTATATTCTGCCTTGATACTTAACATCTTAAGAGCAACGGATAACTCTGAGTGAGTGGTGCAACCTGACCATATTGGTTGTTGGGAAGCATGCAATAAATCATAAAAATTTTGTGCTTCTTTATTTGGTGACTCTTCTGTATATTGCTCAAATTGTGCTCCACTTGCATCATGAATTAAGTCCTCAAGATTAGGTATGATATGCTCTTCATCATCTCTAGTAGCACTTGTCGATGGGCAGCATCGAGAATCCAAATGTGGTTCGTACTCACCATGAGAAGTCCAATACCAGTAATCTGGCATGAAACCTCGACGATATAGATCAACAGTTACGTCATCTGGGCTAAGGTGCACCTAATTTTTGTGTTTAGAACATGGGCAACGAAACTTCCCATCTGAGATGAAGCTGGGTAGTTGAGAAGCTGTCTGAATAAAAATATGCACCCCTCTAATGAACTCATCAGTTAATGTCTTCCGTCCTTGCGCCAATCGATTATACATCTAACTTCTTTGAGTTCTGATATCCATAATATATAGCCTACATATAATATTGACAATCATGATATAAGTTACGATTACTTGCCAAAATAGTTACATATCATTTGTAAAAAGATAGTAAGGTAGTCCTATCTATGTTTGATGGAGAAATATAGAGAGAATAAATATGATCATTTCTGCAACGCTTAACTTAGAATTATGCTAATCTTTTATTGGCCAACATTCGACACCATAAAGCATTACAGGTCCTTTTCACATCATTAGGCGCACGGTACCGAGCTTGGTACCGAGCGCGGTACCACTCGATATCGATAGTAGTACCGGTACCGCTCGGTACCGGACAATAGAATTTTCCCTTAAGTTTGAGGGGTACTTTTCTATCACACAATAAACCCGATACATTCCTCCACTTCAACCATCCAAAATAAATTCTGCTGATAATATCCCCATCTATTTCACCATCACTCTAAATAATAAATCCAAGATATCTAAAATGTGTATTCTTATTAATGACTTGATCATCCAATGTGACAATCCACTCACTAGCTCTATTACGACTAAAATTGCACTCCATATATTCTATTTTAGATCTACACATGCGAAAACCTTTAGACTCTAAGGTAGACCTATCTGGCATGAATCCAAATTAATTTTGAGAAACATTAGCATCGCACCACAACCTACGCTCCTTAACTCACTCTCACAGTTTTAGAGTATGACACATTAACTTAGTTCCTCTATAAGATTGGCCTACATAAATCAAGATTACCTTCAACTCCCTCTCTAGTCTTATCAACAAGAAGAATATCATCAACAAAAAGCATACACCAATGTACATCCTCTTGCAAATGTCTAGTGAGAACATCCATGACTAAACCTAGCTAACAATCGATTATACATCTAACTTCTTTGAGTTCTGATATCCATAATATATAGCCTACATATAATATTGACAATCATGATATAAGTTACGATTACTTGCCAAAATAGTTACATACCATTTGTAAAAAGATAGTAAGGTAGTCCTATCTAGGTTTGATGGAGAAATATAGAGAGAATAAATATGATCATTTCTACAACGCTTAACTTAGAATTATGCTAATCTTTTATTGGCCAACATTCGGCACCATAAAGCATTACAGGTCCTTTTCACATCATTAGGCGCACGGTACCGAGCTTGGTACCGAGCGCGGTACCACTCGATATCGACAGTAGTACCGGTACCGCTCGGTACCGGACAATAGAATTTTCCCTTAAGTTTGAGGGGTACTTTTCTATCACACAATAAACCCGATACATTCCTCCACTTCAACCATCCAAAATAAATTCTGCTGATAATATCCCCATCTATTTCACCATCACTCTAAATAATAAATCGAAGATATCTAAAATGTGTATTCTTATTAATGACTTGATCATCCAATGTGACAATCCACTCACTAGCTCTATTACGACTAAAATTGCACTCCATATATTCTATTTTAGATCTACTCATGCGAAAACCTTTAGACTCTAAGGTAGACCTATCTGGCATGAATCCAAATTAATTTTGAGAAACATTAGCATCGCACCACAACCTACGCTCCTTAACTCACTCTCACAGTTTTAGAGTATGACACATTAACTTAGTTCCTCTATAAGGTTGGCCTACATAAATCAAGGTTACCTTCAACTCCCTCTCTAGTCTTATCAACAAGAAGAATATCATCAACAAAAAGCATACACCAATGTACATCCTCTTGCAAATGTCTAGTGAGAACATCCATGACTAAACCTAGCTAACAAAAAAAAGAAATACGAAAAGGAGAAAGTTACCTAAACAGCAACTGATCGAGCTAGCTCCCGGCGTGCGCGACCAACGTCAACGGAGCGAAGTGGAACTGCGTCCAAGCATAAAATTTCGTCACGTTAGGGCGAACTGGCAGGAGGAAACGGAGCGTACGAAAGGGAGAAAGTTACCTACAAACCACGGCCGTGCGTCGTCGACGGATCGGAGGATCTCGCGCGAGCGACCGAGTGAGGCACTAGCGAGCGAGGGAGGGAGGTCGTCGACGCAATTCAAGGGCAAGGTTGTCGTCGAACGAGCTCGATCGAGGGAGGGAGGGACGTCGTCGATGGAGATCGAGGCTGGCGCGCGCGTTGTCGGTAGCGGAGCCCTAAACCGAATGAGCCGAAGTCGAGGGCTCGGGGTCGATTTATTAAGATTACCGGCGTATTTTCTGGCGAAAAAGCCGCCGGCAGTATTACCGGCGGATAATACGTCGGTAATACTTCGTCGGGTTTTAATTAACCGGCGGTAAATCCGCCGGAATATCCTCCGGATATTACCGGCGGAATATGCGTCTGTATATTGAAAAAACCGTCGAACCTCCGGTAGTTTAGCCGCCAGAAATCTACCGACGGGATTTCCGCTGGAAAATACGTCGTAAAAGTACCGGCGGTTAAATCCGCCGGAAATGCCGTCGCTGTTTCCGGTGAAAATATGTCCGCCGGAAATTCCGCCGGTATTTCATTATTTTCCTGTAGTGGTTGATGAGGTAATCCAAAAACTTGAAAATCAAAATGTTGAAGAAATGGTTGAAAAGGAAGAAGAAAACCAATTACCTAAAGAATAAAAATTTATTAGAAGTCATCCTAAAGAGTTGATTCTAAGAGAACCAAGTGAAGGAGTTATGACTATGCATAATTTGAGGAAAGAAGTAAATCATTTAGCTTTTATTTCAGTGATTGAACCCAGCATCAGGAATACCATTGTCTCTATGCCCATCACAAGTACCCGCATGCTCTAATACTCCAATCCAACCTCCAACAGCAATGTCTCCTGCAACTTAGAACAGTCCTACTACCGCTCCATCTCCTTCTTGTTCGCAATCCTCTCTACCCCCATCTTCCAAAACCATAGTGCCTTCTTCTCATCCAATGATCACCAAGTTCAAGAGTGGAAAAACAAAACCAAAGTAGATTGTTAATTTGTCATGTGCCCTTCAAACATCTAACCATGCTACATACCTTCAAGCATCTAAGCATCAACACTGGCGTAAAGCCATGTCTCAAAAGTTTCAAGCTTTTCAATCACAAGGAAATTGGGAACTAGTTCCAACATCCTCAAAGCAAAACCTATTAGGCTGTAAGTGGATGTTCTGGACAAAGTTAAAGTCAAACAGGTCAGTGGCTAGGTATTAGTAGCTCAGGTTTTAACCAGAAACATGGCTTTGATTATAATGAAACCTTTAGTCTAGTGGATAAGATGCACACAGTTTGAGTCTTTATTCTTATAGCATTGCATCGACAAAGGCCAATCATACAACTTGATGTTTCAAATGTATTCCTTCATGGCCATTTGATTGATACTATGTATATGCAACAATCTCAAGGATTTCAAGACTAAATTAATCAATCCTCACCATGTCTGCCAGCTAAAGAAAGCTATTTATGGGCTAAAACAATCTCCATGTCAATGGTATGCCACTCTCTCGAGTCATTTACAGACATTTGGCTTCAAATTCAGTGTCACTGATCCATCCTTAATGGTATATCGATCTGGTTCAGTGTTTACGTATATTCTCATTTATGTGAATGACATTTTGATCACCGGCAATGACCAAAACACATTGAATTGTCTACTTAACAACTTACAAGCCCAGTTTTGTAACAGTCAAGTGGAATGAAATACTGCTTCATATAATGCCTTCGTAATTATTACCTGTTGGTTACTAATTCGTGCAAGTTAACAATCCTTAGTTGGTTAATTAGTCAGGCCACCAAAGGGCAAGATTAATTGACTCCCCAATCGAAGGAGAATGCAATACGAACCACCTATTTCTAAAAGCAACAAAGGAAGATATAATCTTATAATTAGAGGAACTCAATATAAAATACATATCTTTTCAATGATATAACCTAAAGATAATATTAATAGGAATTTAAAAAATTCTCATGATAATATAACTTAAGAGATATATTAAGATGAACTATATATATATATATATATATATATATATATATATACAAGGATCTGACTACTTTCGCACTATCAATTTTAAAGGCTGAGTGCTAACTTACCAAATAATTCCTACACGAAGCCCGCAGCCATAAATCTCTCATTTAAGTCTCATTCAACCCCTCATTAACTCCTCTAGTTTTTGGTAGGTCAAGCTTATTTACCACTCTCCCTTCAACTCCTCCTTTCTTCAACTTCAACATTTAGGAACAGAAAGAAGACATTTAGATCAAGAGAGAGAAACTCATAGAAGCAAATTTGATGTAGATGGTGGAAGATATCTGCCTTCTACCTTTAGCATCATCAAATATACTGCAATAAAAGTTGGTTCAAAGGCTTCAGTAAAAGCCAAGGCATGTCTCTTTCCTCTGCTTCATCTGAAGCTTCTCTTAAGAAAGCTCTAAGAAAGCGCTGAAACTCATGAGGAAGAAGATGAGAGAGCTCTTTCTTGTTCTTCTATTCCTTCTCTGCTTACTCAACGGCGTTGGAGCGAAGCGGGTTATTTCTTCTCTTAGGCTTGCAAGAATACAGAAGCATTTGGATAGGATAAACAAGCCTGCTGTGAGATCCATTCAAGTAAACAAGATCAAAATATCTTCTTTCTTTCTTTTTACAATTCTTTTTGTGTTTCTATCAGTTCTTACAAATGAGGAATTTATAAATACAGAGCCCGGATGGAGATATCATCGACTGTGTCCACAGCCACAAGCAGCTGGCGCTCGACCATCCTCTTCTTAAGAACCATATCATACAGGTGAAATATTACTTCATGAAGGAGAAATATTTTTTTTACATATTATTTATATATATTAGAATATAATGTTGGTCCACATAATTTTATTTTTATGTAACATCTGTCTTATAGATATTTTATGCAAGATAAATAAGTATATTCAAAATATATATTTTCTTTTAATTTATAAAGCTTTGCTTGCAGATCACAAAAATGAATTTGTTTTGTTTTGTTTAATAAATATTGTATAAGAACTGTGTATATTAGATGATAAGCTAACATTTCACATTGTTCTATTTTTTATATTTCATAAAAATTATTTGAATGAATGAAAAAAGGGTAATTTTGATTATATTAATGAATTCTCTTCATAGTATATATCCACTCTGACTTTTATTTCTGATAAAAGTATTGATTTTATATTTTAAAATCTGTTGTTAGGTTGAAATTTTAATTTTTACAATTTTTTTAGCAAAGTTAGATATTTTCCTCTCTATATAATTATATAATTTTAATTATAATAATCATATTTTTTTTCCTTCTGGTTTAGAGATTGCCCTCAGAAAGACCTAGATTTTATGGCGGGCGGCCGATACGTAACTCGACAATAACAAAACAAGCATGGCAAAATTGGCATCACGTCGGGCATTGCCCGAAGGGCACGATCCCGATACGTCGAAGCTCCATCAACGACGTCCTCCGGGCCAAATCACTCTACCACTATGGCAAAAAGCGGCAACGACGATGGCCACCAACCACCACCTCGACAGCCACCCGATCGCCAAATGCCCCCGATGTTGTTAGTGGCAATGGCCATGAGGTATGTATGAGATATATCATAGTGATTAAAAAGATAGCTTTTGGAAGAAGAAAATGGTAATTAGAGAAGTAAACAAAGTTAGGAAATTTATGAGAATCAGCTTTGAACATGATTGCTGTCTACCCTTTTAGATGGCAGAGTAATAAAGATACAGATCTGAGGGAAGTTGGGGATTCGCAAAGGCATTAAATTTTGGAAGTTTGATGGCGAGGAAAAAGCTATTTGCTTGTGAGGGTTTTTGACGATTGGTTCAGTAGGCTTTGTTTCTTCCTTTTTTTTTTTTTTTATCTCTCTCTTCTTTCACAAGCAAAGTAGCACTCATTGAATGAACTCAATGGCATTGAATACTTAGTTGAGGCCATGATGATGATATATTTTTATGCCCATCAACTTTTTATCAATAAAACCCTCTATAATCTCACTTTTAATAAAGTTCTTTTTTCCAACTTATTGATTATTTTTTTATTTTCAATATTTAGCCCAAAAAAAGTTTTTTTTTTCCAATCTTCATAGGAAAATCTTTAAATGAAAATATTTTAGCAAAATTTAGCTTTTGATACAAAATCATTAAAAGAAATATTTTAATGAGAATTATAAGATATGTAGAGTAGACAATAAAGATAATTATAAATATTTTTTATTAATAAAAATATTATTTTAAATAAACATTGCATTATTAAATTTAATTAAAAATATTTATTTATTTATATATTTATTCTCTGCTATCTTCTGCTACTTAAAATAATAGTCGTAGAATTTAACAATTCATTGACATGGGAGCTAATTAATGAGCGTTTAGGGAAACGAGGATTAGATTAGTGAAATGCGAGGGATCCGATGCAAAGTTTTCATGCATTTGGAATTTGGTGAAACCGTTTCCCATTAGTTTCCCCCTTTTTTTATTTTTTATTTTGAATTTATGTGAAATTGAATGAAATTATGGTGCAGCATGCGATAGCGTATACGGGAACCGACCAAGAATTGTACGGAGCGAAGGCAACTATCAACGTATGGGAGCCGTCCATTCAGGTCGGGAACGAGTTCAGTTTATCGCAGATTTGGGTCTTATCGGGCTCTTTTGACGGCTCTGATCTTAATAGCATCGAAGCCGGATGGCAGGTACTTTTATGTAATTATCGAATTCATTTTATTTTCTACTTTTGGGATTTTAAAATCTGCAATAGCGCAATTGATGGCTAAAAATATTATTAAAAAATATAGGCTTATTTTTTTATACAAGTTATATTAAGATAAAATTTTAAAATTATTTAATTATTTTTAACTAATGCATTATAAAATTTTTAATTTGTAGCATCATTTTTTAAATATATTTAAATATTTTTAAACTCTTTTTATATAATTTATACTAAAATACTCTGACATATTTTTCAAATAATAATAAAGTAATCTAACAGTAAGTTGCATGACACAAAAAATAAATTTTTTAAAGAAAAATATTTCTACCTAAATATGAGCATTGAAAATAATATCAAATGCATAAGATTGGAACAAAATCATTCTCCAAACTTGATAATTGTTAAATATAATATAAAGGTATTAATTGCAAAAATGATAATATAATTTTTTTATTTGCAAATTTATGTGAAAAATTAATTGCGGCAAATACAATGTAATTTATGTCTTTATTTGATCATCCTTATTGAGTGCAAAAGAATGTTAATGTAATGTCATTACTTGATCATGTAAGAGATTTATTCCCAATAGGGCTGCCTCTTGATTTACATAAAGTGTAGAACATTAGTTTTTATTGGAGCTAAAAAATAACTCTTCAATCAATTTTTTAATCTTTTAATATTATAAATCTTATATACATAATTCATAAGTAAACAAATACATAAATATAAATTAAAAAAACATATATTTTATATATTGCGTGTTAAAATATTTACGGTTATTGATAGAGCTTCACATTTTAGTATTGTGCGTAGATTTAATATACATACAGTTAAAAGATGATTGCAAAAGACACTAAAGTTTATGTTAAAAATTTTTGAAATGTGAAAATCTCGAGGTATGACCTAGTTAAAATGATTTTATTAGTATTTATCATCAGGTACAATCAAATTCTTCAAACCCCCAGACTTTCTTGAATCTCAAGCCAAAAGTCTTCTTCATACAGAGAGTGTAGATTTATTTATGATTTTTTAGACTAGCATAATCTATGAATATAACCAAAATTTCAAACACTCCATCAAACAACTTGTATTGAATTCCCTAATTATATATCATTCTTTAATTTTTTAGGTGTCGTAATGTTGTCATAATTAAACAATCTTAGGCTTATTAAATTCATTTCATTGAGTTAGGCTTCGTTTGGGACAACTTTGTTACTATTTTCTAAAACAGGTTTTTAGTACAAAAATTTTTACTTCAAGAAATTTTTGTAATAAAAAAGCTGTTTTATAAAACAATAAGAAAGTTCTCCCAAACGAAGCCTTGCTCCATTTGACTATGTGCATGCATTAATAGCTAAAAAATTTAAATTATGTTTCAAATACTTAATATGAGCTCATTCAGATTTGGATCAATTCACTCCTTGGATTCGTCTTGTAAGTTCATCCTTATTGCAAGTTTGCTTGAATTGGAGTTCTTATGGTTCTACGCAGCTCTCCTTAGTCTGCTGGTTGAGTATTTTGACTACCAACTAAGAGGGATTGGATTCGAGTTATGCATATATGTTGTATGTGTAAGTCCGAGCACTCCCTTAATTCTCCCAAAAATAAAAAAAGTTCTTATGGTCCTGAATTTGACACCGTAGCTCACACACATATATTAATTTAATTTGTTAGGTAGTTAAATTCGATCAAAATTTTATTTTCATTATTTTTTTAATTAGAAAGCTCAATTTAAATTAAAACTTTGGTACTTGTATTTTATTTTTTAATGAGCTTTAATACTTTAGTGAGATTCTTAACACTATTATATTAATATAATATAACTTTGAGGTCACACTATGGTTGACAATTAGTCACATGCTGAATTAAAGTTAGTCTTTGCAAAAGACCTCAATGGAGCACTTTCCTTAAGCACTCTGCATTGGGCCCACTTTCCATTTAATTGGATGCCAAGTTTGTTGGTAGAATAAGTGGGTGTTCCTAAATTAGCGTCCGCAATTATTATTAATAATTTCTCATGGGCAACGGTGGGGCCCACTGGATTTATATGGTAAATTTTTCTAAAAAAAGTGGTCATTAGAAGTTAAAATTTATTAAATTTATTTCGAAATTATTACTCTACATAAAAATATTTATATTATATTAATTTTAATAATTTTAAATTATTTTTACTAAAATTTATATCAAAATATCATGAAATAATTTTTGAATAAAAAATATCACCCACTTGATGATCCAAATCTCTATTTCATCTCTAGTTGGCCTCCACTATGCAATTCTTCTTGTCAATAATAATTAAAAAATAATAAATTTAAATATAAGGATAAATAATTAATTAAAAAAATCACAAAACTATCATAAATTTGCTCAAAACATCAGAATCAATACATATTTATTAAAAATTATCAAAATAACAGAAGACCCAAATGAAAAATCTCAATTAAAAATATTTGAAAGCTCTCATATAAAATATATATAAAAATCTGAAAATTCTAAATAAAGCTGAATTTTTTTTTTTAAATTATTTATAATTATATGCTGGCACACAATGATACAATGCATAGCAATCAAGTTAGGACCACTCAATTGAAGAGAACAGCACATATGATGGTGGCCAGATCAGCTGCTATTAAACACAAGCTTAGCAAGGATTAATTGCATTTGTCCCCACCACTTTCATAATATTTACTCAAATATCCTTTTCTGCAGCACTGAAAAGTTAACTATTGTGTTGAATGTTCTGAAGCCTTGTATTTTTTTCTAGTCAGGTCAGCCCTGAGCTTTATGGAGACAGCAGACCCAGGCTCTTCACTTACTGGACGGTGAGATCTCTTCTCTTTCTCTTGAACGATAGATTATCCGTTGAAGAACTTCTCTTTCTCATTCAAATATTTTATTATGAGACTGAGAAACTGATTTGTGAGGAGGCTGAACTGTCAATATTGTTATTGCTTTTGCTGCTATAGAGTGATGCCTACCAAGTGACAGGATGCTACAACCTCCTCTGCTCTGGATTCATACAAACTAACAATAAGATAGCCATTGGAGCTTCGATATCTCCGATCTCATCGTTTGATGGCAACCAGTTTGAGATCAGCATTCTTATTTGGAAGGTAAACTATAAAAATGTCAAATCTAGTGACATAATTTTAACTAAACCAGCTGCCTCACACATTATGACCTCCAGGATCCAAAGCTGGGAAACTGGTGGATGAGCTTTGGTGACAATTTGCTGGTTGGCTACTGGCCAGCAGAGCTGTTCACTCACCTAACAGATAGAGCAACAATGGTGGAGTGGGGTGGTGAGGTTGTCAACACTCGTTCCGACGGCAAGCACACATCGACTCAAATGGGTTCAGGTCGGTTCGCCGAGGAGGGTTTCACTCGATCCAGCTATTTTCGCAACCTTGAGATTGTTGATGCTGATAATAGCCTAAGTCCTGTTCAGTCTATCACTACACTTGCTGAAAACCCAAATTGCTATGACATCAAGAGCTCTTCCAGCTCTGAATGGGGCACCTACTTCTACTATGGTGGACCTGGGAGCAATCCCAAGTGCTTGTAATTTCATCCAACACCTAGCAACTCCTGTTCACAATATCAAGTTCATTTTTCAGTTTTTTTTGTCTCTCTCTCTCTTTATCAATACAAGCCTATTGGCAATGCAATGTGTAGTCTCAATGTATTAAGGTGCTGGTATATGTTGTTTTGGTGCTGCAGATAGGGGGTTTATGAGCTTGTTTTGTTTCTATTTTTTGTTTGCCCCAGTACTATCTTTCATGCTACAGTAGCAAACATTTATGTGCACTAACTGCACACAATTAAAACTATATAAATCTATTCATTCCTACAGTGTTGATTGTCATCAAATAATTTTCAAACTTTGAAGATTATACTTTTTATACAAAAGTGAAATAATTAAGCAGGAAAAGAAGTGCAAAATACATGTCATTTCAATGTGGGTCTTTCATCCAGACTTCTGTACCACCGAAGATCTAATTCATGCCACATCTAAGCAAGTAAAGATGGTTGGGGATCACTTGTTCTGAACTCGGGATAATTTGAAAACACAGCTGGTAATGTTTCTTGTCAATTATTGTTTGACCCTTGCAAATGGACAACTCTTGATGCCCACAACCATCGACATATGTGCTCATATTGTCGATTTCGTGACCACCTTAAAACTAAAATGATCATCCAAACTTCTAACATTCCTCATTAACAATCATCCAATTTTAGCAAACAAATGATGTTTAACTCCCATCTTCGTAGTCACCTATTACCCCCCTCTAATTATTAGAGCAATCATCACTTGATATTTATCAATAATTGATGTCCAACATTTGTAGCCGCCAATGTCCAAAGCTTTTCCTCCAAATCGTCAAATATCCCTTCCTATAATAAGAATGACCAACCTAATTTTCCACCGTTGTCTGCCTTTTGGTGTTCCCCATTGAACATTTCTCCTTGCTCGCCAGCGATTAATGTTTGATGCTCTTTAGTCTCCCCATTTGACGTTTATTTTTCATCACAAAATAAAAATTATTTTGACAACTTTTAAAATGAATTTTTCGTGACAACTTAGGCTTCGTTTGGGACGACTTTCTTACTGCTTCTTGAAGCAGCTTTTTAGTACAAAAATTAAAATGTTTATACTAAAAAGTTGTTTTAAGAAGCAATAAGAACGCCGTCCCAAACGAAGCCCTAATATGATATAATAATTGTGATGAAAGTTGTGTCGTCAATTCATTTATAACTTGTAGAATTAAAAATAAATAAATAATTGGGTCCATAAGAAATTAATAATTACAGAAACCTACAACACAATATTATTGTAAAAGGTCATATCAGGCTACCTAACTAACTAATATTATATATTTCGTGGCTCCAATGCAAAATCTGAATAATTTGGGTCAAAATACACCATATTCACCATATAACACATCACACGTTATATAACTAAAAATTGTACCTATCATTTCTTAAAACGTCATTCTTTTTATTTTCTTCAACCAAATGATTACTTCTCCCAATTTCAACTTCTCCTTCTTTGTATATATTGCCATGATATTAGCTTAAGGAAGTCCAAATATAAATAAATAAAAATGACTAGGAAAAAATTATCTTAGTTTAAGTATAACTAATCTCAAAGCTAATTAGATAGAATAATATACTAATATTATGTATAAATTATAAGATTCAAATAAGAGAGATAATTAACAAAGAGATCAAAATTATATCAAAATTTTTTTAAATAAATGCTCCTCAAGAAAATTTATTCCTTCTTCTACTCTCTTCATTTTTTTTATTTCTCAAAAGTAGTTAGTTATAATGGGTCTTCTATGAACACACATAATGCTCATTGCTCTATCTTCTATTTATAAGAGTTCAAAGTAATTAATGAGAATTCAAAGCTAATTATCTAAATGAAATAATAATAATTTATGCTTTCCTTGCCTGAGAATGAAATGGCTCAACAAGATTATGGCACAACGAGAAAGAAGAGACATTGTAGGGAGGTCATGAGGTGTGTAATAGAAGGAGAGAGAGGGACAACAAACCAAGTTCATCAAAGATAGAGAGAGAGAGATTGGTAAAACCCCGGCAAAATGGTGAGAAATGAAATGGGAAGGAGCATGCTCAATTCTTCACCTAACTATGGCTTGTTGATGGGGTGAATGGTAGAATTAATCGTAGATATTATCAGCAGAAATGTCATCTTAATTTCATTGGTAGAATTTATGATGGAAAATCTTTTATTCAATATGTTTGTTGAAATTTCTTTCTATGAGCAATCAACCATTTTCTTGCAATGTCCTAGTCATCCTATTTACTCTCTTATAAGGAGAGTGATTAAGCTAATCACCCTTCTATCTTTACTTCTAATAATCACCATCAACTTTTATTCGACATACATCTCCTAATAATAGCTCCAAAACTTCAAATCTTCTCTTAATATCGTCATAGGAGGTGTCTTATACAATTTACATTTATTGTATTGTATTAACACATTATTTAATTATAGGGAAAGATTGTAACAACACAAAGTTTTTAAAATGAATTTATTTGAAATTTTTTAATGTCTAAACTAGAGCATTACGTCGCTGTGGTTTTGAGAGCAGTGATGCTGGGGGGAGAGGAGCAACGTTAGAGAGCTAGAATTCGACGCTGCGGCACTAAGCTCTCTGTTCTACAGTAATTATGGATTCAGCATGCAGCGCTGTGGCGCCCAATTAGGAGCGTCATGGCGCTTGGCAATAAATTATTATTATTATTTTAATATAAATTTTCTCCACTCAACCATTCTTCCATCTCTCTCTCGTTTGGCTTGCCCGGAAAGAAAGGGAAGAAGGGGGGGGGGGGGGGGGGGGGGGGGGGGGGGAGAGAGAGAGAGAGAGAGAGAAAAAGAAGAAGAAGAAAGGGCTTTCGATGCTTTCCGTTTGTCACTCATGTTACAAAAATTATTCAAATCGTTGTATCTATCGTATTTCTGTTTTAAAATATTTTGATTCTTGGATGTATTCTTCTGCCTAAATCGATATTTATTGCATTTTCTTCTAATTTAGTGAACTTCCTCCACGTAGCTTTTGATATATTGTAGCAATGATCATTTTAAATATATGATTTTATATTTTCATCGATTAAAATGAAATTTATCGCTTTTCATATGTTTTGGATAGCAATATATATAGTGATTTTAGCATCTTGATACGAGCATACTAATGAACAATTATTGTGAATGAATAATTGCTAATTGTTATAAATTATATATGCTTCTATATTGTGTGTAAACAAAAAAGATTGATTACTAAATAGGTTGGATGGAGATTGATTCAACGTTGTACAGGATGGTGGACCGATGAGTTTTTCTTAAAAATAAGATTTGTGGTAATATCATTAACTAAGATAAAGATCAAGATTAGGAGTTTAAGATGCCGACGGGCAAGAGTGGTGACTCTTCAAGAAGCCACCTAAATAATAAATTAAGATTAAGATATAAAAATGAACATGATACACTAGGGATGTAAGTGATTCAAGTAGACTCGTAAGCTGCCTCAGGCTCGGCTCGATAAATGGCTCGTGAGCCGAGCTCGATGTGCTAACAAGCCAAGTTTGAGCCAGCCTCGACTCGACTCGTTAGCTCACAAAGGCTCTTTTAAAAAATATTAATATTAAATATACTTAAAATATATTATGATTCAAAATTTTAAGTACAAAGTTGTTAAAAATATTTAAAATTTTTATCTCACTTTCTTATACAAAGTGATTCTTTATTATTTGTCTTATAATGTCTCATTTTTAAACATTTTATTATAATAATGTTTAAATCATAATCATTTTTTCTCTCTTATAATAAACGAGCCGGCTCGTGAGCCGACTCAAACTAGTAGAATAAAGCTCGAGCTCGAACTTGATAAATTAATCAAGCTCAAGCTCAAGCCGGGGGTGACTCGAGCTCGGTTCGACTCGTTTACTCGCCTATGATACATGTACGATTGTTGGAGAAACACCGCACAAGCCAGAACTTATTACTTGTTTAGAGTGATTGCTTATACATGCATACATGCACTATTATTGATATGATATTGATTTCAAGATTAAGATACAAATATGATTAAGATAGGAATAAGATACTACTGATGAATCTGGATGTGTAGATTATATACAATATAACTACATAAATAATATCATCCTTTCATTGTTATGAACTTCCAACAATTATGCAGATATTTGACTTAAATGATTGATACAGTCTATTTAATGATATGATCTCCTTATTGATTGGATATGATGCACAAATGATTTTACTAATTTACAGCTTTGTTATTATACCATTTGTATGACTCATGGTTATCATATCACTTTTTGCATAGATTTTTTATCATATTGAATGTCACTATTATGATTTGAATGACTAATGCATGTTGTTTCCTTTCTGTGTTTTGAGTACGATTGTTAGTTTTGCTTACCTGTTAGGCTTTGTAACTCATTATGTGGATTTGATTGATTTCAGGTCAGGTCAGAACCATGTTGAGTGAGACTGTCAGTTGTGATTTTCTTTTGATTTTTGCATTTTTTTTTATCCGTTTGTAGTCAGGAGTTGAAAAATAGATAAATGTATTGAAGGATCTTTTGACTATTATAAATTGAATTTTGAATGAATGAATATAGAATTATGTTTTGATAAAATTGATTTGTAGTGGCTTTCATTGGATATTTTTTAAATTTTTTTTATTTTTTTTCATTGGAATTATTAAAAGAAACGGATAATTAGTTGCTCTGGAAATAACTAAGAAGATAGAAAAGATAAAATTCTTCTAATTTAAACCTTGGAGTGTCACAAAGTTACTCTTTAGAATCTTTGACAATCCTAACTTTTCTAGTGAAAAAATAATTAATGCAAATCACACCCACTCAAGTTAAAGTGTTAAGCATGCCCAACCCTCTCCATCATAACCTTGTTGTTTTTAGTTATTATTTACACATTTAAAAGAGAAATAAGGCATGTTTTATGAAGGGGCGACTTGAAACCCAAGTGTAAAATATTTTTTTATTTTTTATTTACTTTATGAGGAGTTTGAAAATTAAAATAATTATGTTTAATTACTCATACAAATTAATCAATTAAAGATTAAAAAATTAACTAATTTTATCTATAATTAAGAAAAAAATGTTAAATCATTATTAAATAGACTAATAGGATATCGCATTATATATTTTTTGTTAATTAAAATAATTCCTTAGGGATAAAATAAAACTTAAGATAATGAATAGATCTAATTAGTTAGGAATTGATTAGGAGGATCAATCGCTAGTTGATATTTATGATAATAATTTAATTTAATTAGTCGCTAAATATAATGATTAGCATAAATATGGGTTTAGAATTTTAATTAAATAGATAACTACTTATGAAATATTTTCTGGTAATAAATAGTGATTATTTGTATGAAAAAAAAAGATAGTCTACTAATTGAATTAATAATAAAATGGATATTTGATCATTTCCAATAATATTTATTAGCAAATAATGATATATTTGAAAATAATGATTTATGCTAATTAGTTGTATAACAATTGATTAGTCTAATAATAATTAGTTACATAATTTTTATTTATTAATAATTGCATAATTAATATTTTAATTACTTTTGCATGAACTAATTGAACTATAAATACTCTGATTAAATAGTGCTAAGCAATATTTAGGATGTTAAATTATCTTTTAAAATAAATAAATAAATATCATTAAATTTCAGTAAACAAATAACATAAATCTTCAATAAAATTATTTTAAAACTAAGAGATCATTTGATAACCCGTAAATATTTTAGAAAAAAAATTATTTTCACTCTTTTTTAATGTAAAAACAAATATATTTGATAACATTTTGACAAGCTTTGTGGTATTTGAAAGTAGTATTATTTTTAAGTGCATATAATCAAGTGATGAATAACAAATATTATTATTTTTTAAATTATCTTCAAGCATTAAAATGAATCATAAATTGCAGACATTTAAGCAAAGGCTCCAAAGTTACAATAATTTATTTTCTCCATAAAGCATGTTTTTCTCCTAATAAATCCCTAACAAATTTAATTAATTACATTAACTTATCATTCTAAATCATAGACAAGAAGAACCCAATGACACTTTGTCCAATCCGAGTACAAATGAGCCAAAATCAAGATTGAAGTATATATGAAAGTTTCAAATCATTAATTGAGTAACCAAATGGTTTTCAAATATGGCATGTTTATAGCCAAATCAAAGTATAAGATAATACTGACCAAAACTTGTCCCAAATGAAGCCTTAATTATTCTAATTGTAAAACAACTTTCCTCCATAGGTATTTATGAAAATCAATGAAAAGGCATCTAGAAAGTAGTGTAAAAAAAAAACTATAGTTGTTGTCTGAAAAATAAAGTAGCAATTAAGCTATCCCAAGCAGACCCTTCGACAGCATAATATTTTTCAGGATCCTAATGTAATTTATGTAAGAGTAGACTTAATAATTTTTTAATTTATATTAAAATGATTGCTATATAAATTATTTTAAGACTCTATTAATCTTGATTTTAATTTAAAATATATTAAATATATCATAATAAAAATTTTATATGAAGATATCGTGATGCATTTTTTTTTGGGAGATTGACTTAGAAGAAGCTTTGAGTCCAATTCTTTATGGCCAAATAAAAAAAGGAAGGCTTCAAGATGAAGCAAAAAATAAATCGCACCAATATAAAATAAATTTGAGAATCAATAAATTTGAGAAACTGAGACATTGTTCCCATATTTCTCATTTTAAACTGAATAAGTGAATATTTAAGTTGTGCACCACAGCAAAAATAAAAGTGGGATTGCTTCTACTGACGAAAATAACATCCATGTAGATAAGTAAATAGATCTCCAGCTTGAAAGGTTCTAGGCCGGACTAACTTGTCATGCGCTTGGGCCATTCTAGCACAGTAAAGCTCAGAAGTTTGTTGAGCTTGAAGCCTTACTTCATCGACATTATCAAGTTCTTCCAGCCTTAGCTGGGCATTCTCATCCTTAGTGAACATGTAACTGAGGGCAACGCGCAATGAAGGAAGCTCTATCTATAGAGGGAACATGAACGATGGATCAATGATATTGTAGTGAAAACTATTTCATTGAACTGCCTGTGAAGGATGGCATTGGCCGCATTCAATTGTATAGTTTGCTAGTTAAAATTGTAAAGCAACAGTAAGAAATAATTAGATAGCTGGTAGTTTGGTAATAGGATTGAAAGTTTCTCGTTAATGAATTCCATACTTTTGTATGTATCCTTGAGCAACTAGCCTGACTTTATGTTGGGCAATGGACCATCAGCATTGCATTTTAATTTAAATAATATCAACTTACAACCGATCATATTTTGTATAGGCTCATAGGGTACTAATTCCCAAGCGCCATGTGATTGAATGGCATGAAATTCAATAGACATAGCTTGCTTTCATTCAAGATATTTAGCTATTGAAGTATAACAGGTAGGAGAAGAGGTGGTATTAATGTGGCTGAGGTTAGGGATTTAATGGTGTTTGGCATTGTAGAAATCTAAGGATCTAGGATAGAATAGAGAGAAGATAATAGAGTAATAGGATTGTATATTTTGTGTAGAGCAGATTACAACATATATATAGACAAGTCCATGTATGAGATGGTACACATGTAACCTATCTAGTGGATAACAAGAAATACAAGATGTGGTTAATTATTGTTATTCTAATATTCCCCCGCAAACTAACGGATCAGAAGTGATAGTTAGTTTGGATCTCAGCAGCTTGAAGCGGGATGTTGTCAATGGTTTGGTGAGAATGTCCGCAATTTGATCAATGGTGTTGATTGGAAGAAGACGGATGTGCTTGTTATGAATGTGATCCCAAATAAAGCGATGATCTATCTCTATATGCTTCGTTCTTGTATGGAACACTGGATTATTGGCCAATGCTATTGCCGAAGTGTTGTCAAAGTAGATGTCGATAGGATCTGGATGAGTTATGTGAAAGTCGGTTAGCACACGCTTGAGCCATATTGTATCCGCAGTGGCAGCCGCAAGAGCTCGATACTCTGATTCAGTTGATGAGTGTGCTACTGTTGTTTGCTTTTTAATAGCCCATGAGATAAGTGTGTCTCCTAAGAACGTGCAGTAGCCTGAGGTGGATTTCCTCGTGATTGGGTCGCCCACCCAATCAGCATCAAAGAAGGTGCGTAGTTTGAGGTTCGATTTGGTGATTGGTAGACCAAAATTGATCGTCCCTTTGATGTAGCGAAGGAGCCTTTTGAGCAGAGCGGCATGAAGAGGTCCCGGATCGTGCATATGTTGTGACAGTATGTTGACCGCATATGCAATGTCAGGGCGTGTTATAGTAAGATACTGGAGAGCTCCAGTTAGTCGTCTGTAGTTGGAAGGTTCCGCAAGAGGTGTATCCTGCTGGGCTTGATCTGAAATTTTTGTACATGAAGGATTAGCAAGGGAATTGCATTGAGATAAGTTAGCATTCTGTAGAATAGATAGTGCATAGGAACTTTGGGATAAGAAGAACTTATCTTGCAAAGACCGGATGGTGATGCCTAAGAAATGGTTGGCAGATCCGAGATTCTTCATAATGAATTGATCTTGAAGTTTATGGAGAAGATCTGAAATTGCTTGGTCGTCATTGCCGGTGATGAGAATATCATCAACGTAGACTAGCATAAATAATTGAGTGTGATTTTGGCTGAATGTGAGTAACGAAGGGTCTGATCTACTGTGCTTGAAGCCGATGCTCAGCAGATGATTTGTGAACATGGTGTACCATTGACGCGGGGCCTGTTTGAGTCCATAGATGGCTTTCTTGAGTAAACAGACATGATCTGGATTTGTGGAGTCCTCAAAGCCTTTGGGTTGATACATGTAGACCGTTTCAGCCAAGTTGCCATGGAGGAAGGCATTGGTGACGTCAAGTTGTTGGATCTTCCACCCGTAATATAGAGCAATAGTAAACAGGATGCGTATTGTTGGAAGTTTTGCAACCGGGCTGAATGTCTCGTTGTAGTCGAGGCCATATTCTTGATGGTTACCTTGAGCTACTAAACGCGCTTTGAACCGAGCAAGCGAGCCATCTGAGTGAAATTTCTTGCGAAATGTCCACTTGCAGCCTAATATGGATGCATTAGGTGGAGGGGGAACGAGAGTCCAAGTGCCTTGCTGTTGAAGGGCATGAAACTCTGCTGCCATGGCTTGACGCCATTCAAATTGTTTGCTGGCTTCCGTGTAATTGAGCGGATCAGGAGAGGTAGAAGCAGTCGTATTTTGATGAAGTAAGTTCAGACGATGAGCAGGTTTGAGGGATCCTGTTTGAGTCCTTGTGACCATGGGATGACGAGTGATTTGTTGATTGTTCAATTGTAAAGAGGCAGTGGGGGAGATTCTTTGTGAAGATGCCACGATCGGGGTGCTGGAGTGGAGAGAGTTATTGAGTGACGATTGTGGTTGGGGAGTGAGAATGTGATTATGAGGAGACAGGAGAGGTTGTACAGGTTGAGCTGGTGCGTGAGTAAGAGGAGTTTGAATAGTTGATGTGGGTATAAGTAATGATGCAGGTACGTCTGATGTGGAAGGAATGGAAATGGTATTGGTTTGATGAAACAGGAATGAGGTTTCTATAAAACGAACGTGCCTAGAGATAGTAATACGATTTGTTTCTCGATTCAGGCATTTATAGCCTTTGTGTTGATCAGAATATCCTATGAACACACACGAACTTGAGGTCGGTTGGAGTTTGGTCTGGGAGATTTTAGGAAGAAGAGGGACGCACTCGCAGCCGAAGGTCCAGAGATGTGAGTAATCTGGTTTGATATTGAACATGAGCTTGAGAGGAGAGGAGTTGAGAGTAGTAGGTGATGGTAGTCTATTAATGATGTAAACTGTCGTGGATGCTGCATCAGGCCAGTAGGAGTGTGGCATGCCCGTCGTGTGTAGAAGAGTTCTAGTAATGTCCATAATATGGCGATGCTTACGTTCAGCAACGCCATTTTGTTCTGGCGTATATGGACAGGACAACTGATGATGTATACCTTTTGATTGGAGAAATGTTTTGAAGTTGTGATTGACATACTCTGTGCCACCATTAGTACGCATTGCTTTGATCTGATGATTTGTCTGTTTTTCAATAAATGTAATAAAGTTAATCAGCGTTTGTGTAACATCAGATTTAAGAGAAATTGGAAACAGCCACGTGAAACGAGAGTAGTCATCAACAATTATAAGATAGTATCGAAGGCCCTGATGCGAGGTAACCGGTGAAGGTCCCCAGACATCAGAGTGTAAGAGCGCTAACGGAGTACATGTGCGATTTATAGATTTCTCAAATGGTAATTTGTGACTTTTGCAAGTCATACCGGAGCTACACTTATTAGTATTATGATTTATATTCAAAAAAGAATTAGTAGAAGATATAGTTTGTAGAACACAATGATTAGGGTGACCCAATCGGTTGTGCCAGTTGATCTCTGGCGTACTGGATGCTTTGAGCGCTTGGCGAGGGGCTGGCTGCTGCTTGATGGAGATCGGGTATAAGCCGTGTTTACATGGACCTCGAAGCAGAGTTTTGTGAGTGCGCAGATCCTTAAAAATAAACCCATTAGGATCAAATGTAATGGAGATTTGATTGTCAGCTACTAAATTAGAAATAGAAATGAGATTGTGAGAGATTGAAGGTATGTGAAGGAGTTGAGAAAGAAATAACTTACGATCCAGGGTGGGAAGGAGACCCGTGCCCGAATGAGCGATGGGTAAAGACCTTCCGTTCCCTACCATGATTTGATCAGAACCGGTGTATGTCGACAGGTGATCAAGATTCTCCATGCCGTTAGTCATGTGTGACGAGGCCCCGGAATCAAGATACCAATCGGTAGCCGCTGATTCTGTGGTAGTGAGAAGAGCTGTGCTGTTGCCGGATTGAGCCATTGGTGGAGTGTAGTTGGCATTGTGACGACGCCAACAGATGTCCGCGGTATGTCCACGTTTAGTGCAGATTTGACAGATGACAGATGGTTTTGATCCTGGTTTAGTTGATTGTTGCGGATATTGGGAAGTTCTTCCTCTCCCTCTACGTCCACGACCTCGATTTACATAGAGTGCCGTTTGCGAATCTGCGGCAATGTGGAGACGTTGCAGATCAGCCTGAAGATGAATTTCTTCGCTAATGAGAAGAGCATAAAAATTGTCTAGGGTGAGCATCGATTGCATTGTTCGGATAGTTGTTTTGAATGACTGATAAGCAGGAGGAAGTCCATTCAAGATGTAGAGGATGATGTCCTCAGTGTTGATTTTTGATCCGGCGGACGCAATGTTGTCTACGAGTTTCTTGATTTCCATCAGGTAAGTTTGCATCGATTGATTTTTGAGAGACACGTGATGTAGCTCATTTTTGAGCTGGATCACTTTAGATCGGTTGGAGGCTTGGAACCAATTTTGAAGGGCCTGCCAGATGTCATGTGTGGATTCAAGATCCATCACATATGGTAAGATCGGAGCTGAGATGGTCGAGCAAAGCGCCGCGGCAAGGTTCTGGTCGGTGATCGTCCAGGTTTGATCGTCGAGATCTTGGTCGGGGTTGGCATGGTTTGATTCAGTCAAAGATGAGGTTGACGAGGGAGGAGGTTCAAGAAATTTCTCAAACCTGTTGGCCTTGAGTAGTTTGAAGATCTAATTCCGCCAAATCGGATAGTTCTCCGGAGATAGCTGATGAGAAACGAGCGTTTTGAGATTGGACATGGTGAACTTGAGGGAAGAATAAGGCAGAGGTCAGTTGAGAGATCCTCCGAGAGCATCCATCGTCTGCGAGGAAGCTGACACCGACGATGCCATGGGTTGGTCATCAGGGTCGGACCGCTCTGATACCATGTAGAAATCTAAGGATCTAGGATAGAACAGAGAGAAGATAATAGAGTAATAGGATTGTATATTTTGTGTAGAGCAGATTACAACATATATATAGACAAGTCCATGTATGAGATGGTACACGTGTAACCTATCTAGTGGATAACAAGAAATACAAGATGTGGTTAATTATTGTTATTCTAATAGGCATAACCTGTTTGAAAATATTTGATCATTAGATGCTTTGTTGAGACAGTATCTAAAATAGAGGGAGGTAGTACATAACTGGGGAAAGGTGATGGAGGAGGCTTAGGTAAAGAAGACGTTGTGGTTGGATGAAGGAGTTGGAGCTAGAACTAGTGGCAGAGTTTGTTGTTGGGGAAGGGGTAGTAATGTAAGGAGAGAAGGAAGAGTCGCATATAGGCAATAGATTAGATTAATCAAATTGAACATGGAGGGAAATAATAATAATGCTAGTTAAAGGATTGTATTATTTATAGCATTTTTGAGATAAAGGCAACCCAAGAAAAATGCAAGTTGTTAAATGAGTTACAAGTTTGTCAAGAGCATAGGGTTGAAGCCAAGGATAACAACGACAACCAAATACATGAAGATGTGTGTAATTCAGAGGAGTATCGTGTGGCAGTTGATAGGGGGAAATGGAATTAATTTTTTGGGATTGTAATCTACTGATGAGGTAAACTATAGTGAGGAGGACCAATATGGCAGGGTTCTCAAAAAAGAGTTTGATGATCCTTCAAATCATTAATTGTATAGCCATATTCATTTAAAGAGATATAGCATTGATGGTTGGCAATGACTTTGTAAATAGATAGAAGATTATGTGAAATATTAGGTGCATGAAGAATGGGACTAAGAGAAAGCATACATGATGGAGTAAGAAATAAACTATTTTCAAGTGCGATATGGACAAGGACTGATCGTTCCCCACAACGACCTATTTTGCACCTTAATAATGTGCGGGTTGTTGAATAAAGTTCAGGTGTATAGTAAGATGAACAGCTGCACCACTATCGAAGTACCAAGAAGAGTTTGATGATTGTGGTGCAACAAGAAATGCTTGTTGAGCAACTAGAGAAGGTGGAATATGTTAAGATATACGTGCTGAGTCAGTTTTATTCCTTCTTGATTGTAGTGGACACATGTCCATCTCTTGTTCGTTATACCTATATTTTGTTATCTATATATTACCTGCTCTGTAATACTTTGTTAACAAGAATGAATTCCTCTCTTTCGCATCGTTCTTCTTCTTCTCTGAAGCCATCGTCTATTCTTCTTGCTGCCTTGTTTTCATGGTATCAGAGCAGGCAGTTTAGGGCCTACGTTCAAGATCTCCATCCAGTTAGTCATGGAGGCATCAGCTGCATCCTTAGCCACCAACGCACCAGAAGAACAACAGGAATCTGCTACCTCATCCAATTACCACTGGCCTATTCATCAGCTTGACGTATCCAATACTTTTCTTCATGGAAATTTAAACCATACAGTTTATATGAAACAACCCATAGGATTCAAAGACACTATACATCCCACGTATGTCTGTCGCCTAAAAAAGGCTCTCTATTGGCTTAAACAATCCCCTCGCGAATGGTACTCTACTCTTTCGGGCTACCTACAGACGTTAGGCTTCACTTTTAGCTCTTCTGATCCCTCGCTTCTTATCTACAACAAAAATGGAGTTTCCATGTATTTTTTGAACTATGTTGACAACATTCTCTTAACCGGCAACTGCAACAAATCCATTCACAACCTTCTTCAAAATCTCAAATCTAAATTCACAATCCGTGATCTCGAAACTCTCTCTCCATTCTTAGGTATTCAAGCCATCCATACTTCATATGGATTGCACCTAAATCAAACTCGGTTTGCAAAAACCACTTATATCGAGCGGGCATGTCAAATTGCAAACCGGTTTCCACGCCTTCTCAATTAAAACCATCCTCCAAACAAATCACTTCGGGTGCGTTCTCCAATCCTACCTTATATCGTCATCTTGTGGGATCACTTCAATATCTCACCTTAATAAGACCTGACATCTCGGTCTCCATCAACAAGGTTTGTCAACACATGCAAAATCCTCTAATTATCATTTTAATGCTCTTAAACGTCTTATGCAATATATTAAAGGCACCTTACACTTTGGTATACCTCTTTTTGCAAATTCAAAACTCAATCTACTTGCCTACGTGGACTCTGACTGGGCTAGAAACTCTACTGATCGAAAATCCACCACCGGCTACTGTACCTTTTTGGGCTCGTCACTTCTATCTTGGAACGTCAAGAAACAGAACGCTGTTGCTCGTTCATCTACCGAAGCAGAATACCGGGCTATTGCCTCCGCCACTGTCGAAGTCACCTGGTTATGTCGTCTCCTGCAAGAATTCAACTGTACTCAGGCCACTGCTACAACTCTACTATGTGACAACACCTCCGCAATTACCTTAGCCAACAATCCTGCTTTCCACGCCTGTACAAAACACATCGAGGTGGATTGTCATTTCATCCGAAACTACATCAAAGACAAGACCATTCAAATTCATCACATCTCAACTAAAGATCAAATCGCGGATCTGCTAACAAAGCCTCTTGCAGCTCCAAGATTTCAGCTCCTATCACGCAAACTGGTTACCTCTTTCGACGCAACAGTTTGAGGGGGCCTGTTAAGATATACGTGCTGAGTCAGTTTTATTCCTTCTTGATTGTATTGGACACGTGTCCATCTCTTGTTTGTTATACATGTATTTTGCTATCTATATATTACCTGCTATGTAATACTTTGTTAACATTAATGAATTCCTCTCTTTCACATCATTCTTCTTCTTCTCTGAAGCCATCGTCTATTCTTCTTGCTGCCTTGTTTTCAGAATATAGGTCAAGTCATAGAGATGCCAATGATGAAATGTAACATGAGCACATTTTTCGTAGATCTGGCATTCATAGTGAAAATTGAGTGATTTGCCTCCCCTAATAGAAACAAGGGAAGAAGCACCTTTGACAGCCAAAAATGAGACATGCTGACCTCGACCACAATTATAAAATTGTCATTTCTTTTTCTACTTGAATACCAAAAGTGTCGTCATCACTGTATAGAAAGGAGTAAAAATCATCAAAACTGATTGGAGTGAGCTTTCTTCGAATGGAAGCTTTAAAAGATTGATAATTGAGGAAAGACCAATCAAGTTATATTAAATAATATCTTCTATATCAACTGAACACCCAATAGTGGCAATATTATTCACTGTCTTCTAAATCAATTGATTTCTCATGATACGGTTATGAAGTCTATTTTTAAGTTTAATTAATCTAGATCTAGTGATAGACTGCAGTCATTTCTCATAGTAGTCCGAACGGAAGTGCAAGAGTCAAGGTTCAGCATATGTGGAAGAAATGAAGCGGGAATGGTTGAGAAGAGGGTAGTGTGGCAAGATTTTGATCAAAAGATGTTTGGGAGGACAAGTGTGGTGCCATTCAATTACCCATCAGAACCATTTGCTGTTAGTAACTTGTAGATTTGTGACTTCTAGGTGGGATAGTTGTCAGCTAGAATTTGGGTATAAACAATGCTTTTGATATTAGACTTAAGAAATTTAAGCTCAGGAGGTATAGGAATATCACCAAGTTCGATGATAGTTGAGTCCATTGGAAAAGAGAAAAATATAGCTCAACAGAAATTACTGAGAGTCAAAGTACTAAATCTCTGATTCCTTGACGAAAGAAAGAAAGTAGAGATACAAAAAATAGCAGTACTAAAAAAAGGCAGACTTGCAGCTAGAAGAAGAAAGGGTTTTCAGAATTTATGTAAGAGTAGTATTTCAATATATGCCCTGACATTGTTAGGTGATAGTCACAGAAATCCATCAACGAAGGCTTGAGGTTAGTAGTGATCAATAAGGATAGATGTCCAGTTAGTGACTGCTATAATCAGGAGCAACAACAAAAATATCATTAGAGATGGTTGCAAATTGCAGTGATGCTGTATTAACACTGCTATCAACATAAACATAATTATTAGCTGTTAATAATTACCAGTTATTAATGTCTTCCATCTTTCATCTCTAAGGGAGTGCCACACAGCCCTCAATCACTAAAATATATTGAGACTACTATACTGCAATGGAAAAAATTAAAGCTTCAGTATCTACTCTCTAAACATATATTCTTAGATGCCAAATCCTGCTTGGCAGACTCATCTGATCTTTACAATCCAATAATTCCATGCCATTTGGATTCGACCAATTAATTCTGCTGAAAACATCTATTTCCTTAATATTACTCTTGCTACAATGAAAAAAAAAAAAGTACTTGTAGCTCAGTTCTTTTGCACCTTTAACAGGTTGATTTACATTAATGTGACAAACTTTGGATAGTAAGGATCAATTATGTGCAAATATAGATTCTCATGACAAGTAAAATATTTCAGCACTTCATAAAAAAAATAATAATAATACAATTTGATCAAATAAAACCTCAGTCTCAGCCCCTGATTGCATAATAGAGGAACAGCAAACCTAAAGGAAAGGTTACTGGTAAAGGACCTGGTAATGATTTTTGTTCTCTTGAGTGAAAACAGAACTTTACAGAATGCTTATTCTACAATCTGCATGACTTAATAACAGATATATCATTAATTTAAAGGTGCTGTAATTTAGCTCAAGCTAAATTTCAGCTTTATAGAAAGCATACTCTACATTACTTTAATCTTTGAATCAATATAATTCAAGCAGTGGTACCAAATGATCTCTTTGAGTTTATTCCAAGAATTTTATTCCTATATGACTAATACATGATAAAACTGTTCATATCTTTTCCTAACATATATGAATATGAGCAATCAATATTTGGAGTTTTGTGCTCTTTTGCAGGATGATGATAGTGTTTCTTCTCTCTGAAGCATATAAACTTCCATTTCTATGAAGCATTCACATGTGCAGGATTCTCTTCATGTTCCTCCTCCCCCTATTTCTTTTGGTATTACTTAGAATTCTAAGGCTTTGCCTAACTATATCAATCTCCCTTTCTCTTCTTTCTCCTTCTTTCTCCATGGTCATAAGCTTTGCTCTAAGTGCTTCCAATGCCTCCTCCTTTGCTTTTAACTCTTTCTGTAGGCTTTCCACCATAGCTCCTTGTGCAGATCCCCAGCAGAATTGACCCCCTATAAAACACATTCAGGTTTTACTTGGATTTAAAAGAAATTAGGAGAGGTAATCATAATGAAAATCCAAATTTTTAATGCTATCTTTTTCTAAGATATATTTTACATATAATTGAAGATGAGTCTTGAAGATTCAAGGCAAAATTGTTCTCTCACAAATGTGCTAAGCCAAATTTGGGACGACTTTCTTATTGTTTTGTAAAGCAATTTTTTAGTAAAAAAAAATTTTACTAAAAAATTATTTTTGAAAGTATTAAGAAAGTTGTCTGAAACAAAGCTTCAATCCAACAAAATTTTGTTTTTATTTTTTCAAAATATCTCTAAATCAAACGCATGAAAAAATTTATTTCCATCATATTTATTTCTCTTTTCTTTATATATTTCATTTATTTTTATTTTCATATTTCAGTTGAAATCTTGCATAGCTTTAGTCACACTCCCTGTAAGGAGAAGGATTTATTTCTATGATAGTGGTCCTATGACAGTAAATGGATGCATGAATTGTTTATAGGATGAAGAAAAGGACAATGCTACTAAATGTTTGATAGGACATTTCATGTGATGTTCTGAGATAAATTGGATAACTAAAGAGAGATTGTATCCATAAAATTAGTTCTAAATTATTGGTTTCATGCCTTCCACTGTTAGGTCTATTGTTAGTGGTTAAAGTGGAGCCATCTGCTGTATATGTTGTACATAAATTATTGCAGAAAAGGACATCAAAGTACCTTTTAAGGGAATTTGGGGTTGGTAATTAGGTGAGTTTACTCTTTCCTTGGAGTTTAATAGGGAAATTAAATTTTAAATTAGTTAATTTTGGTTATAAAATATTTCTTTTTTATCAATTCATGATATTTTTATCAAAATGCAATAAACTTTTGTCAGTTTTATAATTTAATCATTAAGGCAATTTTACATTTTTATATTTAAAAGTTTAAAAAAATATTATCTTGCAAAATAAAGAGAATAATCTTGATGTTGAACCGAGAGCCGAAGATTCTTATATCCTGATTGGCCTATTTTGAGAAAATTTAATATATATATATACTTAAAATATTTTGATTAATTTATTTTTTTATAATATTTCTTAAAATTATTAGATTTGTTTTGAGATCACTAATATAAATTTTAGTTTCATAAATATTAAATTCATCTCAAAGCAAATCTAATAATTTTGAGACTCTTTGTGATCCCCTTTTTTTTTAGAATTTCTTTTCATCTTTTATGCATGTTTTTAATTTAATGTTGTAGTATTGTTCATTTGTGTCAACTTTTATTAATATAATTCACCAATTAAAATAAAAGAAGACAAATATTTAATATTTCATGCTTCCAACCATTCCATTATGACCCTTCTTTCTTTGAAGGAAAAATAAGAAGGTGAAGTTTGAAATGCATCACTCTTAGAAGGCATAGGGAAATTGATGTTGCTTACTGAGCACTGAAAATCCCTTAGATTTTGCATAATTATCCTCATTACAGAAAATTGTATTTTACCGGCCGTCCAACTGCCAGTAAATAGCGGCGGTCAAACCGTCGCCGCCGGTATTCAGTGAATTTCCTATAGTGTCTTCAGTGTAATTAAAATACAATTAACCATATTGTATCTTATAAAATCACTATCTCTTTTCTCAAAATTTACTATCTGTTAATAAGCCAAGGATCAAAGCATGAATCTATTTGCTATTTTTGCAGATTAATCCATAGAAAAAGAAGGAAAATGATAGAAATCTTGAAAAGTTTTCATCCTCCCATGCTTTAATTAAAAAGATCGAACATAATCAGTTTATGCAGTCCATCTTGTTCTGTTTGTTTATCAACTAAGAGGTCTTGAATTTGAAGCTTGCATGTGAAATGTTTGTGTGAATTTGTGCTATATTCGCTCAATAGTCCCAAAAAAACTTTAGCTCGAGAATTTTTTGAGCCACAGAGTGTTTTTTTCTCAGCAAAAAGAGAAAAATAAGCTCAAAGGGATTAGATTTTTTCTTTTAATATAGATATGTGTAATAGTACCTTTCCATTGGCATCCAAAGCTACCATTGTAGTAATTTTGTTTAATCAAAGATGATAAAAAAATAAGATATAAAACATAGCCTAATCAACCATGAAAAGATCCAAGTGAACTTAGGAAAAATACCTTCATTTGTCCTCAGGATGAGTTCATCGAGCTCAGTCTTAATAGCCAAATAGAGCTGTTTCCACTTGTCCACAGCCGCCTCCTTCCTTGCTTGCTCCTCCCTCATGCGTTCAACCACGTAATCTCTCTCTAGCCGTGGCCGCCATTCCCACTCCTTACCACCAATGGCTGCCGTCGCCGGCGGCAGCTGCGGCACCGCCGACATCTCCAATCTTCTCACCATTTCTTCTTCCTCCTCCACCTTCCTCCTCAACATTGCCACCTCCTCCTTGTGTTTTCTCCTCTGCAATGAAAATAAATGCTCATTCTTCTCCTTCTCACTTCTTAGCTCCTTTATCTCCTCTTCTAAAACACAGATTCTCGCCCTCAGCTCTCTTGGCTCAACAATGTGTTTGCTGTAGCATCTGCTAACTGCAATTCCCATCCTTCTTCTTTTTTGGTTGGCTTCGTAGAGGACTGAGAGGTTGCAGCTTAAAATGGTGGTTGGGGTGAGTTAATGTGAGCTTTTGGATGATGGAATGCTTTATAATGTTGGAATTAAGGCTTCATTTGAGTCATTTTTTTTACAGCTTTCTAAAATAATTTTTTTTAAGTCTAAAATTTCACTGATAGGCAATGAAATAATTTCTCAAAATTCAAGAAGATAAAACTTCTATAATATTCATAATTGCAAGATAATTTAAAAATAAAATTCCATTTACACAGTTCTTAAAAAGAGAGCCACCTCATACTCTCTTTGCAGAGGTACCACCACTTGTCTTTTTTTTGGATATTCTAATGTTGATGTGGGCTTGGCGTTTGTCACCATGTGTATAATAATAATTCACTCATCCTACATTTGAAATAATTTTTTTATTAATTTTTAAAATAAATTTTTAGTGTCAAAATTTTTTATATTATTAATTTTTTTCTTGAAACATTTAAGTCAATTAAAACAGATTTATATATATATCACATATATAAAATTTGAACCCAAACATCTTAATTAAAAGCCTAAATTTTTAACCAACAGATCAAAATGAGCTATGTAAAAAAAATAAAAAATAATAAAAAATTGCTCCAAATAAAATTTTAAAATGAAGTAAAAAATAGCAAAGAGGAGGGCCAAAGCCAAATAGAAGGAAACATAAACAGCAATGTCGCATGCGTCATCATCGTGTGGTGGGCCTGTGGCTGTGAAATTCCTACAGCTATGCAGCTTCACTCAGAAGCCAGTGCGACAATTAATTAATGTCCACTGTTAATTGTTGACTTTTATCAACTAATTGTACTTTTGTGTTATTTTGCAATTAAGATAGAATGAACGGACAATCAATTTTATTTTAGAAATTAATTCAAAAATCAAAAGTACTTAAAAATGCTGTTGAAGCATTGATAAATGGTTCAACTAATTCAAAATGAATCAATCGGCATCAAACTCAAACGATTTGATACCTAAATGAAGCCGAGATACATAGCACCGCAATACCGTACAGTTGCACGAAAAAAAACTCATAGGCGCAAATGGCCGAAAGCCAAGCAGGAGAGGACCCCAGCCAGCTCGACAGATGAAATCAAGGTCCAAAGAAGCAACACAACTTAATTTATCGACAGAATCAACTAAAATTTGAGCTACGAATATTATCAGATCTATTTAGTAATGATAACTCTTAAGTCAATTTGATAAATATCTTATTCTTCTTTATGATAACCTAAAAAATAATAAATCTATTGGATTTACTTGGTTAGACCAAGACAAACTACTCTTCAAGTTTGAGAGATGCTTCAAATAAGAAGCCATAAAATATTTTTATAGCATTTGTATGTCTAATACTTAAATTTTTTTATATTTTTTATAATACTTTAGTTTCTTAATAACATTAAAATATATATATGAAAAAAGTGTATTTTACTTTTAAAAAAATTAATATTAATAAACTTGTTTTATATTTGATTTAAAATTTTAAAGTATTATATAAATAAATAGCAAAAATATAGATACTAGATATGTAAATTAATATAAAAGAATCATATGATATGTACGTAAATCCCCAGCTAATGTGACTTATGAGGCCACATGCAAGGGCCTCCAATATATAATATATATACCTAGAAAGTGAATGCACAATAAAAGCTATCAAAAGATAGACATGTGCAAGCCATAAAATAAAAAAATATATAGGATTTTCTTAAAGATTTTATTGTAGATTATTATTTAACTCAATTTTAGAGATTATATTTTTATAGATTATTTTTTAATTTTGTTAGATTTTATTAAATAATTATTTTTTTATGTCAAATATATCTTCAATTTTCACCTCATATGAATGCTTTGCGCCTCATGTGTTTTGCAGGTCCGTTTTTCTTTGAATCTAATTATTGACAGTTGTTAGTTATTATTATTATTATTATTTTGAAAAATTAGGGGCCTAAGCCCAATTTCACGTGTTTTGTCTTCGGTTGCCTTGATTCGTATATCTGAATGATTATGAATGCTAGAGTAATATCTGACTCACCCCCTTAGAAGACCCTTCTTGTGGCAACCAGGGTTCTCTTTCTACTGACCAAAAGCAGTCATTCTGCTCTACATGATCTTGGATGCTGGTTTCATTTTGACTGCATTTTGAGTCCTGTGAGTTTAAGACCTCCCACCTTCTTCCCTTCTTTTGGGTTTTGCTTCTACAATTGATTTTTCTTTTTCCTCATTCTCGTTTTGTATGGAACAGTGTTATGTTCGTTGTTTCTGGATCCTTTTTTTTTCACTTTTTTGGCCAATAGTTATTAATTTCTTTAAGTATATATGATCATTATTGACATGATAGTTAGCTATTCATTTCTCGGCTATTTAATGTGAGCACCAGTTATTTAAATTAAAAAATTTAAAATTAAATCTAAGATCATTCGAACTTCAATTTCAACAAACTTACAAGCAAATTGAGCATTTCAACCAGAAAAATCCATCGACACTATAAGTGATCAGATCTGATTCCAAATGAGTTAAAATCAATCACTTGAAACATGCATGGAAGCTTTAGAACATTAATTGAAGGACTAAATGGTTTCCAAATCTTGTGTGTTTGTAGTTAAATCAAGTAGCTTGATGAGACAAATCCACTGAGCCCATGATCATTCGATTTTGATATCAATAAGATACTCAAATCTTAATAGAATGATATATTATTAAAGAGATCAATATGGGCCATTCGATTGAGTGCCTTAGATTTTAATTAAACTTACCAAAATAACCTCTCAAAAAGCTCTAAATAGAGCTTCATTCTCTACAAAAAAAGAAAGTTTGAGAGCTTAGATAGCCAAAGAACTCTATTGCATTTGCTGACGATCACCACTAACAACCATGATGCGTTTCCACCATCATCAAACTTTCATCTAGCTATTGTCACTTGATTATTATCATCTAACCTTATTATTGTGCTTTAATTGTCCACTTATGAATACCCTATTTCTATAATCCATGCAACGAGAATCAAACAATTGTTATCAATAGTGTATAATCTCATCCTTTTTAATTATGAGAAAGTGATGACTATTCCAACTTCCTACATTTAATGGATTCATTCAACTAGGGCAAATCTTGTGATTTTTATCTTTCTGAATTTTCCATGCAAAAAATTCTAGTCTCTTACTAACTGCTATTTATGAAGGTTGAATATTTATAAAATTATGATATTAAATACTTGCCACTGTAAATTTGTAACGCACAATAATTATTATATATCTTATAATAATTAAATGTATTATTTTCAATTACATAACAATATTAGATTATAATTAGATCTCGAAAATGCAACAAATATTTTGTCACACCCTAAGTTCGGAAGGCGGTACACCCCAGCAACACGGGACGCGACGAAGGGATAAAAAGACCTGTTTTATATTCACAAAGAGAAGCATGCATATATATGAAATACAACATGATATATATATATCAGAGTGAACTAATGAAGTGACCTAAAAATTCAATTCATTAATAGAATTTGAAATAACCAATACATTCAAATAATAATAGTTATGGTACAAGCCAACAGGAATAGAGCAAAAAAACAAGAAAGAAAATGTCCAACCCTCAAAATCACAAACATAATAAACTTATATAAAATAATAAATATAAAAAATAGTCTACTGCCGGTAACCCTGCTCTTGAGATAGTGGTCCATCAAACACGCCTACATGACCTACTGAAAAGACAACGTGTGGGTTTGATAAATCAAACTTAGTAACTCCTATCTATCAAAACATAAACGATAAATGAGTGGGGCATGCAGTACGAACAACTAAAAGAGATGAGTAGTAATCTATAATCCCAATATCAGAAACAACCATGAAATATGTTATGTTTTCTACAACATATATGCATGTATATATATCAATTAGCTATTGATGTCAAATCACTTTAATATTTACAACTGCACCACACTAGGTATTATTGTACCTCAAAATGACCTACAAGTCACTTATTTATTTTAATTTAAATCAATTATATATATTTAAACATTTATATGTATATAATATAGTTAGTCTATCAAATGCCCATCACCGAGAAGGTAAACACCAACAAAAAAAAAAAAGAATTCAATGATTTTCTATAGAGTCATCACTCTTGGAGCATGTCGGCCATGACTAGCCAATAACCAATAGGGTTTTACCGATATACACATCAATGCATGTAAGCATATAGTTTTTCAAAATCTTCATAAACACTATTCAATAGGTTTTACAGTTTCAATATGATCAAGATTATTTCATAAATAGAAATGTTCTGCCAATATAACCTTTATTGCCTTCAAATGAAAGCACGTGCATGAAAATATATAAAAATGATAATAATGATATACATGAGTTTATGCAGCAATAAATCACGACTAATCTACTTATGAAAATTTCTAGTTCATTATGAGCATAAAAAGATATTTACAAGCAATAGTAAATAATCATTAAATTTTACAATAATGATAGGACTAACTGTCTAATTCGATAATCTAAACAACCTAATACAATTAACAAGGATTTTGCCCATAACAAAGAAAGTTATGTTTATTTGCCACAAACTACAACCTAGATAGCGGCTCGCTCGACTCCACCAAGCGACAATCCTATAAACAGTGAAGCCAAATTTTTAGAAACACGCACTTGAAAACATAATGACGAATATTCTAATAAATCTTTAGTCACACCGAAAATACCAAATCAATTATTAATTAATGATATCTAATCTATGACCTACCAAGACACTTTTTGGAGACCAAAACAGAAAAGAAAACTCTACAAACCGTTTGATTAATGATATTTCTAACAGATGGAAGATAATATAAAATTTTGTTTAAATCAAACATCAACTTAAATAAAATCTCCTTCTCAATGCCAGATAATTCATCATAATAGTATTTTAACACAAAACTAATCACAAAATTGAATTAAATGGTAAGAGGAAAGTCGGTCAGGTGGGAGAGAGATTCGGCAATGAAATCACAAAATTTCTGCTATTTGAAAAGAGATAATCGCTACTAGGAAGCCCGCTCGGTCTACGCATGCGAGGAGGAGGGTGTGATATTGCAATAACTCAAATGTATGAAATAGATTTATTTGAAAAATATGAAAATTCTGAAGTAGAGTGATTTGACACTGATATATATATACCTCACTCCATCGACTCCCTCATTCGGTTGCTTAGCCAAGAAGAAATTAAAAGAGGAGAATAAGAGAGAGGAGGGAGAAAAGTCTTTGGATCATATTTGTCAGCCATTCCTGTTACAGATTTTATTCTATTCATTGTAAATAACTAATCTTTTACTTATATTTTTAATGATAATTTTAATTTCTACGAATTTTATCTCTCCTAAATTTGCCAAAAATATATTATCTCCTGATTTCATAAGTTTTCACCGTGCAAGTTTAATTATGTTATAGATTTAATCATTATGAACGATTTGATATGATTTTATTACATTTTAAATGAAGTACTGAATAATATCAGATACATGATATGATAACTCCACATGATACCCTACTGATCCACGTGATTCACTAATTGGGAGTCATAAGGAGATGGATATTGATTGAGAGTTATAAAGAGTCGAGGCGACTGATTCATGTAATTCAAGGGGAGTTATTGTGGGAAAATAAACAGCCACACAGATTTGGTGTGTTCTCCTATTTTGTGATTGAATGCGTCATTGTGCATAACGTACTATCTTGAAAGACGAACATGCTATTCTACAATGGATTCAATGACAAAAATAGGGTTTTTAAAAAAGATATTATTTCTAGAAAAAAATATTATTTCTATAATCAAACACAATCAAGAGAATAAAAATATTATCTCGAACGATGAACATGATATCCTATTGAAGTGTATAAAAACAGAAATGAGATTAAAAAAAATATCATTCTCGTAATCAAATACAATAACAAGAATAATATATCATCTCGATATATGAAGATATTATTCTACGAACAGTGGCGGATCCAGCCCTTTTTTTAAGGGTGGGCAAACTCGATATATATATATATATATATATATATATATATATATATATATATATATATATATATATATATATATATATATATATATATATACTTTTCACTAGCAAAATTCAAAGCAAAATATTGTCTTACATCATAATTTATGAAATTAAAAAGAAAATTACAAATTTTGCATTCTACTTTGCATTTTCTGATAATGTTGCATAATGACTTCATTTGGAACAGAATCAAATATTTCCTTCTCAATATAAGGCACTAGGCAATCATTGAGCTAAGCATCACCCATTTTGCTATGCAACCGATGCTTAATAATCTTCATTGCAGAAAATGCTCTCTCCACTGTAGCAGTAGCAACTGGCAAAGTCAGTGCCAAAATAATAAGTCTATAAACCAGGGGATACACATTATTTTTTTTGTCCTTTACCATCTGTTTTGCAAGATCAGCAATGCTAGTCATTGATGTGAATTCATCACTCGTGCGCATATCAATAATATAAGTAGATAGTTGATGTTCAAGAGACACAATATCAACCATAGAGAAATCTGCTGGATATAACTCTGCAAGACGAATTAACTTTCCCTTATCATAAGAAGAGAACATATCACTTGGATTTAGACATGTCACACAAAGAAGTAACTCGGTACTAGTTTCAGAAAATCGATTATTCAATTCTTGTAGTTGCATATCAATAACCGAATAGAATAAATCAACTCGATAATGATGAAAATTTGTTATTTCTGCACTTTTTCGTACTGACCGTCCACGAGATTTGAATTTAGAATCCATATTGGGGACTTCAATTTCAAAAACATTACAAAATCGTGACACTTCTTCAAGTAAAGGCACCCATCCATTTTCCCTTATCATCTGCAATCGTTGCTTCGACACTTGTACCAATTTCATTGCATTTATAATATCTTGATCTTTTCTTTGTAAGGCTTGTGATAATTCATTTGTAATTCCTAAAATATCTATCATTAAATGCAGTGCCAAGACAAAGTCAAATGATTCCATGAAATGTATTAAAACGCCAGCTTCCACTGATTGTTGATCATGTATCCCCTCTACCTTGACAATTTCAAGCACTTCGAGTACAGAAGCATACATTTTGGTTAGACTGATTAATGTTTGAAAATGTGAACTCCAACGGGTTTCACCAGCACGATGCAAATTTGTTTCTTGGTTTAAACCACGACCACTATGTAAATCTCCACAACTTAAATGAAAAACTATCTTATCACGCTGAATAGCTTTTAGGCTATCATTTCTCTTGCATGAAGCTCCAACAGTATTGACAATTCTTGAAGTGATCTCAAATAAATGCTTTACTTGCCAATGATTTTTTGCAACTGACACTAGGCATAATTGTAGTTGATGAGCAAAACAATGAATGTAAAAAGCCTGTGGATTATCTTTCAGAATGAGTGCTTTCAAACCATTAAACTCACCCCGCATATTAGATGCTCCATCATAACCTTGACCCCGTATTCTATGTATACTTAATGAATGTTTTGCTAGAAGAGCTTCAACTGATGCCTTAAGTGCAACTGCGTTTGTTGAAGATACATGACTAATACCAATGAACCTCTCAATTACCTGACCCAATTTGTCTACATATCTCACTGCAATAGCTAACTGTTCTTTCGTAGAAATATCGCGAGACTCATCAATTAGAATGGTAAAATAAGAATCACCAATATCTTTCATGATTATAACCAAGGTCTCAGCAGCCATAGAACTACAAATCTCTTTTTGTACTTTTGGTGCTATCAACTTTAACTTAGCACTTGCATTTTCAAATGTCACTTGTTTAATATCTTCATTATGATCTGCAAGAAATTGAAATAGTTCTATGTAATTTCCTTGATTATTCGAGCTAGATGACTCATCATGCCCACGAAACGATAGCCCTTGGCGAATAAGAAATCGTACACAATCAACAGCTGCAGTTAACATGATGCGATATTCTTTTTTATTTTTGTCTTCCTTGCTCGACCATAAATCGGGAATACTCTTTTCTTGAAGCTTCATTAAAGACTCACATTTCTGTCTTGCATTATTGTGTGCACTGCTGTGTTCTCCTACATGACCCAATAGCTTCTCTTTATGCTTCCAATTCTTAAATCCCTCACCAACAAATGTGTCTCCACCGCCTTTGCTAGTATTAACTTGCTCTTGAGGCTTAAACAAGTAGCAATAAAGACAAAATATTGCATCTTTCTGTATACTATATTCCAGCCAATCAGGAAAGTTTTCAAACCATTTTGAGTTAAATCTACGTGCAATGTTTCCTATCATTGTTTGAGGGAATTGATGATTTTTTGGTTGATGCGGTCCCTTTAATAAATAAGCTCTTCGAACTCTATCACGATCATTTACATCATAACTCCAGATGGATGGTCGAAGACCAGGATCAGCAGGTAGATTGTCAATATCAATCTCGACACGTTCTTTTCGCTTCAAGAATCGTTCCATCTCTCAAAATGCTAACAATGATCAATCCAAATTAGCTAACATTGTTATTCTAATAAAAAAAGAAAACACAAAATGATTGTAGAAATGTTCTCTATATTAAATAAATTCTTACACACATGCGACTTGTTGAATCTTGTTATTGTCACAAAACGTACTATACTCTTATCATAATTATTTAATAGATTCATCATATATTTTAATATGGAAGCTAGTGTTCACAATTTAAATCACGAAAATACACACATGCCACTAAACCGCTTGTTGAATCTTGTTATTGTCACAAAACATTATGCATATATTTTTCTATGATACAATGAAAATTATACATCAAAACACTAAGTTTTTAAACTTGAATATGCACGGTAAAAATTCAAGCTTCACAAATAGAGAAATGTTTTATTCCCCAGAAGTTTTTATATTTACAAAATTGTTTATTTACTGGACATGATCCTTTGGCTACTGCGACACATGCTACTATGGAAGGAGGATATAAGACCTGCTCTAAAAGACATTATTTGGGGCTGGCAAGGTGAGCAAGGGCATTTACAGCAACTATCCGAGCTACAATTGGCTATTCTCAAAGCCCAAACTCCCTTCTCCATTGCTAATTTAGATAGAATCATACATAGCAAAACACCACCAAGTCATCCAATACCTCCCTTATGTCCAAATGAAGTGATACTGTACTCTTATTATTATTCTCATTAAAGAAAAACCTAGAAGTAAAAGAAGACCAATTCCAAATAAAAGATCCAAGTAAAGAATAATATTGATCTTACTCATTCGATCAATCTGTCAAATAAAATACAATAGTAGTTCACCTAAAATGCTCCCAAATAATATGAAAACGATATCCCCTCAATATGTTATTTTTTAAAGCTTGCTTTTTTATTGAAAAGGATTGCATTGAATGATTTCTCAAATGAACTGTTCTTAAATAAGTGGGAACCCCTCATGTGGCATTGTTGCTGAATATTTTGCAAGAGAGTTGTCATTGTTTCAGATGCTTAATTTTTTCAATATTTTGCAAAATTCTAAAGGCATCAACTACACAGCACGGCTCTCTCTCTCTCTCTCTCTCTCTCTCTCTCTCTCTCTCTCTCTCTCTATCTATCTAGTGCTTCTACAATTCTTCAAATTTTAAACACTAACATTCAAGAAGCACGAAGCAAGAAATAGATGGGAGTCGCCATAAAAAAACTGAAGCAAGAAATAGAACAAGTGGAGTAGCAGGGAGTCGCCATAAAAAAAAAACCTTACCTTCAAAACGATGAAGCGGCTGCAAAATGGGAAGAGAGGCCTGCAAGGAGCCGACGACCTCTTCACGAAGAAGCTTAGACGCAAAGATGAAGGCGGATGCGACTGTGAACGTGAGTGCTCCGCCCGCGGCCCGTCCGGCGACCTCTTCACGAAGAGGGCTGCAAACTTGGAGGTTTCGAACAGGGAGATGCGAAGCAGCGAAGGAATTGCGAACGGCGGGGCAATGTAAAAATTTAGGGCAAAGTAATTTTTTTGAGGGGGGGCATATTTCCGAAACTGCCCCCCCGCTGCCCTTTTTTTATTTTTTTAGGGTGGGCATTTGCCCACCCTTAGCCTGGCGTGGGTCCGCCTGTGTCTACGAAGGATTGAAAAGCGATAATGGGTTTTGAAAATACACCATTTATATAATTAAATACAACATTCCCAATGAACTTTCCCCTGCCTTATGGATATAAGATAATTTTTATTTTATTTTGAAGTTACAGGTTCCTCATAAAGGCAAGCCTATATGAAATGATTCTTCAATTGGTGACATTAAGAGTTAATCATCACTCTTTTATGGGTGTTGCACTTGATCACCAGTTTAAGTTGTATATGTCAAATATTTATTCAATCAATAAAAGGTGGAGTGTGTTTGTATAAATGAGAGAATGTGTCATCATATATATAAATATTTGAACAATAGTGAACATGTCCTACACTAGAAGTGAAGGAACTTGGCAATGTTGATATGGATGGTAGCACTAGCACATGACAATTGGCCTGATGTCAATAAGTGATTGATGCTAATTGAGACCCCTATCTTGAAAAAATTAGAATTAATTGACCTTGATTTAGTAGGTGATTGAAATTGGTTTGGACAATCTCATTTTCAAAAGTGGTGTTGGTAAACGATTAAAGGCGGTCAAGATAATCTATTTTTTATGAGGGAGATTGAATGATTTAAGCTTCGTTTGAGAGAGTTTTTTATACTATTTTTATAATAATTTTTTAATTCAAAATTATTTGAGCTAAAAATTTTTGTACGAAAAAGTTATTTTAGAGAACAATAAGAAAGTTATTACAAACGAAACCTTAACTCCAACCAATATAATCTTTTTTTTGGAAAATGGTGGTGCAATGTCTTCTTTCTCGGGTTTAGAGTTTAGGGTTTAGGATTTAGGATTTAAGATACAAATGATGAACCCCTTTGATCAAATCAAATCCAAAGTAAGTTTGGCCTGGTGTTAAGATTGTCTAGTTCAATTCAACTAATTCATAGCATTCATTCAAATCAATCATGAAGGAATTAAAACTCTAATAGATAGTCATTTAATATAAGAGATTATCCTTCATTAAGATATTTTGAAGTATATTTGATGAGATAAAAAATATAAGAGAGATGTCATATGAAGCTCAAAAATTTACCAGCAATAAATACAAGGGAAAAAGAAAAGCAAAAATGCAGAATGCACAGTTCCCCTCTTCTAAACTGCTCGCCATCTTCTCATCACAGCCTTGAGCCCCGCCGCCGCCCCCAAACCCAAGTTCCTTCGCAACACAGTGCTCTCCCTCCCTACCTCCCTCCCTTGCTTCTATCTTCATTAATCGATATTTCAGGGCGGAGATGTCGTTGTCATTGTCATCGTCGTCACAAGCTGAGAGTGTTCTACCTCCTCTTCCAGAGAACCGGGTAGTGGTGAGTTTCCCTTCGTGTCAATTTTTTGTATAATCGACGTCTGGTGATTTCTTGTGCGATTACTCCTTTTCAGTTTTTATTTTTTCTGCTGTTTGTATTGCCAGCTCGGGTGCGGCTCTTTGTTGTTGATTACCTGGCGACGGTGGCGGCTTTTCCTAAACCAGATGATAAGATCCGGAGTACTAGTCTGAAAGTAACACTCCTTCCCGCTGAAACTAGGGTTACATTGGATTTTACTGGATTGGGTGTTCTGACAACGGATCTTTGTGAACTATGCTTGCTTTTATCAGAAAAGAAATTGGTTTTTTGTTTTTTAACGTGTTGTGTTTGGTGGAATTGTTGGTTGGATGGTTATGAGTTTATCGTTGTCTTCTTCATTGCTTAGGTGAAGGTGAATCTACTGCATCTGTTTTTCATTTCTTATTCGAGCTACTGTGAATGGGAATTGGCTTTTATCAAATGGCAAGGTAAAATTTGTTATTTGATTGTTACTAAGTTTTTGGGGAGGGATTATGGTTGTTGGAGCTTGGGGAGTACTATTAGTCGATGTTGAAATATCATGGAATCATTCAAGTGTTAGAAGTTATTGTTTCAAGCTAACAATCAAATGTTTGAAGGGATATGAGAAAGGAAGCAAAATTGTTCATTGAATTTTTATGAAGTATCGAAATGGTCCCCAACTATATTAAAAGATAATTTTGTTATGTGTGGAATCTGATTTTGTTGATCAATTGGGTTATTCTGTTGCCTCCGACCTCAAGTTTGTCGTGCTTGCTGGGGGGTGCAGGGGGTTTACCTCTTGCTTGGGTACAACGCTCCGTCGTTATGTTCCCGAGCGCCCCTGTGTTGCATACCTGAGCATCCCGACCCCAGTGCTGAACGACAGAGAGCTGAGCGCCGCAGCGGATTAAGACAGAGGCTTGAGCATCGCAGCGCCCCAAACTGGTGTCGCAGCGCTGCGAGACGGACTTAACGGTTTTCTTTCTCATTTTTCTGAAGCGTCCCTTGGGTTATTTACTTGGCTTTCTCTTGTATTTTTGGTATGTTAGACATGGAGAATAGTGCATGTGAGAAGAGAAGCAAGGAGAGAGTGAGAGAAAAGATAGATCTATACTTATTTCTCCCAATTTTGATATTGGATTTCTTGGTGTGGTGTAGCTCTGTAGTTTTTCCCCCTAATTTGAGTTTTTCCACATTAAATCCTGACGTTCTTTATTTTTCCGCTACTTTTACTTTTTTGCTTGTTTCTTCATTGTGGTGTTTACTTCTCCTCATCCAAATAAATTTTGGTCCCTCAACTCCTTAAAAAAATCAAAATAGTCCCATCATGTTTTGATTTTTTTAATGTTTTGATTTTTTTAAAGACTCGAGGGATCAAAATGATAATTTAATATAGTTGGAGACCATTTTTGTCATTCATAAAGAGTCAATGAACCATTCTGATCATTTTCTAGAAGGGTTATTAACTATTTCAAGCTAATAATCAATATCCATTCAAGTGTTAAAAATGTTATTTGCATATCATTTTAAACAACTTATATCCATATAATTGTAGGTTTATTCCTTTATTTCTTAATTCTTTGGCACTTATTTTGTAAACATATATGATGGACATATTTTTAATCATTCATTATACATGTGCAAATTATCTAAGTCTTTTTTCAATCGTCTTATCTTCAATAGATGCCAGTCCAACATTTCTTCTATTATAACTATTATTTATTTTATCTTTAATAGTTTGCCACACATTCATTTTAACATTTTCATTTTTGCTATACTCAACTTAGATATTAATTAATTTCTTATAGCCTAACATTCAAATCTATACAACATTACTGACTTAACTAAAATTATAGAAAATTTACCATTAAGCCTCTATGATATCCTAATCACACAAATTATCGAGATAATTGTCTATTTTAATTATTTAGGTTTAACTCTGAAAGTTATATCTTTATTTATATTCCATTTTTCTATATAATACATCCAAGATATTTAAACCTATAATATCCAGGAATCACCTTATCTTCTTATATTATAGAGTAACAATTTTTAATATCATACTTTCCAAAATTTTATATTATGTATTTCTCAAGTTTTTAATTCCTTTAATTATTCATTTATTTTGCTGAATTGTTCACTAATTAGAACTATATCATCTAAAAAAGAATACAACTAATCACCTCAGTTTGAATATTCATTATAAGCATCTCCATAACAAATATACAAAGATATTGACTCAATGGTTACCACTAATTTAGTTTTTTTTTTTGTTGAAATTCTTTGATTTAGACGATTGCTAAATCATTGTTTGACGTGCATTACTCGTATTTTATTCTTTGCATTAAAAAAGTAAACACTTAAAGAAATGAAGGTAAGTGCTTCTTTTAACTAGTAGTCTTTTAATCTACATATTTCAAATTCATTTTGTTTGAATTTCATCTATTGCATTGTTTAGTTGTATTAGAAATCCTAGATTCTTAGATATCATGCATAGTTGCATACAATCATAGCACGTTATGCACTGCATTTGAAGTTAGATTTCTTAGGTAGATTTCGTGGTGTTTGTGTTAGCTGTTAGCACAAATGGTCTGGCTCATGAACAAATTATCTTTGAAATCTTTAAGGTTAAAATAATTTTTTTTTTTGTAGATTGTATATTAACTTCAATATTGAATGCTATAGAAGGAATTCTTTATCATTGTTCTTTTTTGTCATTATTCTATTTGCCTGGTGCAGCTACCTTCTATGATTGGAATCATTGTTCAATCGGAGTTATTACTCATATTCTTTCTTCTTAGATTTCTCTTAATCCATGCATGTCTAACATCTCATTTTTTTATTATTGGAGTTTCTGATTATCAAATTATGATTAAGCTCCAGTTAAACAGGAAGTTTTGAGTAGAATATGCTTGCAGTTTCTTTTGGTTCCCCGTCCATGCTAGTATTTTTTTTTTCTCTGAGTTAAGCCATCTTTGCTTTTGTAGAAATTTCTAAAATTTAAGTGTTAAAATCATTAATGTGGTGGGAAGTTGAACTGAGTTTGAAAATTAGCCTTCCAGATTGTTGCAGTACCCAGCTTTCCTCCGCTCATCATTTATTTTATCTATCCCAAGAACAATTTACTATCCTTCTGTTTTACAGAAGGAAATAGGTACTTTGAATTGAATGTTCCTGCATTTATCTATTGTTTTTGTCACATATTAATTATTTCCATATCATCTTATTTGTTTTGCAATACCTGAGCATGTTTATTCTCTTACGTTTTAAACTCATCTTCCTCAGGTGCTTGTCTAGTGCATTTTTAGCATCTCCTTGTTTTGAAGTTGAAATTATATGGAAGTTTGTCTTCATTTATGCCATATATCAACCCTTTGATCTTTATTTTTCATTATTTGCGATTGTAGGTAGAAAGTGGTGGCAATGCAGGGAATGCCCTAACTTGTGCGGCTCGATTGGGTTTACAATCCTAGTTGATTTCTAAGGTTTAGTTGATGTCCTTTGCCACATATTTCCATTTTTTTTGAACTTAACACTTCAACAGAAGGAAGCTAGTTTGTCAATCAACTTGATCATGCAAAGCACTAAACCTTATTATATTTGATTGCTACAACAACATAGCAACAACAAGCTTTTATCCCACTACGTGGGGTTGACTAAATGAATCATTTTACTTCATTGTGTCATATTAAGAGTCAAACTCTCATTTAATCTAATAAAAAATGTTATTTTTAATACTTTCTTAGGTCTACCTGTATCTTTCTTAACATATTCTGGATCTAATACATCTACTATCCTAACAAACTCATCAAAAGGTGATGTTTTATGTTGATCAAACCATCTAAGACGACTCTATCTAATCTTATTTACCATTAGAGTTACTCCAATCTTTTCACTTATATACTCATTTCACATTCTATCTCTAAGTGTAAAGCCATTGATGCACCTGAGCATCCTCATCTTTACAACACTTAACTTAATTTTATACTTTTATTTTAATGGCCAAAATTCAACGCCATGAAGCATTGCAGATCTCACTATTATTTAATAAAATTTTCGCTTAAGTTTGAGGGTCACTTTTCTTTCACACAACAGATCCAATGCATTCCTGCACTTCAACCATCCAACTTGAATTCTACTAATAATATTCTCATCTATTTCACCATCGTTTTGAATAATAGATTCGAGATGTCTAGAATGAGCACTCCTCTTAATGACTTGATCACTCAATGTCACAATCCCACCACTAGATTTATTACTACTAAAATCACACTCCATGTATTCAGTTTTAGATCTACTCAAACGAAAACTTTTAGACTCTAAGGTTGACCTCCATAATTCAAGTTTTTAATCAACTCCCTATCTAGTCTTATCAACAAGAAGAATATCATTAGCAAAAGGCATACACCAAGGTACATCCTCTTGCAGATGTATAGAAAGAACGTTCATGACTAAAGCAAAAATATATGAGCTTAATGCTGATCCTTGATGTAATCCAACTAAAATAGGAATATACTTAGTCAAACCACCTTGTATTTTAACACAAGGAACGCCTCATGTATATATATTCTTAATGACTTAAATATGAGAATTTTTAACTCTTTTCTTTTCCATAATTTTTAGTACACTTTTCTTGAAATTTATCAGATGCTTTCTCTAAATCAATAAATATCATATGTAAATTTTCCTTGCTCTATATTTTTCCATTAAATCTCTCAATAAATGTATGGCCTCCATAGTAGTAGACTTAACAAGTATGAATCCAAACTAATTTTGCATTAGTATCATAGCGTAACAGATGCTCAATTATTCTCTTTCATAATTTTAATGTATGGCACATGCAAGATTTAAAATTGCGTAAATAAGCCTCGAGGCGGTGTGAGGCGTAAGCCTCACGGACAAAGAATTGCGTAAATGAGAATTTAACTATTTAAGCAGGTAAATAACAGTTAGAGACTATCATACTATAAAAACATCTAAATAACAATTGAAATTAGTGGAAGGCAATAAAATAGATGCATCTCATAGCATAATTCAAAATACAGAACTACAAAATATAAGTCTATCAAAACTCCCAAAATACAAATAAGAAAGAACATCTAATCTCATCATTCTTCAATGTTATTCACTAAATTGGTTATCAAGGGAATCTTCTTCTCCAATTGTATCTATGAATGCCAAATCTTCATCATCTTCAATGTTATCCATTTTTCTATTCCCTGTTAAATAAGAATGATTAATGTAATGTTAATTGCATATATATATATATATAATGTAATTGCACAAAATAAATTGTGACATACCTTTACTTGATTGTTATGTTGCAGAACTAGTAGATGTGTGTGGTGTCCCCACTTGATCTGCTTCACCCCTTAAGACATCCACACTTAGATCCTCTAGCTGCAAGTCTAATAATGACAAATCTGTCTCATCATCTATGAACCACTCATTATCAGAAGCTACATCTTCACACACCAAAGGGTCCTCATCATCCTTTAACCCCTTGTTCCTCATCCTTCTATCTCTCAACCTCTTATTGTGCATAATGTACACAAGGGAGTTCATTCTGAGTGTTGAAAGTCGATTTCTTCTCTTAGTTTGCACTTGATTATACGTGCTCCAATTTCGCTCACACCCAGAGGAAGAACAAGTGATACAAGCCTAGCTTCACCTCTGGATTTGTGGATTTCCTTTCTGAATACTGAAATTGAGGATTGAGATAATACGCCGCTGCATGTAGATGACGGTGTAACTGGACCTCCCACCGAGCATCAATGATATCCCAAATCTCTCTATAACTTGCCTCCTCTCCTCCCAAGTTATGTGCAATTAACTCCTTCGCTTCATCCATTGCATTATATATAAAACCCATTGTTGGTTTCTTCTCGGCATCCACTAAACGTAATACCTGTACCAAAGGTCTTGTGCTCAATATGGCATAGGTCACAGTTGCCCAAAACTTATTATTTAGAATTATCCTTCTTATTTTCTTCCCCTCAGTTTTATTGCCTCATGCTGAATTAAGCCATTGTGTCGATGTAAACATTGATTCTAGAGGTTGTCTCGCATCGAGTAGGCTCTGCAGTGTCAAATAAGATGTGGCAAACCTGTAGAATAAATTTGCATTAGGAATTGAAATAGATTTGCAATTTTGCAGTGTACAAATGTAGTAACGAACCTAGTGGTAGCAGGGCGAATGATTTCCTTCTTTGAGAACTTTCTCATTAAGGCTAAGACCCATGAATGGTTGTAGATGAACTTTGTGATCTTCTTCGCCCTAGAGAGGGCGCTCTTGTGTTGAGGTAAATCACCAAGTGCCTCTAATATGAGATCGATACAGTGTGCTGCACAGGGGGTCCAATAGAGGTGTTTCCTCTTCTCCATCAACATGTGGCCTGCTGCTTTGTATGCACTGGCATTGTCAGTCACAACCTGAACCACCAATTGCTCCCCAAGCTCCTCAACAACCCAATCTAGTAAAGTGAAAATGAATTCCGCATTTTTAACATGATCTGAAACTTCAACTGATCGTAAAAATACTGTGCCATAGGGATTATTTACAAGGATATTAATCAAGCTCCTACTCTTCATGTCAGACCATCCATCTGACATAATAGTAACACTAGTCTCAGTCCAGGTCCGTTTAATCTCATCTATACTCTGCTCTGTGTTTTGCAACTCCTTCAAAATTCATGTTCTCAACTCATACATGGAAGGTGCCATCAACCCTCTCCCATACAACCCAACAGATCGCAACATATTGAAGTAGGCCGGTGATGTTGCAACATTAAAAGGTATGGCATTTTCAAAAAACAATCTGCCAATATCCATGCATACCTGACGTCGACCCTCTCTGGTACCAGCTGCAGGCATCATCTGTGCTTCTCCTCTATCCTCTCCTAGATTTATCATGTATTGATCCATAGGACCCCGCACACCTCTATTATGTATAGTGGAGGAAGATCCCTTTCCACTCTCGCTTTCGAAATAAGAACCTTGTTCGACCCTTTCATCAAATTGCTCCTGTTGTAGATGTTTGGCCGTTGTACTCTTCTTCATGTAAGCAATAATTTCCTCCTTCACCTTATCCGGTACATTCGCACAAGGTACTACATTCTTATGTGAACCGGATAAGTGTTCCTTCATGCGAGTAACTCCTCCCTTCACCACCTTGTCACAAAAAATATATTTTAAATACACATATGTTTTCTCGCCGCCTCCTACATCAACTTGCACACTATATTTCCAAGAAGGATCACGCCGCAATGACGTATTTGTCTTTTCCTTTCCTCTAACCATATTTCCTAATGCAAAAAAGGGAAAACAAACCAAAAAATTTCAAAATATTAAAAACCCTAGATTTCCTATAACTTGAAAAATCTTCCCTTATACTAAAAAAAAATACCTAAAATGCGTACAGGAGTTGTCGTAGAGGGCGGTCAGACACTCCTTGCTCACCGGCGTGAGGCGGCGCCGGCGGGAGAGGCGGCGGAATGGGCGGCCAAGAGGGCTCCGAGCTGAAGCTTGCGGGTTCTGGCGGAAACGGAATGCTTGGGTCGGGATGGGGGAGAGAGATTTGTGAGGGTTTTTTTTTTTATTACTCACTTAAGTGAGTGGGACCGGTTTAATGAGGCTTACGCCTCACTAAGAATTGCGCAATTGCACCTCTGAGGCGCGCCTCTGAGCCAGTGAGGCGTAAGCCTCACCAATTCCCCCAATTGCTTAAGCAATGAGGCGCCCAGGAGCAGAATTGCGCAGAGGCGCACCTCAAGGCGCGCCTCTTATTGCACAATTTTAAACAGTGGGCACATGAACTTAATTCCTATATAATTCATACATTCTTATGCATCACCTTTATTCTTAAATATATGAACCAATATACTTCTTCATTCTTTGGCATTTTTTTAGTTTTCAAAATAATATTAAAAAATTCACTAAGCCAATAAATTCCTTGATAAACATTTCTATGCTTTTATTAAAATATCATTAGGTCCTCTTTTTTTCATACTTTATTTTCATTAAATCCTTTTCAAATTTGATTTTATTAATAAGATGATAAAAAAAAATCTCTATTTTTATTTAGGGTGCTAAAATTTAGGTGAAATATATGATAAAGTTTCAAGAGAAGTGCTCTAGAGAGTCTTAGAAAGGAGTTAATAATACTTATTGTTAAATTCAGAGATTCGGAGAGGGAAAAAGCTTAATTTTATTGCACAAAATTATCCATACAAAATATCTTAATAAAGAAATACATAATTACAAAATTATGCATAATTGCCCTAATATAATTCTTCTTAATTCAGCCACTCAAATATGGAAGAGCATCAGCGTGATTCAGGTGAGCCTCCCACAGATCCCCATCATGGCTGTAGGATCAAGTGTCGAGGGACGACTAAGATTTAACACTCTCTCTCCAGTTGGGGAATACAGATCTGTAATTCCCAGCTTGGTAATCAGTCCCAAAAAAATAGATTTATCAAGTTCCTTGTTAAGAATGTCTGCAAGTTGATTTTTTGATGAGACATAATGGATACATATAAGACTATCTAATTTTTCCTTTATGAAATGTCTGTCCACTTCTATGTGCTTGATCCTGTCATGCTGAACTGGATTGTGAGCTAAACTGATTGTTAATTTATCGTCACAGTGTATGATGCAATCAAGGTGGCCTATTGGTGTTCACCATGTTGATTTTAATTCCTAAAAGGTGGATTGTTGGTTTCCCTAGAAGATTTCGGTTTCCCTGCTCATTAATTGCTGAGTTGATGCTTTGTTTTCCTCCTTGGAGGCTATCTTTTCTGTCTCTGTTTGCTGCGGGTTTTAAGTAGTTCTTATTGGCTAGTTGTGATGTGCATTAACTATATGTAATCAATGCTCTTTTTCCCTTCTTTTTATTATAAATAGGGGCTGGTTTTGCTGCAGTAAGGAGTTTTGGTGAAAGTGTTTGGAATGTAAAAACCTGCGGGTATTTTTTAGCTTGTGAGCTAGTGTCCTTTCCCCTTCTCTTCTTATATTCGTCTCGAACTTCTAACATCTTCTTTTCTATCCATGGTTCCTGCCTCACTTATATCCTTCTCCAAAAAAAAAAAAAAGTTTTATGCTTTAAGTTTGTCATGTCTATGGTAAGGAAGACTTTTTTTTGTTTGCAATCTTACTTGTGTTTTTTAGATTGCATCATTTTGATATCAGAGCTTTAGGTTGTGAGTCTTCCTTTCTATTTAAAAATTAAAAAAAAAGTCAAATCTATCAACAAAGCCGAAGTTCAAATTCAAGAGGAAGTTCTCTCATCAGAAATGGCTCAATCAACACATAATGGAGGTTTTGAAGCTATCTCATCAGTGGATGAGATTCTTCCATCAGGGGAGAATTGATGCAATCAAGGTGGCCTATTGGTGTTCCCCATGCTGATTTTAATTCCCAAAAGGTGGACTGTTGGTTTCCCTAGAAGATTTCGGTTTTCCTGCTCATTAATTGCTGAGTTGATGCTTTGTTTTCCTCCTTGGAGGCTATCTTCGGTCTCTGTTTGCTGCGGGTTTTTAGTAGTTCTTATTGGCTAGTTGTGATGTGCATTAACTATATGTAATCAATGCTCTTTTCTCTTCTTTTTATTATAAATAGGCGCTGGTTTTGCTGCAGTAAGGAGTTTTGGTGAAAGTGTTTGGAATGTAAAAACCTGCGGGTTTTTTTTAGCTTGCGAGCTAGTGTCCTTTCCGCCTCTCTTCTTTATATTTGTCTCGAACTTCTAACCTCTTCTTCTCTATCCATGATTCCCGCCTCACTTGTATCTTTCTTTTCAAAATATATATATATAAGTTTTATGCTTTAAGTTTGTCATGTTTATGGTAAGGAAGACTTTTTTTTGTTTGCAATCTTACTTGTGTTTTTTAGATTGCATTAGTGTAGCTTCATTGGTCTTTCTCACATGATTCTTAGGTCTTCAAAAATCATCTTAATCCATAGTAGCTCACATATTCGTAAGGCCATAGTTTGAACTCTGCTTCTGCACTAGACCTTGCCACCACATTCTATTTGTTGCTCCTTCATGTAACAAGATTTCTTCCAAGGATTGTGTAGTATCCTGAGGTAGATCATCTATCTACTAGTGATCTTGCGTAATCTACATCAGCATATGCTTTTGGGGTTATTCCATAGCCTTTTCTGAAGAGAATCCCTTTACCTGGATTCCCTTTAAGGTAGCACAGTATTTTGTCTACAGCTTGCATGTGAGTCTGCTTTGGATTTTACATGAAACAGTTGATCAGGTTTACAGCAAAGGTTATATTTGATATGGTGTGAGAAAAGTAGATCAATTTTCCCACAAGTCTTTAGTAAGCTCCCTTATCTATGCCTGGATTCTCTTTAGCTTCTCCTAATTTGATATTTGATTCTACTAGTGTTGATGCTGGTTTACAAGCTAGTTTACTTGTTTCTTTTACAAGATCATTAATATATTTCTGTTGTGAAATGAAGATTTTTCTGTAGAGTGGGCTACTTCAATTCTAAGAAAATATTTTAATATACTAAGTTCTTTGATCTCAAATTTTTTGGCAAGATATTATCTTAGAATTACTTTCTCCTTTTCATCATTTCCAGTCAATATGATATCATCTATATAAAGTAATAAAACTATGACTCCCCTTGAGTCTAAGTGCTTGAAGACAGGGACGGAATCATGTGGATGTCGGGGTGGGGGTGGGGGGGCAATTGCCCCCCTTAAAAAAAAATTATAAGGGAGGTGCATTTAAATAATTTGTCCCCCCTAAGCCTCTCACTTTGCCCCTTTTTGCCCTAACCACCCGTAATCACCTTCACACAGCTGCAAAAATTTCAAAAATATACTTACAACCAAAATTTGTTTTGAGGGCGCCCCTAGAAACTCCCGCAGGGGCGCTGCCCCTTGACCCCACGACCTGACCAACAATTCTAAAAACAATAGTCTAACCAATCCATCCCAAAGTATTAAGTACACCCACACACAAAGAAGGAGAATAATAGGAAAATAAAAAAAATCTCATCAAATGAATATCATCCTTTATTAAAATGTAGATTCTTGAATTAAAGATATTTGCAATGAGGACCTATATTTTCGTGAAAACTTGCACGATCAGGCTTGGAAATGTGGGTTAACCGGCAAACTTCTTGTTGGTTGGGTGAGTTACTAGTAACAATTTGGGGTGGTCAACACAGTTCAGGCTGGAGGTTCTTTTGGGAAGTTCTTGGGGAAGAGCGTTCCAACAACGATGAGTTCCAGGCAAATCTAGGTAAATGGGATTGAGGCGAGCTGTTGGTTTCGTGGCATTCTAGGTTTCAAGAACCCATAGTGCTCTCTAAGTTGTTGGTGATAGAGTCCATCATTAAGATCTTAGACAAGTGGACAGATTTGGAAAACAATGAGGTTGGGGATCATTAGTGACATGACCGATCAGGTCGAACCACGCCAGGGGGCGCTGCCCCCTTGGACCCCCGACATATCAGCAAAGTGTATAACAATCAAGGATATGAACAAATAGGGGTTGAGCCAAATTCAAGGCAACTCTAGCATATATTTTGTAGAAATTGAATGATTAATCAATTACATCATTTTGATTTTTTTTTGTAAATAAATCATCCATACTTTAACCTAAATTTTATTTAAGAATAGACAAATCATCCATAATTTTTTTTGGTAGCTAAATCAAGCTTCATTTTTGGTGACCCATTTTCTTGTAGTGAAGGGTCGAGCCAAATTTGAGGCAAAGTAAGGCTGGTTCCACCCCTACTTGAAGAATAATGTATGGTCCTTTTGACTCTATTGATATCCATTAAGTAGCATGACTTTTGAGAATATTTCAAACCAAGCTCTAGATTACTTTTTTAGCCCATATAGAGCTCTTTTTAACCTATACACTTTGTCACCCCCAGATTTTTTTTTCTTGAATCATGGTGGAATATTCATAAATATTTCTTCCTCCAAGTCCCCATGTAGGAATATTTTTTTGGCATCCAACTGTTCCAAATGACAGTTATAATTAGCTGCTAGTGAAAGCAGGATCCTCACGGTATTCATCTTAGCCACTGGTGCAAAAGTTTTTTGGTAGTCAATGTCATATGTCTGAGTGTACTCTTTTGCTACCAGTCTTGCCTTATATCTTTCTAGTGTACCATAAGCTTTGTATTTCACAGATAACATCCATTTGCAGGCGATTGATTTTTTTCCTACTGGTAGGTCGGTGATCTTCCAAGTATTGTTCTTCTTCTTGAAAGTAGGTATTGTTCTTCTTCTTGAAAGTAGGTATTGTCTTCTTCGGGGCTTGCATTTTATTTTTTCACGACACTTTTCCAATTTCATCAGATTAAGTCTCATAAATATTATTAGGAATATGAATATCATTTAATGTAACAAGAAAATTTTTGTGTGAATGTGAGAAGTTATGGAATGATACAAAGTTGGTTATGGAGTACACAGGAGATTTTTTGGTGAGCTTGTATTTACCTCAATTTCAGGATATGGTTTAGATTCTTGGATCTGTTCTAGAGCATAGTTTGAATTTGTATGCCTAGAATATATTTTTTGACACCTCTTGTTTATCTATAATAGCTTTGTTCTCAGTTTTCCTGGTTTTGATTTCAGGTTTAGGTGGAGCTGGAAGGCCAAGAGGGGTAAGCTCACTTTTCTCAATTTCAGTCTCTCCCTAAAGATGAGGTTTGGTAAAATAAAATTTTTGTTCATTAAAAGTAACGTCAACAGGATTTTCTTGGTGGAGGGGTGATAACACTTATAACCTCTCTAGACGGATGAATATCCGACAAAGATACATTTGAGTGCTCTTGGATCTAATTTTTCTCTATTTTGACTGTGAATGTGAACATAGGCAATGCACCCAAAGATTTTGGGTGTGAGGCTGTTATGAGTTCGAAATTCAAGGTAAAAGGAGGATAGAATAGTTATTGGTATTTTTAGTCCCAAAATTTTTGAAGGTAGTCAGTTTATGAGATATGTGATAGTTAGAAGGGCTTCCCCCCAATAAGATTTGAGTACATTGTGGTGGAATAGAAGTGCATGGGTGGAAGCAAGAAGGTGACCATTTTTTTCTTTCTGCAACTCCGTTTTGTTGTGAGGTATGAATGTAGGAAGACTCATGAATGATACATTCCTTTTAAAAGTTGGAGGATAAGATTTGGTTAAAGTAATTTTTAGCATTGTCGGAATGAAATCTCCTTATTTTTTATCCCAAATTGGTTCTGGATCATGGTGTGAAAATGGGGAGGATAGGACGAACATTGGATTTGTTTTTGAGGCAAAAGATCTTAGAAACTCTAGTACAATCATCAATGAAGGATACAAATCATCAGGCCCTTAAGATGTTAGTTATTTTTTAGGATTCTCAGATGTCACTATGAATAAGGTTGAAAGGGGTATGACATCTCTCATTTTTATTTAGAAAAGAAACTTGTTTGTGCTTGGCTGACTTACAAGTCGCGGATCCCTTCACCCGTGACCGACCCTTCTTCTTCGACATAGTCGAAGCCTCCGATCCTTGTGCCAATCTCACCATCACAGCCAACCTCATCCGCCTCCACAATCGATGTCTCAAGCCACCAACAACCTCGATCCCGTCTGCAAGCTTATTTAAACCTCCAACCTTCCCCTTTTGAACGCCTCCAACCGAAGACCTCTTCATTGCCCGCTGACTCCAACTGCTTCTATCTGATCCAACCGACCAGCCTCCCCCACTACTGATGACCCAGCTCCGATCCAGACCATCCGCCTCTCCCTCTACTTGATCAAGCTAACCGATGCCACCATTCTTGTAGCCGAAATCCCTCACAGATGAACCTGATTGATCTGAAATCCCTCTAGCTCCGATCTCCCACACTCACGGCCACCCGTACCAAGCCGATTGCTCGCCTTTGTCCGAATCCACCTTCACAGTCGTTCAATCCCTCAAAGCTCTGTTTGATCCCTCAGCCTCCCCTACTCAATTTAGCCCACTTTAAAAGCCCACCAACCTCCTCACTCAAATAGCTTTCCCAATCCGATTTACCCACTTAACACCTCCTGACTCAACCTTTAACAGCACCTTAAGAGAGAAAGAGATCCTCTCTCTCTAAATTTTCACTAAGCTCTCTCTAAACCTTTACTTTTATTATTATTATAAAAAAGAAGAAGTGGGAAAAGCAAAAAAAAAAGAGAAGAGAGAGATTTAAAAAAAAAAGAGAGAAAAAGAAATTTGTGCTTTTGTGCCTCGATCCTCATGCCCTTGACACTATCGCCACCTCGTCATCATCGTCTTGCGCAAGGTATAAATCACTTCTAAACTTAAAACCGTCAAATCTCGCTTTCGGCATTCGTGGCGCACTGCAAAATCACCTATATACGTTTTTCTCTAGTGTGGTGGGAGGAAACCTGGTGCGACGTTTGTGGCGAAGCGGGTATGCCCTATACACATTTTTCTTAGCATGGCGGGGACACTCCTAAGTATCCATGCACGTGCTTCTATGCTTGCAGAGAAAACTGCAAATCTTTCAAACATGTATTTTGAAGACCCATATGCACTTTTCTTAGCATGGTGGGATTAAAAATCATGACCACGGTGTCGCACGACGCCTACCATACACGCTTTTTTAGCGGGGTGGTAAGGCCTTGCTCCCCAAATTTTCCCTGAACAGGGGAGACATTGGGAGGCTGCTAAACTTTTGATTGACAGAGGACCTGGACTTAAATGAATTGCAAGGAATAGGACTTGAACTAATCAGCAGGGAACTGGACCTAATATCTAAAACTAAACCCATAAATCACAAAAGTAATAAAATTAAATATACAAGTAAGGACTTGTAGTGGATAAAAATTTCAAGAACAATTGATTTGTAAGTAGCGATCAAATGGAAAACATACAATGTGCTTACAACCAATAATTTGAAATTTCTAATAAAAATTAAGAGTTGTTATGATAAATGGAATGTAAATATCGCATGATGCAGATCACCTTCAAGGATAACAATGAACCTGCAATATACTCGATAGAGCATGGTAGCAATCGACATGCGACAAATGCCACGACATCCTTGCAATCAATGCTAATTCACTTGCAGGCAAATACGACAATTCTCTAAGAACAACGATAGTTGATACAACCCGCTTACAAACAACTACAAGGAACTTGTGAGAGTGTATGAGCGACAGCACAAGACATACAGACAAACACAATAATTTGCCAACCAACAAATATAGAGAAATCAATGAGGAATGCAGCTTACCCGGCGGTCAACATTAACTTGTAGACAAACACACTAAACCCATCCGCAGATAATGACACTCCCTACGAGACCAACTTGCAAGCAAACACATCAAGCTACAAAGAATCCATGATGCACACTATGAACTGTTCATGAACGACAACAAAAGACATGCAGTTGGTACGATGATTTACCTATAATCATGTACGAAGAATGTAGCATGACTAGAAACAAAAGGAAGAAAGCTATGGAGAAAATAGCCCACTTTTAATCGGCAACAATTAACTGACAGACAAATGCACTAACTGCTAATGAGCGATGACAGCGGATAAGCTATGAATATAACAATCTTCCTACAACCGATAACTAGCTACCTTACAGATATATGCTGCGATCCTTATGAACGTTGAAGGTTAATACACGGTAAAAATGGCAGCTTGTCAGCTAACATGTATAGGGAAATCAGCGGGGAATGCGGCACATCTGATATCCCACATTGACATACAAATGAATACACCAATCTCCCTGCAAGCAGTAACAATAGATGTATTGCAAGGATGACAGGTCCTCTATGAACATAGATGCACACACAACATATCATCTACAATCAAAGAAAACATATATGCAATACATACAAACATCTACGAGCTGTTGTAGAAGACCCATCATGTTATCTACATAAGCAATGACAGTCGATGTATTGCAAAGAATGATGAATCCCCTATAGGCATAAATGATGAGATTGCAATGATTGCGACATGCTGTTCGTAGACAAAAGTAGCTAGCCTGTGATAGATGCAAGCATCTATGAGCCACTACAAAAAATTTGTCATGTATACAGTGGTCCACATACGACGTTTAGTGACCTTTGGATATCCACTGACGACCTACAGACATATTCAACAAAGCTTGCAGTGCACGACGACTTGCATGCAAGAAGCCACAAATGGCCTGTAGCGCAGTGCTACGACCCGCCTACAATCAACGCTAGAAGATTTGTGTTGGACACGATTCACTTATATGCAACAGATGGTGGCTCCTGAATGTTTAGCGCTGGACCACGAGTGGTGTTAAACAAAGCTCGCATTGTGCGACAGCCCACCTGCATGAAGCAACAAATGACCCGCAATGTAACATTACAATTCACCTGTAAACAAAAGCAGTGGATTCATAGTAAAAATTGCGGGCCACTGATAAACTGAGGCAGCAAATTTGCAACGCCAGGTTGTCACGCCAGATAAATCAGCTCGCTTGCAAGCAAGAGGTGGAAGACTCCTGATGCGTCGTACAACATATTTGCAGGCTAAAGTACACTCATGTGAGTTGAGTACTGAAGAAAATAATAGCTTACAGAAGACAAAATGAACCAAACTGCATTGTCAATGCGTGACAAATAAAACTCAGTGTGCTGTTAAACAATGCCACCGGATCTGCAACACTCGTACAAGTGGACCGAAGGCGTCTACAAGCTTCTAAATAGAACACTGTGCACACTCAAATGACAATCATTCGCACAACTGATTAGTGTTGAACACTTTAAAATGTGTTGACCTCATTTTTACATGAGGTTATCAGGACCTTTCAAACTCCTGATTAAAAAAAAAACCTCTAGTGATTGATATCCACCTAGTTGTCAATCATCTAGCAAACCATTCAATAATCAATCAAAAAAATTTCAATCAATGCCTCAATTATCCAGCTCCCTGTCAATAATCACCCTGCATTCTATACAATCATTTAATTAAATCTATCATATGCCCTGCCTACACTTATCCAATCATTCAGTCAATCACCATTCAAAATCTCAATCAATTTTCAATCAATCAACAATCAATCACTCAACCCATTATTGAATAAATCTTGAGCTTCATCAAACTTTCCCAAACTATTCTCTTAGTCAAATTGATTTGAAAATAATCCTGTCAATAGTTGACCTAGTCAACTGAGTTTAAACCTGGTCAAACTAGACTTAATTAAGCTCACTTCACATATAAACTCAATCAATCCTTCAATCATTGGAGACCACTTCAAAGCATGATTTTAAAATCCTCAAACTTCTCTTAAAACAAATCATAGTGAACTTAGTCAAACCATCTTGAATGGTCAAAACAACACACACCTTTGACCTTTCACATAAACAAACACATCATTGCTTCAATGCTCTACATTTCATGCCACTTAAATTTCAAATAGTTCTCATGACATAACCTAATACATTTGACTAGATTTGACTAGTCAAAACGACTAAACTTTCCCTAATGGTCAACTTCCTTCTTTAAACATTAAATCTATGATTTCAAATTTCTTCCAAATCATCCTGATACTATCTAATCATTCCTTAAACTCCACATTAACTTAGCTTGACTAGCTTGACTGGTTAAAGAAGTCAATGAGGGTTAAAACTCTTCCTAATGGCCAAACCATCCAAACCTGTAACCTAGCCTATCTTCTCCAGACCCAGGCCTATCCAGTCATCCTAAATGATTCTAGAAGCTTCTAGGGTTGTAGCCATACCTAACCCAGCTTTGGGTTGACTCCAAACAGCTCACCAACCCATTGGTTCCCCCTCATGTACATGAGAAGGACAACTGGTCGTCCTTACCTGCCCAGCTCGTTCCTTGGCGCGCTAATGGCCAGGGACACTTGTCCTCTATCCCAGCATTCCACCTGAAGCATCTGGACCGTCCAAGCGATCTCCCATAGTTGGAATAGGGCCAAAGCAACGAAAACAGTCATTCCAAGCGATCTCCCATTCCAGCTACTCTCTAAGAACTCTTGCATTTTGTTTCTCTTTCCCAAGTATTCTTCTAGCTTTTCCAGTTGTTTCTACGGCGTTTGGAAGCTACCGACGGCGAAAGGAGCGAAGGTCCGAGACGTCGTCCATCCCAAGCGATCGAACTCCCCATTGGGTCTTCCTCCAAGGTTAGTGTCTTCTACAAAGTCGTAGAGGAACTTATCCTGAAGAGAACAAGCCCTCCTGCATCCTCAAAGACCATCTGTAGGCAGGTAAAACCCTAACCTAGGCATTCATCTAGGTTTTAAAATAATTGTTTAATGATTGCATCATTAACCTTAAGAACTATTCCCCATTCTTAAATAGATCCTATATTACCTCTGTTTGAAAGTTGGAGCCATTAGATTCACTGTGTTAGATGTTTAAAGCAAAAATGAATCTAGGGTTTTTGGGTGGTTGCACAGGAGAGACGAAATCAGGGTCATCTATTCTTTCTGTTTAATTTGGACGATCCTGATCTCATCATTCCTAAGCTGCATTCGACCATCCGGACAGCCTAACCGCGGGATCAGGCCATGGCCGTTTGATTTGTCCCTCATCCGATCCGACGGTCAGTAAACAGTGTTGCGCTGGTTAAGTAAATCTACTCAGCCGCGCTGCCATCCATGTGGTCCACTCTTCTGCCGCCGAATGGAAAGTTCCCGATACAATCAGCGCCGCCGGCTAACTGTATAATGAAATAGGTTAAACAAATTCAAGAAATCATATAAAACTAAAAAAATCCTAGATAATTCATTTTAAATCCATTTTTTGAGTTTTTAGGCTCTATGGATTCAGAATGAATAGTTTTTATTTTAAAAATAATTTTAAGTAATTTTGATTAATAATTTTTCTGTTATTTCAATTATATGGTAAATCTTATTTTATTTTTAAATAAAAATATATAAAGAAATTTTGTCTAAGTTTTGGCAGAGGTAATATAGGACCTATCTCTGACGTTAAGGAATTTTTTGAAGGCTCTTTGATTTATATCTTTTATATATTTGAATTTTCAAAAGTCTTGGTCATGATTTGACCTAGACTTTTGAAAATTCATATATAATTCAATTCAACTTCATTTAAAGCATGTTGTGGCTCTATGGACTCAATATGATGAGTACTTTTCTGTGAAAATAAATTCATATTTATGTCATGCATAGTTTGGGAGTAATTTGTCATTGATAGTCCATGGCTTTTCTTATATTACTTCCAAAATAGGCATGATCATGATTTCAAACTTTGTTTGGGAATTAACTAAGGCTGTTTCTCACATCACATGATGATTTCAATCTAGTTTGATGTATGAATTTCCTTATGATTGAATGATTAAGTTCATAGGTCACTATTTGACCTATAACCTTAATACTTCATCAAAATCATTCCATAGAGTATTAGGATGCTTTGCTTTGCTCATGATTGCTATGTTTTGATGTGATTGTAAATAGGATTCAAGGGTTAGTAAACTTGAGTTTAATCCTATAACCTTGTGACATTAAGGACAATAATTAATGATCTTGTTTTAGTCAACTTTGTTCAATCTAGGATGGACTACATACATCCTATTTGGATGATATATTGAACTTAAAAAACTAGTGTCATGTACCCTATGATCTGATATACCCTATTTGGGCATTAATTGATCTCAAACAACTATTAAATTCACTTCACCCTTCATTAAGGGTTTAAATTTAAACAAATCTAATAAATCAAAGAAAGTCTCTAAAAATAAAAAATCAACTTCAGTTAACTTAAAATTAATCATAAAATCATTAAAAATTCAAATCCAAAATTTAATCTCATTTAAACATAATTAATAATTAAAACAACCTTAATTAATCATTAATTAAATAAAATTCACTAAAATTTATTTAAATTCAAATACAATTCAAAAAATAAAAATAAAATAGATTCAAAGTAAAATAAAAAAAATAAATAAAAAATAAAATTCAGAAATTATTAAATTCATTTTTAATAATTTTTTAATTAAAATTTAATTTTCTAATTCTTTAATTAAATAATCTCATTAATAATTAATTAAATATTATAACTAAAATTCAAATAAAATGAAATAAGAATAAGAGATTAATAATTCAATTTAAAATAAAAATTCTTAAATAAATTTTAATATTAATTTACTAATAATTCATTAATAAATTATTTTCATTAATAATTAATTAAATATAATAAATAAAAATTCAAAAATACATTAAAATTCAAATAAAATTAATTAAAAATCAGGAGTTTATAATTCAAATTTAAATAAAATTTTGGAATAATTTGCAATCATAAATTCATTAATAATTCAATAATATTTAATTAAAAATTCATTAAATTCCATAATCAATTTAAATTTTTTGAATATTATAATAAAATCATAAAAATTTAAATTAAATTCTAGTTTATATAATTCAAATTAATTTCATAATTAGATTGATTAAAAATTCATTTTTGATCAATTTAATTTGATAATTAATTTGGATTAAATAGATGTAGGTCTTTATGTCTAGTGTTTGATTCCTTTTTGGAGGACACTTTGGCATTAAATTTTAAGGCCTTTAATATACCTAAACAACAAAGAGATTCTCTCATATGTTGTGCATGATTCCTTTTAGAAGGGCACTAACATATTAAATTTGGAGGATCTTCCAACAATTAAATAACACATCGACCTTATATGACATGTTTGATTCCTTCGGGAGGATATGTTGTATTAAATTACAAGGTCCCTTTCTTTTTCTCTAATAAACTTTAGAGGCTCCCATATAATCACCTGCCTTGCATAGAGGATGGGTGTTCATTTTGAAAGCCTTAAGACTTATAAATTGGTAACACCTTGCACTTTGGGAGTTATCAATCTATAAGTTTTTTTAAAACTAAATCAACAACTCTAATATTTAAAATTGGAATAATTTAAAAGTTAAATACACATCATTTAAATTTTAATTAAATTCCCTTTCAGCCTTTAATGGATAAACCTTAAAAATACATGCAATTTAAACAATAAACCCCTATAGGATATATCAAAGCCACACTACTTTTTTCACACACTTAGATGGTTTGCTAGGACAACCAATTTTAGCCTAGGCTAGGCCGGTGGATTGTTGTGGTTTGATTGCGGGTGTCTTGCCTAGAGGGCACCTATGTGCGTTTGCTTACTTTTTTGCAAAATATAGCATGTCATGTTTACTTTTCTGCCAGTGCACCAGTGAGTGGAGTGAATGAGTGAGGGCCGTGTATTTTACTTTTCTTTATTTTCTTATACATATAACTACTCACAATGCACTCATAAATGCATTTATTTCCTACTTTTAAGTTCCTACAAAGTAGAATGTTTCTAGGGATGATGTATATGTAAAGAAAATTGTATATTTAAATTTCATAGATTTCTTATATATATATCGAATTTTACTGGTGTCCTAAGTTATAAAAGAATCAAAGATAACTGCTTATACAAATACAGGTTGGACTCCAAAAAGTAATATCCTCCTTCAAAAGGATGTTTCTTTTTGGAATTCTGCAGAAGACTTGTAGCTCGAAGATCATATGCAGTTGTATTTGATTCTAGATTTTCTTATAGGATTAAAATCCAAGTTTGTTGTCGGTGGGGCCTGGCCACCATTACTTTACTGCAGACCCCGAGTTATACTCTGTAAATTTTATATTAATAAAATCAGCTTTTTTATATACATTGTTGTTTATGCATTATAAGCATACATGTAGATTTTCATTTTTTTGTAAGCATATTACATTGCATTCAATTTAAATTTCTTTAGCCATTCCTTGATTCATAAGATAGAGCTATCTAAAATCTTGCATTCATCGGCGATTGTTGTGGTTAGGATTGTTAGCTGGCAACTCACTCTAGGCAAGTGGTAAGTCTAAATTGTATACACTCTTCTTTTTGCACATTCTTTCTTTCAGTCAAATCTAAAATTTCAAATCTAATTCAAGAATTTATAATCTAAAGCTTGTATTTTGAAATTTAAATTAGCCCAAATATTTCTAACTTCTATTATTTTAAAATTATTTAGTCTTCATTTTAATCGAGAGTATTCTCTTAGAAGATGTAATTAACTATAGGGGCTTGTCTCTATAGGGAGTCTAGATCCCAGAATACAATAAACTCTACCTTAGTTTCCTTTCTAAGGTATGAAAAAAATCTGTGAACGCAGACTTTGCCTTATCCATATTTTTAAATTCCATTTCATAGTCAAAAGATAGAATGATATTTGATTTACTTTCACAGCGAATTGAATATCCTCTATATTTGATTATGGAAATGAATTTATGATTTATTTTTTTAATTGGAATGATAGGATAATATGCTTATAATCCTTCGGGGTGATTTGTATATTCTCTATACTATATCTCATTAGGAAAATGAATTATAGTTTTTTTTCTTTCGAATCGATAGGACATTAATCTATCCTTCGGGGTGGTATAATATCCAACTATACAGATTTAATCGAAAGAAAATATTAAAATAAATAAGCAAATCATGTGGGACTCGAAGTATTTTAAAATATAAAAGTTCTCACAAAATGCTCTCCTATATGCATTGCAACAGGTAGAATACATCATTCAAGCATGTTATTCAGCTGTAGTAGCGTATCACATTAATATGCAAATATGTCTTGTACACTCGCTGCACTGCATATATACAACAACTATATAAACATAGTATACAAAATATATGCAAAGGCATATACCCGAATTGACCCTGACGAGTGTGATGTATAACATACGTGATGTCTGAGGATGCTGAGCGGGTTAAAAAATGAACTAAAGTTCGAGCCCGATCATTCTATATGAATATATAGGAGTCGATATGGCTCAAACTATCAAACAAATATACGGTCGCGGCATCTACCGGGATTTTTATTTTATACGTTCATATTAGGCCTTCAAGGTTTATAACAAAGAAAATTTGCTAATAAAAGCATAAAGCCGACGAATAACTCGATCTTCTGTTGGAAAGTAGACAGAGTCGATAAGGTTCGGCCGACAAAATGAAATTGCCCGTAAGCACCTTGATGATGGCCGTATTGATAAAAAATCTCAATCAGAGGAGATCTCAAATATTTGAAAATGCCTCCCAAATCCCCATGAAAATTTAAAACTCAAAAGTCACCAATTAAATATTTAAAATTAAAATAAAACATCAAAATACTTAAAGCAAAATACTCATCCACACTCCACAGCAGTTTGTCGAGATGGATGTTAGAAAATCACTTCAGCTCATAAAGAGCAAATGTCTAGTCGAGAATATCACTAGGATTCATTCTCAAGCTGTCAAGGACGTTGCACGTATCCTCTAACCGGTGGTTTTGTCGTCAAATAACACAACATGTAAATGGTTATGACTGGGACCCTCTGACCGGGCGGTTTTGCCGCCAAATGGCACCATTAAATTACGGTCATAGTCAGAGCTTGTATTTTCCTCAATGGTGCTAAATCCTTGAGTAATGAATTAATAGGATATGATCGATAGGGCACAACGCCTCTGTTAGCTAAGGTGGATTCAAATCTATCCCCTTAGACAAATATTCACCCCAAATTTATAAGGTACCATTGGACGAAGCAACTCATGGCTGCCGACAAGAATCCTTCTGTCAGGTTGGGTTGGTTACCTCCTCTGACTAAGTAGACCAGAGACTATAATGACCCGAGATGACGGAACTATGAGATCTTGATTGGGTCTATCATCACTCCCCCAACCATCTGTTTTAAGTGCAAGGTGATAAATTTCTAATTTTAAATATTAAATTTTCAAATACCAAATCATGCTGCTACTATACGCCGGATACTACGTATCTGGTTGATGATTAGCCTTAATCGAAAGTTCTCTCTTGCTATCGGGAGGGGTAATTAACTATAGGGGTTTGCGCCTATAGAAAACCTGACCTTAGATCATAAAGTCCTCGCAAAATGAGGGCGAAATCTCTGTGTAATGTCTTATCTAAAAATCAATTTGTCTTTTGAAAATTTGCCTCATAACCTATTTGTTAAAACCCTCCTCGACAACCCGAAAAACGGAGAAAGAAAAGAGGTCGTAGAGAGGCCGGGGTGCGAATTTTTGGAGCCCACACTAGAGAGGCGAGAGAGGGAGGGAATTCCACATTTGCCGGTCTTGTGTGAGAGGATACACCCAAGGAGAGCAGGGGGCTGATCCTTGTTCGAATTTGTCAGAGCTAGAGGAAGGGGGGCTTCGGCCTTGGAGATGCGCACGCCGAACCAAAAACAGAAGCCCGCGCCCTTTCATCCGTCTCTTTAGTCATTTGAACACACGCAAATGGGTCCTGCTCCGTTGCTGGCGATCACAAATGTGCAAGTAAGGACTCAGGGGAGCTTCCAATTCAATTTCAGCCCTTAAAATTGATTTCCTGATTTAGGAATGAGTTTAAATTGAGCAAAAAAGTCAATTCCAGTTGTATTTAAATCAATTGAGCTGACTTTGTTCAAATTTGGGCGGGGATTGAACTCAATTTGAGTCAAAGTGAGTTGATTTGGGTTCAATTTGGTTCGATTGCATCAATTTGATAGAATTAGACCCAAATCGGCTTTGTTTGACTCAAATTGGGCTCGACGGGTCCCAATTGGCTCGGTTGAACACGCTCGAGGGGAAATCGGGATAAAAATGAGGTCAACAGTGGCCCCACTAATTCCCGAGATCATTCCTGCACACAATAAAGTGAGGCAAGAGATCAAAATTCTAATCTTAATTAGTCTATAATTAAGTTGCATAAAATTTAAATAAATAAAAAATCATAATTTTTTCACCCCCTTTTCATAGAGCTGCCATATAATAATATTCAAAATATATTTTTGCTTTTTTTTCCTTGTGTAAATGTGTTTGAACTGTACTTCAAATAACTAAATAAAACTACAGTTCAAATAGTAGATGTATACTAAATTAATTGTAGATGTAGTGGACCAGGTTTTTATCTTGTATTTAAAATTTATGTTATCTCGAATTTATCTTATATTTTAAACATAGAAATACATCAGGAGCACTACAGACATTTTTTCCAAAATATAAATGGAATCTTTACTTTGCATCATATGAGAAAATACATCATAGCACCTCCTCGCATCTCTGTTACATTAACCAGAAGAATCCAAATATCCAAAGCTTAGACAGACTTGATAACTTCTCCTCCATGGCAACAGGCTCAAGCCATGGTTCTTCTTACCTCACAATTCATGTAGAAAGGAACCCATCTCCGTCGCGCCTTTCAGAGCTTCGAACTAAATCATGGCCAAAGTAAGGGTCCTCTTCCTTCTGAATCTGAGCTTTATTTTTTCTTCTTAATAACTTCTGTATTCAGATGGGGCTGCCCTCCAGGAAAATACTATCTGAAGTTTGATGCAGAAGAAATATGCTACTTTCTTAAGGGGAAAGTCAGAGCACACATAAAGGAAATATCAGAGAGCGTAGAGTTTGGAGCTGGAGATCTTGTTATTATCCCTAAGGGACTCAGTTGCACCTGGGAAGTCTTTGTGGCAGTTGATAAATACTATAAGTTTCAGTGATCTTCTACTGATGTAAGTATGTTTCTAAGGTTTTAGAGTTGAGTTAATATTGTAATATTTATTCAACTACATCAAAGTTATAGAACTACATGATGATTTTTGTGGCTTCATGATGAAGTTGGTTTGCTATAGGATAGTGGAAAAATACTAAACTTGGCCATTAGCAATTCTTCTCATAAAGGGAAATGAACCCAAAAAAAAAAAAAGGTTATCTAATATCTGAGTTTTGTATGTTAGGAAGTGAATATTAATAGTCAAATTCATTTTCAATTCAAAAGATTGAGGCTTTGTTTGGGATGATGTTTTTGCTGCTTCTTAAAACAATTTTTTAGTATAAAAATTTTAATTTTTGTATTAAAAAGTTGCTTTAAGAAGCAGGAAGAAAGCCATCCCAAACGAAGTCTGAATCTATGCTACTTAATATATTTTTTAGGGTTGTTTCGATTGAAATCAGCTTCGCCCAAATAGTAAATTCAATGATGTTGGGCTACAAGCATCCACATCAGTCAGTTCATGGATTTAATGAGTCAAATTTGATCGAGAAAATATTCTTATCTTTCTAATATATTCATGTGGGTGAGATTACACTTAGGGCTTGTTTGGGGTGGCTTTCTTAATGCTTTCTAAAATAATTTTTTAATACAAAAAATTTTAATTCAAGAAATTTTTGTACTTAAAATTTCTCCAGAAAACAGTAAAAAAACCGTCCCAAAATGAAATCTTAAGCTTCGTTTGGGACAGCTTTCTTACTGCTTAAGAAGCAACAAGAAAGTCATCCCAAATGAAGTCTTAATTTGATACTTTGACTAATTTCCCGTTTATGAATGAGGACGGAGACATTATCGTCATCCATTAATTTTCTTATATCATGAAAACAAAATAATAAGTTGTGGGTCCTCAAGATTGGGAGTTTGCTTTCGCTTTGTTCTCTTTGTCCCAACATTTATTCTTCAATTATGACGGAGTTCCGTGGGAATCATTAAGATAGAAATGTATGATTGAGGGTGGGGAAAATGAGTATTGTATTCTTTCCAACCTAGCTTAGGATTCTAAATTAGTCGAGGAATTTTGCTCTTTGGGACAAAAATTCTACGAATTGGTTTATGGCCGTTGGATTTACTTTGAAGAGTGTAGATGTGTAAGAAAATGCAGGTAATAAGGCCAATTTTATTTATTTTTTTCCCAGGAGAGTTGGACCATAATATTGATATTTTGCTATGTGAGATAGTAGTTCATAGTAGCATATCTTGATTAATAGGCAAGATCTTATTTTCTTCTCTAAACTCCTAACCCATAATTTACATAGCCCCATAGTTGTGTGCAATCGGCATCCCCCATTGCGATCTGTAACAATGATCAACGACAGATGACCCCAACTGGAGACTTTTTTCTCCCATTATATATATATTTTGATAAAAAAATTAAAATTTGTTTGGGACAGCTTTATTACTGCTTCTTAAAACCATGGTGCACCCACAGCTTTGTTGTTGGCTTGGTGCTCGCCCTCGCCCTGTGCATATATTTCAAAAGAGAAGAGAGAAATTCTCATGGAAGTTCCAATAGCCTCAACAGAGAACCAGCCAGATGTCTAAAATTTCTCACATGTCCGACCTCTTCCACATCAACGTATCCCGAATTGCCTTAGTGACTACAGTTGATGGCAGCAGCAGCAGCTACTGCAGTTGAGATAACTCTTCTCAACGATATATTACCAATATTAACCATAAGCACTAGAATTTCTCTCTCAGGTGGGGGCAGGGCATCAATTTTTACAATAGTTGATGAACGCAAAGTTATTAATACACATGACTAGTTCGTGAATACGAACTCTGGGCCATTCCAACTGCAGCAGGATTGACTTTATGTAGTGTCTGTTTATTGCCTTGTCTCTAAGTGAACTGCCTTGTCAGTGAGCTGCAAGAGGATGTTCTGTCGCATTACTCCATTCAACAATGCAATAGCTGCTCTGCTGCATTTACAAAGAAGGGTAGTGGCTCTGCTAATCCATTTGCTAGCTACAATTTGAAATGTAATTATAATTTTTATCTGAAATTTTACTGACTCAAAATACCTCCTGCTGTGTCAGGAGGTGAGTGTTGAGCTATTATTATGCCCCCGCAAACTAACGGTGGAGAGGACTGAACTATTAGTTTGGATCTGAGTAGTTGAAATCTTGGACTAGATAGTGGTTTAGTCAAAATATCAGCAATTTGGTCAGTCGTACTAATTAGTGCGACAATGATTTTATTGGATTGAATGTGATCCCGGATGAAGTGAAAGTCGACCTCGATGTGTTTGGTATGAGTATGGAAGACCGGGTTATTGGCGAGTGCTATAGCTAAGGTGTTGTCACTGTGGATGATGGTCGGTTGGGTTGGGGCAATATGAAAATGGGAGAGAAGACGACAGAACCAAATTACTTCTGCTACCGTTGTTGCTAGAGACCTGTATTCAGCTTTCGTGGAGGAGCGAGCAATGGTTTGTTGCTTCTTCACTGTCCATAAGATGAGGGTGTTGTCGAGGTAAGCACAATATTCTGAGGTGGAGCGACGGGTTAGAGGATCATTGGCCCAGTCGGCGTCAGCAAATGCATTGAGTTATAGACTAGATATTGATATGGGAAGACCAAAATCTTTTGTGCACTGTAGGAATCTGAGAAGGCTTTTGAGAAGATGAAAATGTTGGGAAAATGGATAGTGCATATGTTGGCATAGTGTGTTCACGGCGAAGGCGATATCTGGACGGGTGATGGTAGCATGTTGCAAGGACCCTATGAGTTGTCTATAGGTGATGGGATCAGATGAGAGGATATCAACAGGTATATTGGTGGGAGGTTTGGTGTATGAGGGATTGGAGATAGGATTGCATTTAGTTAGGTCGGCTTGTTGAAGAATGGTGTTAATGTAGGAGGATTGAGAGAGAGAGATGGAGATGGTTAGCATGAGGTGTGATGTGAATGCCAAGAAAGTTAGTAGGGAAGCTGAGATGTTTGATGGAGAAATGGCTATTAAGAGAAGAGATGATGTTGAGCAAAGATTGTGGATCATTACCCGTTAAAAGGATATCATCGACATAGATTAGAAGATATGCTTTGAGATTGTTTTGGTGTAGAATAAAGAGGGACGGATCAGATTGACTATGGTGGAAGCCGAGGGAGAGAAGGTGAGTGGAAAAGGTTTTGAACCATTGACGAGGTGCTTGTTTGAGACCGTAGAGGGATTTTTGAAGGAGGCAAACATGGTGAGGGAATTGGGAGTCCTCGAAGCCTCGAGGTTGTTTCATGTAAACAATCCCATTGAGAGATCCATGTAGGAAATTATTGGTGACAACGAGCTGGTGTATGGGCCAGGAGTTAGTGATAGCAAGTGTAAGGAGTACTCAGATTGTGGGGAATTTTGCAACAGGGCTAAACGTTTCTGTGTAATTGAGTCCATATTTTTGGCGGTGACCTTGAGCAACAAGTCTGGCCTTGTGTCTAGCAATTAATCCATTGGCATGCCTTTTGGTTTTGTAAGTCCAATGACAGCCTAGAATTAAGGTGTTGGGGGTGGAGGAACGAGTCTCCAGGTTCCTTGTTTTTGAAGTGCTTGGAATTTGCTGGCCATGGCAGAGCGCCAGTGAAAGTGTTGAGAGGCTTCGGTGTAGGTTGTTGGATCTGGAGGTGTCGAGGTTATTTGATGATTGAGGTTGAGGAGTTGTTTTGGTTTGAGAGGCAGTCTTGAAACGAGTAAGCATAGGATGAGAAGATGTTATTGTGGTGGTGGAAGGTATTGGTGGTGGTAATGGACAAGGGTTCGTGGATTGATGTGAAGTGGAGTATGAGGAGGAGGATGCGAGTACATAGGTAGTGTGTGGTGGGGCATTTATTGTGGGTTGGGACATAGAATCAGTTGAGTGGTGAGAGGCAGATGCTGTAGGGGATTTCTTGAGGAACGTGGGTAGGAGGAGATAAGGATTGTTATGATGAGGTTGGGGTGAGGTTGTGGGTTGATTCGGTTGGATGGCAAAGAGGAAAGTGGATTCATCGAATGTGACGTGGTGAGAGATGTATATGCGGCCGAAGATGGGTTTGAGGCATTTTTAGCCTTTGTATGAGGTGGCATAACCTATAAAGACCGAGGGAGGGGATTTGAGTGAGAGTTTGTGGCAAGCATTTGGTGGGAGTAGAGGAAAGCAAGAACATCCGAAGACTCAAATGTGGGAGTATGTGGGAGGCCGTTTATAGAGTAGTTGGTATGGAGATTTGTTTAAGGTGTTGGAGGATAGCATTAGATTGATAAGGTATACGGCTGTGAGAAGCGTGTATAGCCAAAGGTGAAAGGGAAGGCTTGCTGTATGAAGTGATGTACGGGTGGTTTCGAGAATGTGCTGATGCTTGCGTTCTGCAAGGCCATTCTTCTCAGGAGTATAGGGGCAGCTGATTTGGTGATTGATGCCATATAATTTGAGATAGTTTTGAAAGTTGTGGTTTAAGAATTTGGTGTCACCGTCACTATGAATATGCTTAATAGTGAGAGTAAATTGTTTTTCCACAGCATAATGAAATGTTGTAAATATGGAAAATACATCAGATTTTTGCATAAGAGGAAAAATCCAAGTAAATCAAGTAGACTCATCCACAAATACAATGTAGTATTTAAAACCTTGATTAGAAGAAATTGGGGAGGGTCCCCATACATCCATATGTATAAATTCTAAAGGTTTATAATTGTGAGTGGAAGATCTACAGAAAGTGAGTTTATGGCTAGGCATTAGAGGTAGGTAAGCTAGATAACAGTTGTGTTTAGATATGGTGGAAAGGACTTGTTGATGCGGATGAATAAGCCGGTGGTACCATCAGAGGGAGGAGGGAACTGTGATGGAGAGAGCGTAAGAATGGCGGCTGTTGGTAGAGAGATGGTAGAGATCATCGCTACATGGGCCGGAGAGGAGGGTGGAGTTGGTCTGCGGATCTTTTATTTGAAAACCATAGGCATCAAAGAGAATTGAAAGATTGTTATCTTTGGTTAGTGAAGAAACAAAGAAGAGATTATGAGACAAGTTAGGAAGGTGAAGTGTATTTGGAAGATTACGAGTTGGTGTAGGGAGAAGTCCCTGACCGAAGTGGGCTATGGGAATAGTTCTGCTGTCATCAATGGACACACTATCCGGACCATTGTATTCGGTTGGCTGAAGAAGATTGTCTAGATTGTTAGTAAGGTGGGAGGAGGCTCCAAAATCAAGAATCCAGATAGTGGTTGGGCTTGAGTTTGATGTGAGTAAAGTAGCTGACGGTGTAGTGTAGTTTGCATAGAACTGATGCTAGCAGTTGTTAGCGGTATGACCCCTCCCCACAAATATGGCAGGTGGTAGCTCTAGAGGATGCAGCGGGTAGGTATGTTGAAGATTGAGCTGGTCTGGAAGTAGTCGAGGAAGCAGAGCGACTGCGACTGGGATAGGAGTTGAAACAACCTCGGCCTCCACCACGTCCTATGCTAGTGTAGAGAGCGACATTGACGTTGGAGGTTGAGGAATCTTTGGCAAGTCCGGTGGACTGGTTAATTTCTTCACTTAGAAGAAGAGAGTAGAGATCCTCTAGTCTGACAGGGGTCAATTTGATTCGAATGGAGGTCTTGAATGCTTGATATTGTGGAGGGAGTTCGTTTAGTATGTATAGGAGGATATCCTCGTTGTCAATGGAGCAACCGGCGGCCGCAATGTTGTCAACCAGTGTTTTGATGTTGGTGAGGTATTTAAGCATAATGAGCTGTCCCATGGAGATGTGATGTAGCTCGTTCTTGAGATGTATTACTCTGGACCTGTTTGTAGCTTGAAGTTTGCGCTCGAGTGTGCTCCATATATCGATGTAGGTGTCCAGATGAAGAGCGTAGGGAAGAATCCTTGCAGTGATGGTGGAGCATATAACAGCGACAAGGTTTTGGTTGACAAGTGTCTAGCGATTGTAGGCGGCATTTGGCTGAGAGATGCCGTTGGTGTCAAGAAGAAGACGGGGCGGTGTTGCTCTAGTTTTATCGAGGAAGCCAGCGTAGTTGTTCGCTCTAAACAACTTGAAGATTTGGGATCTCCAAGTGGAGTAGTTATTGTTAGACAACTATATAGGGACAATGGTTTTAATGTTGGAGATAAAAAACTTTAGGGAGGAGGGAATGACAACATCTTCCTGGGTAGGTTTTGTGGAAGCATCTTCGATGTGGGAAGAAAACAAAGTCGCCATTTTAAGGGTTCACCAGGCTGTGAGCCAAGAAGGCTCTGATACCATGTAAGAACTAGTACTAGACTAAAGCATGCAGGCAAAAAACACATAGAAGGGAGAAAGTAATTTCCATTCCAGAGAAACAAAACATGTACACATTTTACTGTAGCAACTAAGTGCATATATAGATGTAAGTGTTGTACTTATGTAGGGTTAGGATTTAATGAGTTTGTTATGATTTAATGGTTGTCCTTTGAGTTGTACTGTGTGTGGCTACTCCAATCGCTTGTTGTGTCAGGAGGTGAGTGCTGATCTGTTATTACTTATTTTAAGCAGGTCTTAAATAGATATTGGGTGTTGTATAAATAAATAGAATGCTTCTGATTAGAGTGCTAGGTTCGTAAAACTTTTATTTAGGAATATATACACAGTAACATTTATGCATGTAAATAAAGCAAATAAGCTCATAATTAAGTCTTTGGCTTCATTTGTGATATTTTTATTGATTTTTAAAATAACTTTTTATATAAATTTTTTTTTATTAAAAAACTGATTTAAAAAATAATAAGAAAGCTGCCTCCGACAAGACCTTAATCTTATTTGAATTGGGCTGAACGAACCAATTTTGAGCTAAATCAGATCGCTTCAGCCTCCAGATCGTATTTCACCTCTTGCTGGCTTTTTCATAATGCTCCAATCTTCGTTGGGTTTTTCTTTCGAGCAAAATTTCAACTGGGAAATGATATGATACCCTGCATCCTTCTCTCCTCTTCCTTCTCACTCCCTCCTCAGTGGGTTCACACTCTACTTCTCAGCCCAAAGCCTAACCCTAGCCCTACTCCCGCTGCTCCTCTCTCTTCACTTTCGTTTCCAGTTCACGCTCGCTGCTTCCGTTGTCGCTGCCGGCGCAGGGACTCTTCCTTGGACCCAAACGCCGAGTCTGTCGGGGCCGGCCGGTTCAGGTTCCGGGAAGAATCCGGCAGCGGAGAAGTGGGTGGAGATTTTGGACAAGGAGGTTCGCGTAGATGGTGGTCTGACGGCATCCGGGACGACGACTTCAAGGAAGAAGTCGACTCTTTCGATGACGGTGACGATGATGGTGAACAGCTCTGGGATAAAATATGGATCTTTAAGGTGACTTTTATCTCTATGTTAATTTATTGAATGTTCTGTCCGGAATCATAGTGTGTGGATGAAAATCATGCCATTCTGTCCTTAATAGCATGCAACTGCCGATAAACTTTGGTGTGTTTATCTACCCTAACTAAAAAGAGTAAGGATCAGTTATGTTAGTACTGCGATTCTTTTAAATGAGGATGGCCTACATCATGATCTACGTTGAGATTAAGATAATGAAAATCCCAAAGATGATTATTCAAGAAGTTGTTATTTGATTGATTGATTGATTGGCTTATTAGATAAAGTAGGGGTGATTTGTTCAGCTTCATATTTAGGAATACATTTAATGTATATTGGAAGCTCATGCTTTTATTCATGAGTTTCTGTTAGATTTCAAGTTCAGATATGATCACATATTTAAGCTTATAAATAAGTTCTAGTGTAGATGCAAATTTAGATTCAATAGTACTAAAAGAATCCAAAGGTAACAATAAATTTTCTTTTGATTCATTTTCAAAAGATATTCATGAACTATAATTTTTTTATAAGATTAAATTTGATTGTGCATTATTCTTGTGTTTGTTGGGCTTTAAAAGAGAAATTAAAAATTTCTCATTAGGAATTTTATGTACATGTGTGGTAGTACTGAGAAGTCGTTCATAACATGCCTTGACTTTCAAAGATCTAGTGAAGGCCTCATTTAGGGATTTTTCTAGAGTGTAGCTTAAGTCATTCTTAATCTCTTATCTAATATCTTTAATAAAACACATAATTGTAGCAAGATAATCTCGAGATGAATCATGGTTTTTTAATAAAATTTGTAAAACTAATTATTTTGTTTACAACACTTAAAAGTGATTTTTCAATTGGTCTCTATAATCATCGAATGGCATATATTGTTCTTTAAGTTTGTCTCATTTAAGTCCATTTTGATTTTGTTTTACTTGCAATACTTCTCGAAAATATTTGAACATGTCCCCTAATTTTGCTTTAAGAATTTCAACCATTTCATATTCAAGTTGATGGTAACGTTTAAAGAAATATTTTACATTATCAATCCAATTTGAAAATATTTTGGCAAAAGGAACCCACCATCACATAGCATGATTTGTATTTGAAGCAAATGGTTTAAAAAATCTGTTGCACATGCTAAAGTGCCACTTAGCAGATTCACAAACAAAAAAACAACCGATCAAAATAGCTTCATTTTAGAAAAATTCAGAAATTGAAAATTGAAGGAGAATATTGAGACATGCAGAAAATGGAAATCAGAAGCAAGGGGAGTTAAATTAATACAACTTGCAGTAAATTAAACCTCAAGTGATAGTCAAAATACTAGAGAACACATCTCTTTCTCGGTGGCACCAATGTGATAGACACGTTACATTAACAAAACAAAACAAAAAAAAAAAACGTAGAGAATAAAATGATAAAGACATTGAGAACTAAAACAACATCAACACGCAAGATTTGTGTTTCCAATAATTAAAAGCTTTCAGATTTGCATCACCATGTAGGTTAGAACCTCACATACCTCTCTCTCGTTGTATGTATTTAAGCTGCCAAAGTGTTTACTTGGAGTAACCTAAAATTGATCAGCTCCAAAGAGAAGTATAAACTACACGAAAGATGCTTGAGGTTAGCATTGATTCAAATATGATTATACAAATATAGAGTTTTTTTTTTTGTGTTGGTCTATTTCGGTGTAGTCTTCTTTACCTAATAAAATATCAAAAAATGCATGACATCTAGCCTTTGAAGGCTCTAGGTGCATATCAAAACAAAGCAGCCTACTTCATTGCTTGGTAATTGAAGTCTTGATAAATACAACTGGCATTTACAATTTTTACTAGTCGGCTGCTGTACAATACAATTAAGCATAAGACTAGTGCATGTTAGTTAACAGCCTCTAGGAAGGTTTATTTAATCGTGTGATTTGCAGTCAATTTGATTGAATATGTTGGACTAATGCTGTTGAATTCTTTTGAAAGTTAAATGGAAAAGGTTTAATTTTTCACTAGTTGTTGCGTAAAGAATATAGAAGGTTTCTTTTCCTTTTTTCTTTCGTGCCAGCTTATGATAAATTGGCTAAAATTAATGTTATCCAGATGAGTGGTTGATAATACTGACCGTTCTTTAATGATTAAAGAACTGTGCAAGCTTTTGTCATGTTTTCCGGTGGCATTTATTTTACCTAATCTTTATTGATAAATGTTTGGTGATAGTGAGTGGACTATGTATGGTTTCATGAAATGTCTAGCTGCAATGTGATATCATTTTCTTCCGAAGTTCTTGCATGCCCGTTTTTTCATGGTACATGCAACTTCTTAACTTATTATAAATGGTATAATTTCTGAATGTGCATTTGGAAAATTAAGATAGGTTTTAGGTGTGTCTGTTGTGATTGTAAGCAGCAAAGGTGTTATATTACACATGCAAGAATCAGAGAATGACTTCATTTTTACTTTAAGCTTGGAAATGCATCAAAACCTGCAACCCCACCACAAATTTAAACCTTTTTGCCTTGCCTTGAATTCATATGTTTATTAGTATTGTTAATTGCACTTACTCTCCCATGCTTTACTTTACAGAATCCTTAAATTCAGCTATTCTTCTCTCCCCTCTGGATTGTATTTGAACATATGAACGTTAATAAAATATGATAACTAAAACAATTCTGCTGAAGCGGTTGGTCTTGGTGCCTAAATTACAGGTTTTTAAGTCATATGGCTACCTACTTCCTGCCATCATTGCATCAATGCTTCTTGCAACAGGTCCAAAAGCTTTCCTGATGGCATTAGCACTGCCTTTGGGACAATCAGCAATATCCCTTGCAATTGACAAGTTATGGGGTGGCGCGAAGGAAGAGCCAAGGACTAGTCCTAGGATCAGGAGGAAGCCATTTTCCACCTCTTCAACTGATTACAGAAAGGAAGAGCAGGATGAAAGCAGTGTTAAGAACAAGAGAAAGGCAGCCTATCAGTCATGGGTTGCGGCAGAGAACGGCTCAGATGATGTCAGGGGGAAGGATTCAGAACGGCCGAGTTTTGGAGGATGGGATGAATTGGATCAGCAGAGAAGACAAGTAAGGTGGCAGCCACCTAGAGCTGAAAGCTCGTCCAAATCTGCTCAGGTGAAGATGGGGAAGTTGTCCAAGAAAGGAAGGTACAGCGATGCTCCTCTGTTTCTAAGGCTCTTAATTGCAGTTTTCCCTTTTTTGGGATCATGGATTAGAATACTGTGAAGCAGTCTCATACAGTAAGACTTTACATAAGGTAATTGCTTAATTTGTGTTTCATTTGGAGCTTTTGCAACTATTTATAAAAATAAGCATAAAATTTTTAGGAGAAAAATAAAATTTCATCTGAAAAGTTATTTAACTTAGATATCATTTGGGACAATTTTCTTATCATTTTTTTTTATTGTAATCATAATTTTTGTATGGTTATTATATTATATTAATTTTAAATAAATTTAATATTTTTTAAATTTATTTTGACATAATTTATATCAAAATATTTTGACCCCAATTACTTCAACATAATTATAATATACATGCAAATAATCATACTGTCACTCAAATCACAAATGGATAAATTTAATTATGATATACATGCAAATAATAATACTTTCACTCAATCACAAATTATAATCACCGAGTATAATGAGGCAATTAAAACTCTCCAATCACATAGGATATATGTTTAAGTTGATGGCAGTTATTTATAAAATTGATTAAGTCATTATAGAAAAATATTCACCATTGCCCTGTCCAACCTGGATCTCTTCATGACTTATTCGCTCTACTGTCACTCTAGCAATCGGGAGAGATTATTACGTGTGGAGTTTGGATCGGAGCTGTGTCCGGATTCTGTGAGTGTGCACGATAAAAGCGGAATGTGCATAATAACTGAACTTTTATTATGTTTTCTCGTCACACTTATAGAATACGGATAATTTTTTGATCAGGATTCCGCACGTAATTATCTCTCACAAAGATTCCTAATCCCTGATGATCTCTCGATTTTGGATGTATTTTGCAGATGCTGAGCGCTGTATTTTTTTGTTTTTTTTTTCCTTAGATTTTTTTAGTTACATTTGCTGTAATTTTCCTTTTGATCCTGTTACCTTGTAACTTTCATAACTTCTTTTTTTATTTATGAAATTGGGCTATGCTCTCAATTTTTTCCAAAAAAAAAAAATTATAGAAAAAGTAGTTTTTTTATAACCGTTGTAGGTATCATTAATATATTTTATAAAATCAGATAATAATTTTTTTATAATTATATTAATAAATTTAAGGCATGTTTGAGATGGCTGATGTTGTAAAAATAATTGTAAAATTATTATGAAGAAAATAATTTATATAAAAATTATTGTTAAAAAGAACTCCTTACATAGAAACTTTTTTAGAGCAGTAAGAAAATATTAGATAAATTAAAATTATGATTGCAATCTAAAGAATAAAATAATAAAAAAATTATTTCAAATAAATTCTTAGTTATTAAAAAAATAATTTTACATCAAATTTTTTTTTTAAACAGCCAAAAAAAAAAAACGATAATCAAACATAACAAAAAAAAGGTAAGAGAGCTAACCCCAACAAACCCTTAGGATATGTTTGGAATAAATTTATTTCTGATTTACATGTTAGACCAAAAATTTACTTGCTTCATAATAATTTTATAACCACCTTTAAAAAAGCTTTTAAAAATCAATTGAAATTATGTTTATTTTTAAATATAAATAACTAAAAAGACTAAAAATTGTAATAAAATGTATGATAATTCAAAAGTAAAAATTAAAAATGATAATCAACATTTTTAAATTAAAAAAATCAAGAAATATTTTGAGAAAGGAAAAAAAATAAAAACTAATCTTCATTATATAGAAATTTTTACTTATAAATGAAGGCCTGTTTTACCAAATAAGATATATCATATATATGATCAAATATGAATGTCTCACAATGCAAAAAATAAAGTAGCTGAAAATAAATATAAACAAAAATAAAAGATTTCTGAAAAGGGCAGTGATAGAGGTGATGTAATCTTCCTGCTGCAAATTCAAATTCAAATGCATAAAATTTTACTACGAATGCTCACCAATTTAATATATATAAGATATTACAATAAAATAATGATCAAATAATACTAATCGAGAATGTGAAAAAAATAATAATAATAACATGTTTAAAAAAACTCTGCAGTTTCTTGTGAATGTAATTACTCTCCCTATAATCAAGCTCTACTGTTTTTTCCAATAACTCTTGTGACAAAAACCAAAAGTGCAGTAGAAATGTTCAATATTCCATATAAAAGAAACATTAAAAACATGCACCAATTCATGGTTCCAATATCAAACATTCAAAGTACAGTAAAGTGATTCAAAAACAATAAAACAGAGCAGATAAGGTTGCAAAGTTTGGGGTAACAATATTAGCAAAATCCAACAAAATTAAGGCTCAAGCACAACCTAATAATAGTAAACTTCATGCAAAAAAGCAATCATGACTTCTTTTACATGAAGAGATTGGGCCTGGATGCCTTGAAGGTAGTCTTGAGCTTCCTGGATGGTGGCCTAACCTTCTTGAACACAAGAGGGAACTTGATCTTTGAGTCATGGAATTGCTTGGTACTCTCACGTTTGCAGAGCTTCGAGGGAATGGTTGCAGTCTTGATGATTTGAATGCATGGGAAGCGAACACGATGACGAGAAGCCATCTCATTGTACATATGTTCGACTGCGCCATTTAATGTAGTGTCCCTGTATTCCTTGTACATATTGTGGTAGCCAGTCCTACTCTGGTAACGGAGCCAGATGCCATAGTTCTTGATCTTGGTTGGATATTTTTCAAATATCTGATAAAAAATGGAGTAAATGTTGTTAGTGTTTGTAAAATTAACCTCAATAAAAGTCTAAGAAATGCAAATGTTCAAGTATTAAAACTTATACTTCAAGAAAAACTAAAATTAGGATGAGGGGGAGAAGTTTGCTATGAAATGATAGCTGTGATTTGGAAGTTGGCAAGGAAATAATCATCCCTTGGTACAATAGAGAAGTTGATAAATATCATAGGAAAGTCTAAAAAGTAGGCCAATAGAAATGTGAGGATAATTTTTCCAACAGAGTTTTGGATAATGATGAGAACTTAGCTTTGACACCAGAGAGAGATTAGGAAACTAAGACTAGAAGTTTGAGCATTAGGAGAGCACATTTCAGTGAAGTTGTATGAACCGAAATTACAAAAGAGGGATATATTGAACACGTGTGGAACAAATCATCTACAGAGAAGTGAGCTGTTAAAAAAAATAGAAGAAACAAAGATATGTAGGTCTTGAAAAAATCTATAATACCAAAATTGTATATATATATTGCATAATCCAATAAGGATGCAGGGTAAACAAGAAACACCCAAGAACCATAATGATGACTACTAGATATAAAAGGTTCCTCAAGGATTAGCATATACATTACCGTCTCAATCACAGAACAACATATCTGTTCTGGAAACAATCACTAAAAGCAGGTCCTAAAGGGAACACATAAGTAAAATATCATCACTATCATCATCAGCCTTAATCCATCTATCTAAAAATGCCTCAAAGAATTATCATTTTTCATTTATTTCTGCTAGGAGCTTTCGGAAATGCCAAACCTATAATTGGTAAATTATTTTTGAACAATTTCTAAATCTAATAAATTTTCCTGCTAATCCTTCATCACTAATTTTCTTTATCCTTATATGGGTACACTTTCCACCCATCGAGTTATGCAGGAAAATTATACAAATTAACATTTTACAAGAAGTATGTTATCCAGTCAGACCAAACTGAAAAAGTAGACGTTGCAGTAAGCATTGATCGGTATTGAATATACAGGTGAAAAACAATGCTCATTATGGATATAACTAAAGGTCTCTGCATATGATTGGCATAACTTTCTACTGGGAGACTCTGGATTTAGTTGGGTTCTTCCAATATCAAATTTCACCACATAATTACTGGACCTTAGTTAATTCATAGTTTGGATGAATTTGAGCTCCAACTAATGCTTCCTTTAATAGGAATATAATATGAGAATCTCTCTTATATTGCTAGTTCTACTTCTTTGCTTGGGTAGATGATATCTCCCCTATTCCTAGCAAAGTGATTGGACTTCAACAATTGTGTTTTCAGGTAGTTGTCCTTTTGAACCTTTCTAACTTGAGGCTTTCATTCTCTTAGTTTAACAATCAGCTTAACTCTCCCATTAGATTTAAAATTTATAGGACTTTATCTAATGCTAGCTGGTTTGAGATGTTCCATGATTCTCACTATAATATCATGCCTACTCTATCTGATCACTACTCTAATTGTTACTCTAATAACTTCATTCCCGCAAGGAACAAGGTTATTCAAAAAGTTTTTGAATAATTATTTTGGCTTCATGTCGTTCAATTATCTAATACTTAGAGAATTTATGTTGTGGTATTCCTATCAAGTTCATTAAACCTATTAAAAATTCTACTATTGATGTCCCATTCTCTATTAATATAAATGGTGAGCTACAATATTACTTTAACTCAAAAAAATGGTATGAGACAGACAATCCCTAATCACCTTCCTAACTACATATATGTTATCCAACTTAGTAATGAATGCTGATGTAGAAAATATTTCAAGCTTACTATTTGGGAAGACATTTCCATCAATCTTATCTATAAAGATGAATTGCTTATTTTTTGCAAAGCCAAAACTAAGCCATTGGATACCATTGGTCCATGATTTATCTTTGACAGAAGAACTTTTCATAAACTCCACTTTATTTTTTAGCAACAAACTGCTATGCCAAATCTAAAGGCACCTTGGGATTTCTATGCCCTTCCATCCATAATCCCACATAAGATCAAAAACATCAGGAGAATTATTCATAATTTCATTATCTTGAGCTCTTAGAATACCGTTTATGGTTCCATTTGGATCACATAAAATGGTAAAATCTCTTCTTTTTAAAAGGAGCTCAAGTTTTTTGCCTCCTAAATGTGCCATAAACTTACATTTAAGAATGGCTCTTATAAGTTATTGTCTTCATATCATTGACTATTGACTAAACGTATACTATTTTGAAAACTAGATGGCCTGCAACATACACATTCTTCAACTTACCTTTTTTTTTTTTTACATTCTTCAACTTACCTTTAGATGTTGATGCCAATATCTTGGATGGAAATATGGATGGTACTTCCCAATCCCTCACAAAATTCTAACACCAATTTCCTTAATGCTATTAGCAACATTATCATTTCTCAAAAAGATAATGTGATCCTATGACATGAAAAGAACTTTGCCTTGCGTGACCCAAAGAAAGCTTCTATTTGAATATCCAATATATTAATTGAAAAAAATTTGTTTGGCTCCGAGGGTGTTTTTAGGGGAACTCAACTTACACATGGATGGCAAACTTGAATGCTCTTCAAATGATTGATGTGATGACTACACAAGGATATATATATCAACAACTAAGGTGGTTTATCAAGAATGACAACTATAGTGGCCAAAACTTCTTTTTTGAAGCCTACATGATTCAAGTTTTAGGGCATAGTTAATTTTCCACAATGATAAATGTTTTAAGAAATTAGATCTTCTAACTAATATGGTTCTCTTACAAAACTTTTGGTGGAGAGAAATAATTGTATTAATACTTTGCATGCTTGAGAATACAGTGTTAAAGATCAAAAACTATGTGAACCTCAAACATAAAGCATTCCAGCTTGATTGTCTAAGATAAATGCGTACCTGATGAATTGGATAGCCATTAGTTGATTTTATTTTATTTCTTTTCATAGTCTACAATCAACAATTACTAGTTCATTGTTTGTTCAATTCTCTTTTTGTTTTTTTTGCTCCCGGGCCTCTGCATTTCATGTTCTTTGCGTGTTTGCCTTTATGATTCTTCCATCTCTGGTTTTGCTATCGGTTGTGAATTTTATATTTGCACTTATGGCAAACAACATTTATTGGATGGTGGATTTTTTTGGTCTTATGTGAGGCTATCACGGGAATTAATATTTTCATTAACATATCTGCATGTTGAGAATACATCATGCAAGCCTTTTGTTATTAGTCAATGTGGCAGTTTTTTTGACTATTTATGGATGGATTTGGGATTTTTTGTGGCTTGAATGTTAACAATGATGTCAAACATTCCATCCTATTCCCCTTCCTAACTAGCATTTCTTTTTGTCATAAGTTCGATTGGAGCAACCTAGCCTTCAGGTTAATCGTGAGCCTAGGAAGTTAATTCTCAGCTCCAATTTATTTAGAAAATATACTCACTCAAGCCTCAACAAGGTCCCTTAATATTTGGTTCATGTTTTGGGCAATTACTTGATCTCTTCGAGTATCATCTAGCCATAGCATAGCTATGTATTTCTTGTACGTTCTAATATGATAAATTTATTGAGCTATGGCTCCCACTACTCCTAAGAAAGGATATTTGCAGTTGTCAACATTTATAAAAAAACAACCGAAGGTGGCTCATTTATGTAAGAGAGCACTGCAAAAATATTCGGATCATAACAAGTCCACACTAGCTGATAAAGCCATAAAGGCAAACAAGCATCGAATAGAAATTTCAAATGATGAATAAAATGCAGATAATAGAAAAAATGACAAAAAAAAGTGAGTGTTGGATGTGAATTATTTTACCAGGCTATTTTCTCTTGACACAAAACAACTACCAGAATATTTTCAGTTCAACCAACAACTAAAACAAATTGAGAAACCCAATCAACATGTAACTGTTAACCCCAAATCAGCCATGTAATCAAAAGCAGAAAACCAAACTAGTCAAAAATAATCAAACAAAGAGTACTTGGGTAAAAACCAATACCATTTCTAAGGCAACATTAAACGTATGCATAGTTCATCTTATAAATCAAAGCATCAGTGAAATTCTAACAAAACATATCGATACAGCAATAACCAGCAAAATAAGTTCTTTGGTAAAATTAGCATTTCAATGCCACAATTAACCTGAAGACATAAGACAAGAACGAACCTCGTTAATAGCAAGGACTTGGCCGTTACTTTTCTTCACCTTCTTTAGTTTTCTCAGGAAGTACCTATTACAAGGATGCATGAGAACAAGATCAATACAAAAATTATTAAAATGTAGAAAAAAGTTTGACAAGACAAGAAGGCAGGCCTTCCTACCAGAACTTGGATTTTGCCCTGACTTCATTAGTAGCCCATAACTTCATGCGATAAATCTTTGGATGCTCATCGCTTGGGGTTGGAAGGGCACGACCAACCACTTGGTATTGATGAAACTGCCAAAATCAAGAGCCAAAAAGATAAATTTCTATTCCAAAAATCAGCATACACAGTTAAAAGCTAATTGATGAACAGACAGATGGAACTCATTCAGGCAGGGAGAAAACTTGAAAATTTTCTAGTGGAAAAGAAGCGAAAGGAGATGCAGAAGAAGATAAGGGTGATTGCTACTCATTTAGTCTAACTTACCCTAAATATGCCCATTGATCCTCCGAGATTCAAAAGTAGATCCTCCGAGATTCCAACGTTGATCAAGCTCCTCGCAACCTTCTACCTTCGACGGAGGGTACTCTAGCTTACCCTAAAAACACCGTTTTTTCCTTAGAGCAATCGAGCTTCGTACCTTCAGGCGGCGGCAGGGCTGAGCTATCGAAACGCACGAAGGAGCGGCTGGGGCAATACAGCGAACGAATGAAACGAGATCGGCTAGGGCAAAAAATAAGGAGGGGGGAGGCGCAAATTACGTAAGAACCCCTTTCATTTTCAGAAAGAGTATTTTATTATTTTTTTTATAATATGATCCAAATATATTTTTATATTATTCTTATAAATTTCTCTTCTTATATACTTTAAGCATTATAACTATCAACATAATTCATTAATGTATTTTTTATTTTTTTATTATATATGCATTGGCCTAAAAATTCTATTTTTATTATTTTTTTAATCATGCATGTTTCGTTGACAAACAGTTACCATAATTAGGAGGTAGACCAAACGTAAGCTGTGAAATGGTCATTGGAAAGAGATAACTATGAATGGTTTGAGATGTCTATATTTAAAATTTTAATTTAAATTTGGAACACATTTTTAACTAAAATCTATCGATATAAAGATTTGAGCCAGATATAATAATGACTAATTATTTGACTTTAATTTTTTTCTTGTGATAGTTATATTTAATTTTTTCTCTTCACAGCTCTGTAAAAATTATATAATTCTATCATTTTTTAGCTGTTATGTACTTTTTTGTGTCGGATAAAGTCAGGCTCAAATTTCATTGACTTTTTCAAGTTGTGATTTTTAATCTTTTTCTTAAATGGGTTGGTTAGGAGCTTATTATATATTTATATTCTTGTCGGATTATTTTTGTGAACAATTTCAACCCACTCAATATTTGGTCATGAGCTCATGAACTTGAAAAGTAGTTATCCGAGTTGTTGGTCATGATAGTAAATTACATTAGAGATCTTTGAAATTTTAAAAGTTTATAATATAATATGTACAATAAATATATGCAAAATTCAAAATCTCGATAATTTATGTGAAGTTAGCATTATAATTCAATAATTAAAATTTATTTCTTGATAGCAATTAAGCTTATGTAAGTTTCATAACTGAAAATTTGAATGTCATTAACTTTTGGAGAAAGTTTGCTCTCGTGCCCTAGCTGACTCTGGCGATTTTAGGGTTCCACTTCTCCTTTGCCTTTTTTGCCCGATCTCTCTTGCTTTTTGTGGGTTTCTCTTCAGTTTTTCTCCTTGGTGTTGCTATTATGAGCTCGCCCTATCAGGGCTTTGTTTCTCATGGCGGTCGTGTCCGCCTCCAAGCCATGGGGAAATGCGAGCGCTTTGATTTCTGATAAGCCTAAAGGTTTCTTTAACTTGGATTTGGATGGTCCTAAAACGCCTACTCGTTCTTTCAAGGAGGTTGTTTCCGGCAGCACCTCTGTAGGTGAAACTTTTTCAACCCTATCTTAGTCAATTTTTCAAGGTGTTCCTGCTGTGCTTTTGTCGGATGAAGATGAGTTGAAACTAGCTTCTCCTTTTTAATTTACTTTAGTTGGTAAGTTTTCTTTGAGAAGGCTGAGTCTTGATGTTATTCGTTCCTTTTTTTAGTAATATGAAATTATCGTGTTTTTACTCCATTGGTTTGTTGGATTCTCGTCATGTGGCCATTCAGCTTTCGAATGATCTAGATTATAGTAGGGTGTTCGCTAGAAGAGCTTATTATATTAATAATTGTCAAATGCGTCTCTTGAAATGGACATCTTTTTTGACATTAAGGAGGAATCTCCTATAGTGTCGATCTGGATTTCATTTCCTCATCTTTGGTTGCATTTTAATCCGCGGGTTTTACATGCTCTGGGTTTGATTTTCGGTAGGCCTCTCCAGACCGATCAAGCAACTGCTTCAAGGACCTGTCCTTCTGTGGCTAGGGTTTTAGTTGAAGTTGATATCACCAAAAAACATGCTAAATAAGTCTGGGTTGGTTCAAAAGCTTTGGGTTATTTACAAAAGGTTAAATTTGAAAAGGTACCGGTTTTCTACTCTCATTATGAAGTTCAAGGTCATGTTATGAGTGATTATGTCATGTTGCACCCAAATTTAAGAAATAAAACTTCAGCTCCCTCTAGGTTGGATATTGGGTCTTCAACGACCAAGGAAGCCTTTAGAGAATGATAAAGAGTTGATACATAACAATGGTGTGGATCCTACATCCTTTAATGCTCAGTAGGGGGAGGAGGTTGATATCAATAATGTGCCTACTAACAATATGAAAATGATGGGGCTAGAGAGGGATTTTTCTAATGTGGAGTGTTGACCTCGTTTTTGTCTTAATTTTCTCTCGAGCATGTTCGATCAAGTTGATCGGGCCCCGTCGAGCTCGAATCGACTCGAATTGAGTCGAATTAGACTCGACCACGTTCGATTAGCCCGCGTGGTTTGTTTTGATTGCGACGAGGTCAATCTAATCCAAATCAATTGCAATTTGAGTTTGATTTTGTTTAATTAAATTGACTAAGCCCGATTAAACTCAAATTGATTTAGTTTGAGCCAGGTTTAGCCCAAATCAGGTTGGATTAATTTCTATTTAGGCCCATTTGACTTTCATAATAGTGGGAATCTTGTTCCTAAATCAAGAACTGGATCCAACGGCTCCAGTTCGATCGAATTCCTAAACCTGCTGTTGTCCTCGAGTTCAGTCGCGTGAGCTTCCCACTTCAGGATAGAGGCAGACTTCTTTTCATAGGGGTCGAGCGCGGCAAAGCCCCATTCGGGGTATGGGGATGGGATCGAGAAGGCGAAGCTCCCGATCTCCTCAGGCTCTCGCAACTCTCCCGAGGAATAACCCTTCGGTTTTCCCCAAATGATCCTCTCTCTCGCGGCTGCGGTTGGCGAACCCTAACTAGAAGCTGCGACCCCCTCCCTCTCTGACGCGATCTCCCTCTCTGGTTCTCGCTCACACATCTCCAGGCGTGGGAACCCCCTCCTTCTCCGAGCTCCCTCTCTCGCGTAGCTGACCTGGACGAAGCCATCCCGTCCCGACGATCGCCAGCCAGGCCGAGCCTCCTGTGGCGACCTTGCTCCCGACGTTTCTCTCTCACGCGAGCAAGACCTGGTCGCCTGCCCTAGCCGCCCCCTTCGTCATTCTCTAGTTCGGGCAGCCCTAGAGCCCGACCTCCCTCTCGCTCTCGGTCCGCATGAAGCAAGGCCGAACCCCCCATCCCCTCTCTATTCGCGAACACCAGCGGCACTCTCCGCCTCTCCTTCCCGTTTGAAATCCCAAACGGAATCGAGCCCTAGCTCCCTTCCGTTCCTAGCAGCCGAAGGTATCTCCTCCCCTATAGGTAACTCCTATTTCTTTCATCTCCTCCCTCCTTAGCATTCCATCTCCTCTTCTTCTTCTCCTCCTTCTATCTCTTTTCCTATTTCTTCTTCTCCTTTTTCTTCATGGTTCTTATACATATATACAATGAGAAAAAGAAAAAAGCATATGTTGAATCTTGATCGGTTTGGATGCTTTGAACGAGTAAGATCTCCATATCTTTTTTTGTTTTGACAAGGGTTTTAATGTGTGGATGAGATGCTTATCCTGAACTTGAACAGCCTTCCACTTAAACTCGTGATGTGGTAGGCATGACTTCAAGAAAAGTATTTTTTTATGTCATCTCTTAGACATCACATGTTAGCTATTTGATTAAATGTCTTAGAAATATTGCTTCCTTACTCTTTCTTTCATTTGGGTATCATCAACATAAGATCACACTGTTAAATAGATATGCCTACATGCACATACATGCTCATTTAAATGGTTATTTTCTCCTCGGTATTATTATGGTGTTATTGTCTTATTGTGACGTTGTTGGGTCTTCTTAGTACTATTGTAATGTTCTTGGCATATGCATTTTGTAACCTTGGTTAAATTTGGAAAAGTTTGAATGTGGAAATGTGCTCTAATGTCATGTATATATATTCAGTAATATAGGTTTATTGGTTTGTTATAAATTTGTGAAATGTATTTGCCCCACAAGTCTCTTTCTTTTAAGATTAGAGAGCTTCAAGCGTATGGATCACTCCTATCATCCATGGTTAATACATATATTTGTGCAAGTAGATAAGTGGAATCGGCTTTAAGGTACACCTTGCCTAGTGAAAGCTTTCTTTTATAACTTATATGAAAGTTGATGTGAGCTACATACTTGTTAGTTTTGTTAAAGTTTCTATTGAGGATGAATCATGAAATAGTTTTTTTTTTTTTGTTATTAAAAATGATAGTGCGCCTCACAAGTTTTGGTCAAAAGAGGTGTTGAGCAAGTGTAGTTTTACTTTGTTTGAATGTTCTAATTTAGTTTGATCTCGTCATCTTTATACGGAAGTCGTAATTAGGGGAGCATGATTATCTCCTCTTGTTCTTGCTTGCAGTAAAATGAGTGTAGCTAGCATTGAGGATTTCATGAATTATAATTGATGTAGCATGTTTGCCAATGCTTTGGCCTTATGATTAGCCTCATGATATGGCATTTCTACGAGCATACATTTCCTTTTACCATGAAACTAGGTGCCACGTTGGACATCACCTTTTCTCACTTGTTATATCAATGCATTGGAGAATGAAATATATGTTGAACACCGAATTTGTCAAATAACCAAAGAGGAAATCTTGCATAGCATGTTTGGGTTGAAGTGATCAAATTTAAAAGTTTTGTTGGAAAAGCTTTACGAGTTGCTTGATGTTGGAAAATTTCATGATTTGTTTTATGTGTGAAAACTTTATGAGTTTTGGAGAGGTAATCTCAATCCTCACACACATATATATATATATTGCAAGTTTATGATCTCATTATGATGGTTATGGTGGAATTGAGAGAAATCACTTGGCGTGTATTTAGAGTCTCACTTTTGACTTTCCAAAAGCATATGTTGTGAAAGCTGAAAGGTTCATTGGAGAATTTTCATATATTTTTGTTGGAAGCATGTTTGGTCTTTGGAGAGCCAAGTTTGATGATGAGATGTCTCTATGCTCTTTTGGAATTTGGATTCTTCTTCACCTGCTTGAGCTTTATATAAAACATTATGTTTGCAATTACATTGAGACACCTCTTGAACTTTAAAAAATATATATATAACTTGGCACCGGACCATCTTTCTTTCTTTTCCTGACAACGACATGAGATTGATTTCTGATTCCCTTTTTGGTAAAATGTTGTATGTTTGGGCACAAAAAAAAAGATTGTGGATTTGGATTACAAGCTTTCTTTAATATCAGATGACATATAATGTGGGGATTGGAGAGTTTGTTGGAAAGCCTCATAAATTGTCTTATGGTGGGAAGGTTTTATGGAGTGTTGTATGATAAAAAGTATCCATTTTGGTTATGTGTTGGAAAGTATTCATTGGGATTGTCTTTTATATAAAAGTTGCTATTACGGATTTGGTGCGATGATGATATTGACCTTCTCTTTTGGTGAATTTCATAAGTGTTTTGGAGGAGGACTTAGAGGTATTTGCAAGAACTGATTTTATGCATTCATAATTCATTGTGATGAAGGTGAATATAAGGTGACTTGTGTGGTTTTATATAGTAGTTAGAGAGGAAAGTTGCATTGCCTGTTTATATGTAGTATGTAATGTTTCTCATGAATTTTAGAGAAGGTTTCGTGTTAAGAGGATTTATGTTTGGCTTTAGATTTACTTTGCATTGAAAAGTTTTATGATAAGTTTCTTGAATGCTTTACAATGAGAGGTTTTATAAAACTTTCTTGTTGGAAAGCTTTATGGTCATACCCCACGCCAAAAGTGAAAGCACTCAATTATTTTTGTGTCAGAAAAGACTTTTTATGGATTTCTTATGAAGAGAATCGGGGTCACTTTGTTTATGAAGTTTTACAATTGTTACTTTGGGATTGAAATTATTTTCTTTTTATAAATGATTTTGTGTTGGGGGTTCTTCAAGTCTTTTCTTTATTTGGATAGAGTGATATTTCTAAGAGCTCTTTAATATCTTTTTTTTTAGAATGAAGGGATATTTAGTATATGAATTGTATTTCTCTTTTTAGTATTTATTTCTAAAGTTGAGTTTGAGTTGAATGTGAAATAAAAGTTGCTTGTTTATGTTTTAGTTTTGGGAACTTGTTTTCCCCTTCGCCACTTTGGGTTTCGTATAGGATATAGTGTAAGTTATTGAGTCGGATTTTCTTGAGTGCTTTGTTTGGAACGTGGGAATAGCAAAGGGCGTCAAAAACACCTTCTTCTCTATTCGTATCATATCGAATTGGGGTGGAGATCGTTTTAGAGGCATACTCGACTTTAAAGAGATATGCCCAATAATGAGACGCCTATATTCATTTTATTATTCCTGATTTTCATTCATTCCTTTTGAGATTCCATCGCCTTTCTCTTTACTTCTCTTCTCTCTACTATTATTCTACTTATCATATTATTTTATTCATAGATTTCTAAATTTATTGATATATGTACGAATGTCCAAAGGGTTAGAAAAGAACCTCCTTTTGTCCCTCATAACATTAGTAACACCTAAGGACAAAAATTAAGGATCGAGTCTTAGATAACATAGACTTAGGGTGCATGCTCCTTATAGGATAGAGACATCAAAACATAAACTTAGCGACACATTTTCCTAGGTTTGTTGTGCCTTAATTCATTAATAATCAACCAACAAAATCTCTCTTAACTAATAATAGATTGCTTAATCTACTTTTCTTTTAATTTATAACAAACTAAAATAATTCAACAAAATTAGTTACTACTGGGTAACCCAGGCCTACGAGGCTATTAAGTTAGCCCCAAGGAGGGTGAAATAAACCTCACGGCCTCGGTGAGCAACAAAGGTAGTAATCAATCAAACATTAAAATAAAATCTTTAAAATTAATCCTAAAATATTAATACATATACTTAAACTAAAGTTTCCCCTTAGCCTTCAACAAATTAAAACACAAACAACTTTAGCTAAATCATCCTACATAGGACATACCCAAAATCACACAGCTTGTTACACACACCTAGGCTTGTTTGTTAGGGCACGACTTCCAGTTCTAGGTTAGGCCGATGTTTTTGTGTTTTATTATTTGATGCCAATTACTCCCGCCAAGTTAGAAAACTCCTGCACTGTTTTATGTTTTAGCAATAACATGTGTATGTTTTGTAAATGTGAATATTAAATTTGCTGTTAGTCACATTTTTTTTATTTACCTGCATTTATTTTCTGAATGGCATCTACGCTCATTTGTATATTTTTCTTTTATCTTATCTTGCGAGGTACATTGGGCTACGCACGATCAAGAATCAGTGATAATTAGCTCGCTTAAAGCTCTTAAGTGGCTGCGCCACAAGTCTTGCATAGTTGGTAATCAGTGGATAGTTCGCTTGCTTGGATTTCTTAAGTGGCCGCGCCACGGTCAGGTATAATCTCTGCAACTTGTAAAGAAAAATTTCTAATTACATACTGAAACTGCTACACTCCACACACATCTTGTTAGTAGCTTTTAGTTTAATATATATTCTAGCATGTTTAGGTAGCTGGCCATAGGATAGTGCACTGACGAAGCTTTGGCCCTATAGGCCAAAGCTTGCCCTCCCTTCTGCGAGCCCTAGAGACCCTTCTGGTCACCTTAGGCCTGTAGTGTAGGCCCACCTATTTGTGCTATATGCATCGTTGTTTTCCCACACGAAGTGGGCACTGCTAGGATGTTCCATTTTCTCTCGGTTTTGGGTATGATACCCCCCACCTTCTGTGAGCCTTAGAGACCATTAGGGTTATTTAGGCCTGTAGTGTAGGCCACCTGTTTGTGCCATGGGCATCGTTGTTTTTCCCACACGAAGTGGGCACCGTTAGGATGATTTTCTATTGTGATGTGATGAGGATATCTTGCCTGGAGGGTATCCTTGGTGTGTTTATTTATTTATTTCCTGTACCCTGAATGTCATGCATTCATTGTTTTATACACTTTACTCCACGGTGCACTCCGCATATATACATGCATTGCATTAGCATTTTTTTTTCAAATAAAAATGTCGCATTATCTTTTAGTAGTCTTTAGAATACTTTTATTTATGTATCTGTCTCATGCATCATACACAGCGTTAGGTATATTCTGTTGCATATTATAGAGTCCCTGATTTAAATCTCTGAACTAAAAATTCTTGATTCCTTAGGATAGAGCCTCCTTATCTTACATACATGTAGGGCGATTGATTGTGTTTAGGATGTTAGCTGGCAGCTCACTCCAGGCAAGCATAAGCCCAGATTGTACACCCCTCAATGTGTTTCTTTTCATCTTTGATGAATTCTGAGTTTGTCGTTTCTCTTAGGATAGTAATCTAATTTTTGATCTTCTAAACTCAAAACTTTAATCATATCTTTACTCATCTGAAAATTCTAATCATCATTAAGGGTAAGAGGAAGGGTTTATCCTTTTGGAATAGAACTTAGGAACTTTCTTTATGCACCAAATTAAGAAGAGAATAATATATCGTCCTTAATCGAGAGTCTTCTTAGGCTAAGGTCTAAGATGTAATTAACCACGGGGGCTTGCGCCCGTGGGAGACTGATCCCCACATCAAATAAACCCCATTCGAGCTGATGTATCGAATGGGGGAAATCTCGTGACCTTTTGGGTCATATATATTATTATCCATCGAGGTGTGTAGGCGAAAGCCGCTATCCTCTATGGCTAATCGTATGTATGACTCCATCTGCTCTTCCATTGGCCTGCTTGGGTAGAGTGTAAAGGCCTACGATCGTTTTGTCCTACGGGATAGTACGGTCGTACCCTTTGTATTCTGTTCCACACAAGTAGAATCCTTTCGGAGACCCACAGATTTCTAGCGACCACGGTGGGACAAGTTTCTCTCTCCATCTTTGGATGCTGTATTATTTTCTTCTGTAGGTATTCCTAGTTTGGTGCATGGTTTATGTTCCTCACTTTTATTCCACTCTCTTCTCTGCATTCTTAATGAAGATTAGATGTTTTTAATGCATAAAGATTTAATTAAAATTTTGAGTTTATTAGATTTTTGTTCGTAATTATCAAATTCAAATCCAGATCAATCTGTTTCAATTCTCCTTACTCAAATCAAAATTTCAATTTCAATCAATTCCTAGTTGGAATTCTTTTAGACCTAATTTTGATCTATATCATTTCAAATGAAAGTCCATATTCTATTTTTGATTACATGATTCATATACTTGACATAAACTCTGCTCTCCATCATCTCTCTAATTTTAGCCTTTTAGATTGGGTCTTGATCCATATCAGTCTAAATAAGAATCCAGATTTTATCTTTAATGGTGGGATCCTTAAATTTGACATATGCAAAGTTTTCAAAATGAAAAATTAATTTGAGAAAAGTTTGAGGGTTTCAAATAAAAGACAAACTTTTGAGAAAATTTTTCTTAGAGAGTATGGAACTTATTTTTCTTAATGAAAATTTACCCCTATTTTATTTAAAATATGAAGTGTTGTTGGTTGACTCCTTTAAACACTTAGAGAAGAAAATTTTTGATGATCTATGAAAGAGTATGTCTCCTCCCGCCCATTCCTTGTATCGGGTGATTCTCATTTTTGAATTAAAATCTATGTCAAATTGAAATTGGGCATATAAATGAAAATTTTCTCCATCATCTTGCAATTTTCTATCTTGTAGGCATCTTTTGCATACCAATGAATCTACCTTATAATTTTCTTAATCAGGTTGTTCACCTGTATCATAGGATCGAGTTTGTTTTGTGAATTTTTCTTCCTTACATAAGAGAGTGAGTTTTCTTCTCCTATGTTTGGAAGATAATTTCACAACTGAGAAATTTTTTTTTTAGAGATTTAGAAAGGAAGTCAATTATAAAAATGAAAAGATGCGCAAAGTGCGCCAAAAATGAAAAGATGCGCAAAGTGCGCCAAATTTGAAAGATGCACAAAGTGTATCAAAAGTGAAAGGATGTACAAAGTACATCAAAATTAAGAAAGAGGCACAAAATGAGCCCAAAATGAATAAGTAATTGACTTCCCTTTCTGGTAAATCTTTAAATCTCAGAAAACTCATGTGTCTTTTGATATTTTTGATACCTGAGTTTGAAAATCATGACTTTGGATTCATCATTATGCAAAGATATTCTGTAAGATATAAGATATTTTTCATGCAGGAAGATTGAAGAAGATTCAATTTCTTTCTCTAATTTAAATCTCTTTTGAGTTAGATTTCAATTCAAAAATTTCATATCTAAGGGAGAGAGCCCAGTTTGGCTTGTAGGGAGCTTGACTTGGGTTAGCAAATTTTAAATCCCTAATCTTTTTGGGTTTAGATGGAGCCAACCAACTTCTTACTGAATTTTCAAATTTGGTCCCATTTGTCATTTTTGACTGGGTTCATATAATCAAGAGGTAAATTTTTCATTCTTAAAAATAATGCTCCTACTCTTTGATTAAATTTCTACTCTTTAAAAATATATATTAATCAAACTTATCTCAATTAATTGGTGAGTATTTAACATCTCTTAGTGTTTCTACTATTGAGTATGTTTAAATATTCACCTTATCCTTTTGAAAATTCATGCATGAAAATTTTTGATCCCATCATTTGATTATATCTTATTCTTATGGACTGATGTGATCCTTTCCCCGATTGCACTCTCTTTTTGAATCCTGGTTGTTTTGAGTCATGGTTGTTTTGCTTAGAAATGACCATTTGGTGTGCATTTATTCTCTTGATATTCTATATGCCGTCATTTCTTGTTTGGGAGTCACTCTCCCATTCAAGTTGTTGAGTTTTTTTTTTCCACTTGTTTGGGAGCCACTCTCTCATTCAGGTTGTTGGGTTTTTCCACTTGTTTGGGATCCACTATTCCATTCAAGTTGTTGAGTTTTGTTCACTTGTTTGGGAGCCACTATCCCACTCAAGTCGTTGTTTTGTTCACTTGTTTGGGAGCCACTATCCCATTCAAGTCGTCTCTCTTTGTTCGCTTGTTTGGGGTCCACTATTTCATTCAAGTTGTTGAGTTTTGTTCACTTGTTTGGGAGCCACTATCCCATTCAAGTCGTTGTTTTGTTCACTTGTTTGAGAGCCACTATCCCATTTAAGTCATCTCTCTTTGTTCACTTGTTTGGGAGCCACCCTCCCATTCAGGTTGTTGGGTTTATTCACTTGCTTGGGAGCCACCATCCCATTCAAGTCATCTCTCTTTGCTCACTTGTTTGGGAGTCACGATCCCATTCAAGTTGTTGGTTTTTGTTCACTTGTTTGGGAGCCACTCTCCCAAGTTGTTGAGTTTTCTCACTTGTTTGGGAGCCACCCTCTCATTCAAGTTATTGAGTTTTGTCCACTTGTTTGGGATCCACTATCCCATTCAAGTTGTTGAGTTTTTATCTACTTGTTTGGGAGCCGCTATCCCATTCAAGTTGTTGATTTTTATCCACTTGTTTGAGAGTCACTCTCCCATTCAAGTTGTTGAGTTTTCTTACTTGTTTGGGAGCTGCTATCCCATTCAAGTTGTTGGTTTTTATCCACTTGTTTGAGAGTCACTCTCCCATTCAAGTTGTTGAGTTTTCTCACTTGTTTGGGAGCCACCCTCGAATTCAGGTTGTTGGTTTTGTCCACTTGTTTGGGATCCACTATCCCATTCAAGTTATTGAGTTTTGTTCACTTGTTTGGGAGCCACTATCCCATTCAAGTCGTTGTTTTGTTCACTTGTTTGGGTGTCACCATCCCATTCAAGTCGTCTCTCTTTCCCCACTTGTTTGGGAGTCATCATCCCATTCAAGTTGTTGAGCTTTGTCCACTTGTTTGGGATCCACTATCCCATTCAAGTTGTTGTTTTGGTTCACTTGTTTGGGAGTCACTCTCCCATTCAAGTCCTGATTCTATTTCTTAGTTAGGTTCTTTCCCTTGATCTTTCTATATGTGATTGTTATGTTCTTCCTCATATTGATGTCATGACATCGTTTCCCTGATTTTGCATAAGAATACTCATCTTCTTTCCATATTGGTGCTCCCCCTACGGACAGACCCGTATGGGGTGTTCTCCCTTCGATGTTACTTTTGGGGTTCCTTTGTTCAGGAAGTCCCTTTTTGTCATTCCTGTTACTCTTTGTTTTGCCGTTTTCGAATTTGGTCAGGCAAACATTGAGTTTCTCCCATTCACTGTTTCGATCTGGTCAGGTGAATATGGGATCTTTACCCGCCCTTCTGTTCTGCTGTTTCGATCTGGTCAGGCAGACAGTTGATTCTTTTCTTCCTTGCTCTTACTCACTGTTTCGATCTGGTCAGGTGAGTATTGGGCTGTCCTCATTCACTGTTGCGAATATGGTCAGGTGAATGTTGGACCTTTCTTTTCTTTTGCTCTGCTGTTGCGAATTTGGTCAGGCAGGCATTAGACTTTCGGGGAAGTTCTTTGTTCGCTGTTGCGAATATGGTCAGGTGGACATTGAGCTGTTCTCATTCGCTGTTGCGAATATGGTCAGGCGAATGTTGAATTCACCCCCTTTCTCTTTTCACCCTTTGTCTCGCTGTTGCGAATGTGGTCAGGCGAACATTGGGTAGTCCTCGTTCACCGTTGCGAATATGGTCAGGTGAATGTCGGACTCTTTCTCTTTTGTCCTGCTGTTGCGAATATGGTCAGGCAGACATTAGACTTCTGGGAAGCTTGTTACACATCGTTTTCAAATTTGGTCAGGTGTGTGATGAGTTGTTCTTTATCCACTGTTTTCGAATACAGGTCAGGTGGATATCGAACTGTTTTTCATTCGTCGTTTTCGAATTTGGTCAGACGAATGCTGAACTTCCCCTTTTGGTTGGGTGCCCGACAGAGTCCCTGGGAGGCATACTTCACCACCTCTTCATTCCCCCTATTTTTATTTCCTGCTTGGGGGTTGTTGAGTTTTCTTCACTCTTTGTTTTGCCGTTTTCGAATTTGGTCAGGCAAACATTGAGTCGTCCCATTCACCGTTTTCGAATTTGGTCAGGTGAGTGTTGGACTCTTTCTCTTTTGTCCCGTCGTTTTCGAATTTGGTCAGGCGGACATTAGATCCTGGGATGCTCTCTACACTCCGTTTTCGAATTTGGTCAGGTGTGTATTGAGTAGTTTCTTTATTCACCGTTTTCGAATTTGGTCAGGTGGATATTGAACTTTTCTCATTCGTCGTTTTCGAATTTGGTCAGACGGATGTTGAATTCCCCTTTCTCTTTCACTCTTTGTTTCGCCGTTTTCGAATTTGGTCAGGCAAACATTGAGTCGTCCCATTCACCGTTTTCGAATTTGGTCAGGTGAGTGTTGGACTTTTTTCTCTTTTGTCCCGCCGTTTTCGAATTTGGTCAGGCAGACATTAGATCCTGGGATGCTCTTTACACTCCGTTTTCGAATTTGGTCAGGTGTGTATTGAGTAGTTTCTTTATTCACCGTTTTCGAATTTGGTCAGGTGGATATTGAACTATTCTCATTCGTCATTTTCGAATTCGGTCAGACGAATGTTGGACTCCTTTCTCCCTTTACTCTTTGTTCTGCCGTTTTCGAATTCGGTCAGGCGAACATCGAGTTATCCCCATTCGCCGTCTTCGAATATGGTCAGGTGGATGTGGGACTCCCTTCTCCTTTCTTTATTCTGCTGTTGCGATGTGGTCAGGCAGATAGATGATTTCTTTATTTATCTTTGATTATTCTTTCTCCTCACTTTCCTTTGATTGTTACTCTTTGTTATTTACTATGATTTTGAAATTGTTGTTGGACTCTTTCCTCGCATCATCTTAGACATATGTTTTATCATGGGTGATCGTCGAGTATCCCTTGCCCTTTTTCACCCTCGACCTCTAGTCGAGTGGTCGTTGACCTTTTAGAATGGTTGTTCACCTTCCTAGTGGTTGTTGAGTTATTTTCCTTACTCCTCACTGTTTTGATCTGATCAGGTGAGTTTTGGGTAGTCCTTGTTCGCCGTTTCGATCTGGTCAGGTGAACATTGGGTTTTCTTTCTCTCTTCTATCCCACCATGCTTGCATGATTGTGTGAGCATTACATGTCTGCATGGTTGATTGAATGAGTGCATGGTCATTGCATGATTGTGTGATTGTGGGATAATCATTATATGTTGGATCGCTTGTTGTATGATTGAGTGATTGCTGAATATTTGGGTTTGTTGCATGGTCATATGATCGTTGCATGATTCAATGATAGCTGCATTATCGTATGATCATTGTATAATTTCATGATCGTTGTGTGATTATTGTATGATCACTTACTTGTTAGTATGTGATTTGGTGCGATTGGATGATTATTGCATAGTCATCATATGGTTGTGTAGTTATTATGTGATCGCATGATTGAGATATTACCAAATTATTGCTATATGATTAGTTGAATGTAGCGTGATTGCGTGATGTTTGCCTAATTATATAATGTTGTAATTTAGTGGTGTGTTTGTTTGATTGAATGATTATGTGATTGATTAATGGTTGCATGAGCATTGTGTGATTGTGTGATCATAGCATGGTGGGATACTTTTTGTATGATTATTGTGTGATTGTATGTTTCTCAATTCCTATTAGTTGGTTGTAGGATTGCATCTTCCTAGTGAGTCTAGGGTTGCATCTTCCTAGTGAGTCTAGGGTTGCATCTTCCTAGTGAGTCTAGGGTTACATCTTCCTAATGAGTCTCATTCGTTGGTTGTTGGGTTGTACCTTCTTAGGGTTAAGGAGGTCAACACCAACACGTACGGTTCACTTATCATTCACCGCACCTGTTGGGGTTGTGTTTGTTGACCTCGTTTTTGTCTTAATTTTCTCTCGAGCATGTTCGATCAAGTTGATCGGGCCCCGTCGAGCTCGAATCGACTCGAATTGTGTCGAATTAGACTCGACCACGTTCGATTAGCCCGCGTGGTTTGTTTTGATTGCGACGAGGTCAATCTAATCCAAATCAATTGCAATTTGAGTTTGATTTTGTTTAATTAAATTGACTAAGCCCGATTAAACTCAAATTGATTTAGTTTGAGCCAGGTTTAGCCCAAATCAGGTTGGATTAATTTCTATTTAGGCCCATTTGACTTTCATAATAGTGGGAATCTTGTTCCTAAATCAAGAACTGGATCCAACGGCTCCAGTTCAATCGAATTCCTAAACCTGCTGTTGTCCTCGAGTTCAGTCGCGTGAGCTTCCCACTTCAGGATAGAGGCAGACTTCTTTTCATAGGGGTCGAGCGCGGCAAAGCCCCATTCGGGGTATGGGGATGGGATCGAGAAGGCGAAGCTCCCGATCTCCTCAGGCTCTCGCAACTCTCCCGAGGAATAACCCTTCGGTTTTCCCCAAATGATCCTCTCTCTCGCGGCTGCGGTTGGCGAACCCTAACTAGAAGCTGCGACCCCCTCCCTCTCTGACGCGATCTCCCTCTCTGGTTCTCGCTCACACATCTCCAGGCGTGGGAACCCCCTCCTTCTCCGAGCTCCCTCTCTCGCGTAGCTGACCTGGACGAAGCCATCCCGTCCCGACGATCGCCAGCCAGGCCGAGCCTCCTGTGGCGACCTTGCTCCCGACGTTTCTCTCTCACGCGAGCAAGACCTGGTCGCCTGCCCTAGCCGCCCCCTTCGTCATTCTCTAGTTCGGGCAGCCCTAGAGCCCGACCTCCCTCTCGCTCTCGGTCCGCATGAAGCAAGGCCGAACCCCCCATCCCCTCTCTATTCGCGAACACCAGCGGCACTCTCCGCCTCTCCTTCCCGTTTGAAATCCCAAACGGAATCGAGCCCTAGCTCCCTTCCGTTCCTAGCAGCCGAAGGTATCTCCTCCCCTATAGGTAACTCCTATTTCTTTCATCTCCTCCCTCCTTAGCATTCCATCTCCTCTTCTTCTTCTCCTCCTTCTATCTCTTTTCCTATTTCTTCTTCTCCTTTTTCTTCATGGTTCTTATACATATATACAATGAGAAAAAGAAAAAAGCATATGTTGAATCTTGATCGGTTTGGATGCTTTGAACGAGTAAGATCTCCATATCTTTTTTTGTTTTGACAAGGGTTTTAATGTGTGGATGAGATGCTTATCCTGAACTTGAACAGCCTTCCACTTAAACTCGTGATGTGGTAGGCATGACTTCAAGAAAAGTATTTTTTTATGTCATCTCTTAGACATCACATGTTAGCTATTTGATTAAATGTCTTAGAAATATTGCTTCCTTACTCTTTCTTTCATTTGGGTATCATCAACATAAGATCACACTGTTAAATAGATATGCCTACATGCACATACATGCTCATTTAAATGGTTATTTTCTCCTCGGTATTATTATGGTGTTATTGTCTTATTGTGACGTTGTTGGGTCTTCTTAGTACTATTGTAATGTTCTTGGCATATGCATTTTGTAACCTTGGTTAAATTTGGAAAAGTTTGAATGTGGAAATGTGCTCTAATGTCATGTATATATATTCAGTAATATAGGTTTATTGGTTTGTTATAAATTTGTGAAATGTATTTGCCCCACAAGTCTCTTTCTTTTAAGATTAGAGAGCTTCAAGCGTATGGATCACTCCTATCATCCATGGTTAATACATATATTTGTGCAAGTAGATAAGTGGAATCGGCTTTAAGGTACACCTTGCCTAGTGAAAGCTTTCTTTTATAACTTATATGAAAGTTGATGTGAGCTACATACTTGTTAGTTTTGTTAAAGTTTCTATTGAGGATGAATCATGAAATAGTTTTTTTTTTTTTTTTTGTTATTAAAAATGATAGTGCGCCTCACAAGTTTTGGTCAAAAGAGGTGTTGAGCAAGTGTAGTTTTACTTTGTTTGAATGTTCTAATTTAGTTTGATCTCGTCATCTTTATACGGAAGTCGTAATTAGGGGAGCATGATTATCTCCTCTTGTTCTTGCTTGCAGTAAAATGAGTGTAGCTAGCATTGAGGATTTCATGAATTATAATTGATGTAGCATGTTTGCCAATGCTTTGGCCTTATGATTAGCCTCATGATATGGCATTTCTACGAGCATACATTTCCTTTTACCATGAAACTAGGTGCCACGTTGGACATCACCTTTTCTCACTTGTTATATCAATGCATTGGAGAATGAAATATATGTTGAACACCGAATTTGTCAAATAACCAAAGAGGAAATCTTGCATAGCATGTTTGGGTTGAAGTGATCAAATTTAAAAGTTTTGTTGGAAAAGCTTTACGAGTTGCTTGATGTTGGAAAATTTCATGATTTGTTTTATGTGTGAAAACTTTATGAGTTTTGGAGAGGTAATCTCAATCCTCACACACATATATATATATATTGCAAGTTTATGATCTCATTATGATGGTTATGGTGGAATTGAGAGAAATCACTTGGCGTGTATTTAGAGTCTCACTTTTGACTTTCCAAAAGCATATGTTGTGAAAGCTGAAAGGTTCATTGGAGAATTTTCATATATTTTTGTTGGAAGCATGTTTGGTCTTTGGAGAGCCAAGTTTGATGATGAGATGTCTCTATGCTCTTTTGGAATTTGGATTCTTCTTCACCTGCTTGAGCTTTATATAAAACATTATGTTTGCAATTACATTGAGACACCTCTTGAACTTTAAAAAATATATATATAACTTGGCACCGGACCATCTTTCTTTCTTTTCCTGACAACGACATGAGATTGATTTCTGATTCCCTTTTTGGTAAAATGTTGTATGTTTGGGCACAAAAAAAAAGATTGTGGATTTGGATTACAAGCTTTCTTTAATATCAGATGACATATAATGTGGGGATTGGAGAGTTTGTTGGAAAGCCTCATAAATTGTCTTATGGTGGGAAGGTTTTATGGAGTGTTGTATGATAAAAAGTATCCATTTTGGTTATGTGTTGGAAAGTATTCATTGGGATTGTCTTTTATATAAAAGTTGCTATTACGGATTTGGTGCGATGATGATATTGACCTTCTCTTTTGGTGAATTTCATAAGTGTTTTGGAGGAGGACTTAGAGGTATTTGCAAGAACTGATTTTATGCATTCATAATTCATTGTGATGAAGGTGAATATAAGGTGACTTGTGTGGTTTTATATAGTAGTTAGAGAGGAAAGTTGCATTGCCTGTTTATATGTAGTATGTAATGTTTCTCATGAATTTTAGAGAAGGTTTCGTGTTAAGAGGATTTATGTTTGGCTTTAGATTTACTTTGCATTGAAAAGTTTTATGATAAGTTTCTTGAATGCTTTACAATGAGAGGTTTTATAAAACTTTCTTGTTGGAAAGCTTTATGGTCATACCCCACGCCAAAAGTGAAAGCACTCAATTATTTTTGTGTCAGAAAAGACTTTTTATGGATTTCTTATGAAGAGAATCGGGGTCACTTTGTTTATGAAGTTTTACAATTGTTACTTTGGGATTGAAATTATTTTCTTTTTATAAATGATTTTGTGTTGGGGGTTCTTCAAGTCTTTTCTTTATTTGGATAGAGTGATATTTCTAAGAGCTCTTTAATATCTTTTTTTTTAGAATGAAGGGATATTTAGTATATGAATTGTATTTCTCTTTTTAGTATTTATTTCTAAAGTTGAGTTTGAGTTGAATGTGAAATAAAAGTTGCTTGTTTATGTTTTAGTTTTGGGAACTTGTTTTCCCCTTCGCCACTTTGGGTTTCGTATAGGATATAGTGTAAGTTATTGAGTCGGATTTTCTTGAGTGCTTTGTTTGGAACGTGGGAATAGCAAAGGGCGTCAAAAACACCTTCTTCTCTATTCGTATCATATCGAATTGGGGTGGAGATCGTTTTAGAGGCATACTCGACTTTAAAGAGATATGCCCAATAATGAGACGCCTATATTCATTTTATTATTCCTGATTTTCATTCATTCCTTTTGAGATTCCATCGCCTTTCTCTTTACTTCTCTTCTCTCTACTATTATTCTACTTATCATATTATTTTATTCATAGATTTCTAAATTTATTGATATATGTACGAATGTCCAAAGGGTTAGAAAAGAACCTCCTTTTGTCCCTCATAACATTAGTAACACCTAAGGACAAAAATTAAGGATCGAGTCTTAGATAACATAGACTTAGGGTGCATGCTCCTTATAGGATAGAGACATCAAAACATAAACTTAGCGACACATTTTCCTAGGTTTGTTGTGCCTTAATTCATTAATAATCAACCAACAAAATCTCTCTTAACTAATAATAGATTGCTTAATCTACTTTTCTTTTAATTTATAACAAACTAAAATAATTCAACAAAATTGGTTACTACTGGGTAACCCAGGCCTACGAGGCTATTAAGTTAGCCCCAAGGAGGGTGAAATAAACCTCACGGCCTCGGTGAGCAACAAAGGTAGTAATCAATCAAACACTAAAATAAAATTTTTAAAATTAATCCTAAAATATTAATACATATACTTAAACTAAAGTTTCCCCTTAGCCTTCAACAAATTAAAACACAAACAACTTTAGCTAAATCATCCTACATAGGACATACCCAAAATCACACAGCTTGTTACACACACCTAGGCTTGTTTGTTAGGGCACGACTTCCAGTTCTAGGTTAGGCCGATGTTTTTGTGTTTTATTATTTGATGCCAATTACTCCCGCCAAGTTAGAAAACTCCTGCACTGTTTTATGTTTTAGCAATAACATGTGTATGTTTTGTAAATGTGAATATTAAATTTGCTGTTAGTCACATTTTTTTTATTTACCTGCATTTATTTTCTGAATGGCATCTACGCTCATTTGTATATTTTTCTTTTATCTTATCTTGCGAGGTACATTGGGCTACGCACGATCAAGAATCAGTGATAATTAGCTCGCTTAAAGCTCTTAAGTGGCTGCGCCACAAGTCTTGCATAGTTGGTAATCAGTGGATAGTTCGCTTGCTTGGATTTCTTAAGTGGCCACGCCACGGTCAGGTATAATCTCTGCAACTTGTAAAGAAAAATTTCTAATTACATACTGAAACTGCTACACTCCACACACATCTTGTTAGTAGCTTTTAGTTTAATATATATTCTAGCATGTTTAGGTAGCTGGCCATAGGATAGTGCACTGACGAAGCTTTGGCCCTATAGGCCAAAGCTTGCCCTCCCTTCTGTGAGCCCTAGAGACCCTTCTGGTCACCTTAGGCCTGTAGTGTAGGCCCACCTATTTGTGCTATATGCATCGTTGTTTTCCCACACGAAGTGGGCACTGCTAGGATGTTCCATTTTCTCTCGGTTTTGGGTATGATACCCCCCACCTTCTGTGAGCCTTAGAGACCATTAGGGTCATTTAGGCCTGTAGTGTAGGCCACCTGTTTGTGCCATGGGCATCGTTGTTTTTCCCACACGAAGTGTGCACCGTTAGGATGATTTTCTATTGTGATGTGATGAGGATATCTTGCCTGGAGGGTATCCTTGGTGTGTTTATTTATTTATTTCCTGTACCCTGAATGTCATGCATTCATTGTTTTATACACTTTACTCCACGGTGCACTCCGCATACATACATGCATTGCATTAGCATTTTTTTTTTCAAATAAAAATGTCGCATTATCTTTTAGTAGTCTTTAGAATACTTTTATTTATGTATCTGTCTCATGCATCATACACAGCGTTAGGTATATTCTGTTGCATATTATAGAGTCCCTGATTTAAATCTCTGAACTAAAAATTCTTGATTCCTTAGGATAGAGCCTCCTTATCTTACATACATGTAGGGCGATTGATTGTGTTTAGGATGTTAGCTGGCAGCTCACTCCAGGCAAGCATAAGCCCAGATTGTACACCCCTCAATGTGTTTCTTTTCATCTTTGATGAATTCTGAGTTTGTCGTTTCTCTTAGGATAGTAATCTAATTTTTGATCTTCTAAACTCAAAACTTTAATCATATCTTTACTCATCTGAAAATTCTAATCATCATTAAGGGTAAGAGGAAGGGTTTATCCTTTTGGAATAGAACTTAGGAACTTTCTTTATGCACCAAATTAAGAAGAGAATAATATATCGTCCTTAATCGAGAGTCTTCTTAGGCTAAGGTCTAAGATGTAATTAACCACGGGGGCTTGCGCCCGTGGGAGACTGATCCCCACATCAAATAAACCCCATTCGAGCTGATGTATCGAATGGGGGAAATCTCGTGACCTTTTGGGTCATATATATTATTATCCATCGAGGTGTGTAGGCGAAAGCCACTATCCTCTATGGCTAATCGTATGTATGACTCCATCTGCTCTTCCATTGGCCTGCTTGGGTAGAGTGTAAAGGCCTACGATCGTTTTGTCCTACGGGATAGTGCGGTCGTACCCTTTGTATTCTGTTCCACACAAGTAGAATCCTTTCGGAGACCCACATGGAGGTTCCTAGTCAGGAGAATAGAAAAATTAATGGTAAACATTCTAACGATCCTCAGCTTTATATCTCGGTAAACTCTATGCTTCAAAACATTACAGTTAATAATCCTCAGCCACCCACTTCTTTACCGGTTAAATAAGGTGATCTTATGGAGGCGAGGGATATGTCTAATGATGATTTTGAAGAGGGGAGATCGTTTCTAAATCTATTTTGGGTCATATGAAGGTGAACCATACTTGTGAGGTTGTTAATGTTGAATCCACTTCCTCATCTTATGAGGATAGTGCTTCTAAAGTTAATGATGAAGATGGCTTTACTAAAGTGGGGAAAAAGAAAGGCAAGCAAAATAAAGTTCCTTTATCCTCTACACCTTGTTCTACTATAGCGCAAACTTCTTCAAAAGATTTTAATGGTTAAGGCTCTTATATGAAATGTTAGGGGTATTGGTGGGATGGATTCCAAAGTAAGAGTTCGGAATATATGCAAAATTCACAATATTAATTACTGGTTTTAATCGAGCCTTTTATCTCGCCTGATCAGTTAAATTTTATTGCTATTCGTTTGGGTTTTTCTATGAAATTTACTAATTGCTTTAATAAAATTTGAATTTTGTGGATGAATTCTGTCACGTTTAATATTATTTTTTATTTTCCTCAAGTAGTTCACTCTCAAATTAGCTTTTCTAATACCATTTGTAATGCTTCCTTTGTGTATGATGCTTGCTCTAGGGTGAGTCAGATGCCTCTTTGGGCGGATTTATCTAGTTTTACTCTTATTTCTAATGGCCCTTGGTGTATGGGTGGAGACTTTAATATTATTTCTAACGCTTCTGAAAGAATTGTGGGGAATCCCCCTAATCAACATGCTATGGATGATTTTAATTCTATGATATCTAATTGTAACTTGCACGACATTGGGTTTTCGAGTAGCAATTTTATATGGAACAGAGCCACTATGTGGCAAAGATTGGATATGATTATTTTTAACACTAATTGGATTGCTGATTTTTCTATGACTCATGTGGAACATTTAAGAAGAACTAATTTTGATAATTTGCCTTTGCTTTTGAGTATTAATGCTACTACATCACTTATTACTTCTGCTTTCAATTTTCAAAATATGTGGTTATTAGATAAGAGTTTTATGGATATGATTCATAGCAATTGGCATGCTCCTACCTTCACTAATAATAACATAAAGGGAATGGTTAGGTTATGGTCTAAATTAAGCAGGTTGAAACAGAAGCTGAGATGGTGGAACAAAGTTGTTTTTAAAAATATTTTTACGAACATAAAGGAAGCTGAAAATAAAGTTATTGACTTGGATAAAATTTACATGGAGGAGACGACTAGTGACAATCTCATTACTCTCAATAATGCTAAAGTGAATTTGTATCACTTGCAGGCACAAGAGGAGACATTTTGGAGGCAAAAAGCTGCTTCCAAGATCAATTATCAGACTTGCAACCATAATACTCAATCTTCAATTTTTTCATGCAACATAATACTCAATTTGAATTGAAACATACTTTACATAGAAAGGGAAGACACTGAAAGAAGCTCAATTATCAGACTTGCAACCATAATACTCAATCTTCAAATAACTAAATTAGTCAGAAATAGAATTAATACGGGATCAGCATTATCATTATAACTAATATTCTTAGCTACAATTTTAAGATGTATAGTAGCTAAGCAAGTATTAAATGATTTGAGGGTCTTGTAATGAATTTTCTTTTTATATTTAACTAATAGATAATTAAAAAACTTCTGACATACTCTTCGACAGTGATGACATATTTTCGACTGGGAGAAGAATTAGGATATAACTCTAAGCATATTAACTATTACACCATACAAACGACATCCTAATTATTCAAAATGATGCACCAACATGTATCTTTAAACAGCAACACAAAAAGCAAGAAAATAATAAAAGAAAACAACAAGAAGAATTGTCAAAAGAATAATAATCATAATAAATCTAATCAAATTAGTTCAACAAGTTCCTAACAATCGAAGTTGTAATACTAAAATTAGAACATTACAAATATAATTATGGATGTAAATATTTATTTATCATATATTTCATTATTGATATTTAAAATTTTATTAACGTACATTTTGTGCACGTGCAATTAAACTAGTTAACTTAAATCGTAGGAAAAAAAACCATTTAAGATTTAAGTACTTTTTGTGTCAGGTCAAGCCGAGCTCGATTAATTTTTTTAGTAAATGGGTTGGTTATGAGTTTATTATGTTCTTGTTGGATTATTTTTGTGACAAATTAGAACCCACTCAATACTTGGTCATGAGCACATGAACTCTTAAAGTAGTTATCCGAGTTGTTAGTCGTGATAGTAAATTATATTAGAGATTTTGAAATTTTAAAATAATATAATTTATCTATATTAGAATTTAAAAAACCAATATTTAAAATAATTTTCATAATTTCAAATTAGAAAAATAATTAAATATTTAAATAAGTATAATTAATATATATATATAATTTAAAATCTCGATAATTGATGTGAAGCTAGCATTATAATTAAATAATTGACATTTATTCCTTAATAACTATTAAACTTATCTAAGTTTCATAGTTGTAATTTTAAAAATTGAAAATTAAAATAAATAAATAAATAAATATTATATTATTATTTAGATATATTTATTTAAAATTAAATTAAATTGAAATAAATAAATTTGAATGATTGGGAATAAAGTAATAAGAATTAAATAAATAATCAGAATTTTATTTAAAAAGAAACTGAAGCAAATTTTATAAATGTAATATTGGATGTTCTAGAGATTTAAAGGGAGCAATTAGAATTTAATGTGATGGACGATTTTAGATTAAATTTTGTTAATTTAAAAAGAGCTAATTTAATGGAACGTTATATTTTTTATATTGGAAAGTTACAATTTTGAATTTCAAGAAAGAAACTTGAATGTATTGGACAGCTACAATTTAATTTTGATAGCATAATTTTTCTAAGCTATAAATATGAATGGATCATTGAAATTGATAAAAATAAAGAGATAATTTAGTATGTATAGAAGAATAATAAAGATTTAAGGAACTAAAGGGTTGTTGATTAAGAAATTCAAAATAGAATTATCAATTTGTTTGATTTTTAATATTTAATTTTGATACGTCACCAAAAATGGCCTCGATCGTGTATGAATCTCGAGGCATATTCAAGTTGGAAACTTTCAAAATTAAATTCGGGATCATTTGGATTCTAATTTCAGCAAACTTATAGTCAAACTGAACGTCTCAAAGAGACGAACCTAACAACACCAAAATCGGTCCGACCCAAGCCCAAATGGGTCAAAATTTGGGGCTCGAACCACATTTGTAAGGTTTAAAGCATTATTTGGATGACAAAATGATATCCAAATATGGCACGCTTATAGCCAAATCGACCGGCTCGGCGAGACGAATCGAATGAGCCTAAGATAAATGAATTCCAACATCGTTAAGGTACTTAAATAGTTGAGAAACTTTGTATGATCGAGGGATTCAATACGAGCCATCCGATGGATCACTCCGAACCTGCCCCAGATCTTCTCTATATTTACGGGGTGTGCCACTCATAAAAATCTATAAATAGACCCCAACTCTTTACATGAGGGGGACCTTTAGCTAGATATGAGAGAGAGCTCTGAAGCTTCAAGAGCTCTAGCACCACTGCCCGGCTGCCGACTGCCTTCAAACTTCTGCGCAGCCGCCGAAATTCCACCTGGTTGCCGACCGCCGCTGGACTTCAGCCCAATCGTCATCGGACCACCACCTGGACATCGCCTTGTTGCCGACTGCCGTCAGACTTCAGCCCGACCATTATCAGACAACCGCCCGGCCGCCGACCGCCACCTGACTGTCAGACTTTCGACCGCCACCGGACTTCCACCCGACCGATGACAGCTATCGGACTTCAACCTGACCATCATCAGACCACCGCCCGGCTGCCAACCGCCATAAAACTTCCACCTAGCCCCGATCGGTGTCGGACTCTAGCTTGACCGTCGTCGAACCACCGCTCGGCAGCCGGCTGCCACCTGATTTTCATCCAGCTGCTGACCGTTGTCTGACTTCCACCCGGCCGCCGAACTTCCACACGACCATCGACCACCTCCAGATTTAAGCCAGACTATCGTCGGACCACCGCACGGCCCCTAACAGCTGTTGGACTTCCATTCAGCAAACTGCCGCCTGACTTCCACCAGGCCGCCGCACTTTCACCACTCAGCCGCTGGACTTCCGCCCTGCCGCCGACTGCCGTCGGACTTCTACCCAGCAGCCGACTGTCGCTTGACTTCCACCCGGCCACCGCACTTTTGCCACCCAACCGCCGAACTTCTGCTATGCCGCCAACCACTGTCGGACCTCGACCTGACCTTTGTCGGATCATTCCCTGTCAGCTGAACTTCTGCAAGGATGTCGTCAGACTTCCGCACGATCGTCATCAGACCTTTGCCTACTCTCCAAACTACTATAATTTGACTGCCTCTAAGTCGAGGGACGGGTCAACCTTGTAATTTACTCATGTTTAGTGGAATTTTTTCACCAAGGCGAGGCCCCGTGGTTTTTCTCTCTTTGGGCTTTCCATATAAAAAAGATCGGGTGTTTTACTTCTTTCTTTCTATTTGTGAGCTGGATACCCGAGCATCGCTAAGATAAAAAGTTTATTCACTCTAATGCATGTTGACCTGTAAGCATAAAATCGGACCCAACTTGCAAACCCGACAGACTCCACCTCACCCACGACCCCGCATTTCAACAACTACTCCCCATGACCTCACAAACCGTCGCTCTTCTCATGACACAAAAATAAAAACATCTCCCATTTGGATGTTTATACACACAAACACGCTCTCAGAATAAGAAATCGCAAGCAAGGAGTTTTGAAAAACTCACCTTGGATGAACCACCAAGCCCGTCGACCTCGCCGGCTCTCCTCCTTTGCAAGATGCCAAGCCCGACCTCCAGTCGCCAACCAGCCTCCTTCCCCGAGCCCAAAGCCGACCGAACTTTGTCGAAATGCAGCCTCCTTGCGATCTTGTCGTGCCCTAACCGACTAGAGTTTTACCTCTCTGCTTGCCTCTGGCCTGACCAGCCTCCAAATCGGCCTAGCCGTTGCCGCTTGCCTCCGGCAAGACCTGCTACACGCGACTCGGCCGACCCCGACCTGACCTACTCCTGTGCGTGGCTTTGCCTCTGTCCCGATCAGGCTCTGCCCGTCTTACTCACTCTCTTTATAATATAATATATATATATTATAGTATATATATGTATATACTATAAAATGATATATTATAACTATAATATATATTTTTATATTATATTATATTATATTATATATATTAAATTAAAATAAAATGAAATAAAAAAAGAGAGATGGAGAGAAAGGAGAGGATTTTCAAACAGGTACAAATTTAAATTGAAAACTTGAAGGAAGTCCCGGGGTTTGATTCGGTCCCTCGAAGCCCTTGGTCGTCGAGCTGATCAGCCTGAGGGATTGAAGACTTGAAGATATTTTTGGGATTGATTCGCTCTACCAATCTCCTCGCCGTTGATTCACTCTAGTCGAGTCAAGCCAAAAGGGCAAGTGCCCTCCTTACCTCCCGGCGCGGGTGAGGGGAAGCTAGAAGGTTGCCGAAATTTTTAGTGAACAACAGGAGACTTAGAACAAAAAAATTAGAAGTTGATTTGAACATAATTCAAACATAAAATCAATTCTAAATCAAAGCTAGATGTGGATATGCTCTAGTATAATAGATCCCTTATAAGTAAAGAGAATCAATGTGCCATTGAAGGAGTCACATTATATGTTCAACATGTTGTATGTGGACAAATGTGAAAGGACTGCAATAGATGCAAGTATATATGACTGATAGCATGAGATTTAATGGTGCACTACAATCCACCTGTAGAAAGCAACAAGTAATGCATGACAGGCTACCTGTATAAAGTAATGGGTAATTAATTACAGTACAATGCCACGCCATCGGATCCATAATATGTTTACAAGCGGATGGTAGGCCCTTGTTGACCTCATTTTTATATGAGCTCAGTAGGACCAATCCAAACCTTAGGATCTTTCTAATCCTTAGGATCAATCTTAACCCTAGGATCAATCTGATCTTAGATCAATCCAAACTTTAAGATCAATTCAAATTCAAATCAATCCTGATCCCAGATCAATACAATTTAAGACAAATCTAGATTCTAGAATTCTCCTAGATCTATCTAGAACTTAGGATTCTTCTAGATCCTAAGACTATTCTAGATCCCAGGCCCTAGGATTTCCAAACCCTAAGATCTTCCTAGAAATCAAACTTTAGGATCTACTCTAGATCCTAAGATCCTTCTAGATCTTGAATATTAGGATTCCTAGATCTTAGGATTCTTCTAGATTATAGGATTCTTCCCGACCCCAGATCCTAGGATTTCCCTAGGACTTCTAGATTCTAGGATCTTCTCAGACTCCAGTCCCTAGGATCTATTCTAGACCATAGGATTCCTTAAGCTGATTTGGACCCTAGGACTTATTCTAAACCCTAGGATTCCTCTAAATCAATCCAAGCTTCAATTCAACCTAAACTTAATTCAAATCCTATCATTCAAGCTCAAAATCCAATTCAAAACCAGATTTCCAGATTCAAATCCAAGGCCAAAGGTCTAAGTCCTGAAAGCCTTTTTCCAGCAAATTTTTGAACATTTCAAAACCCTATCAAATTGACCTCTGATTCAAGGTCTGTCAGTTCCACACTGATATGACATGTCCCTAGAGGCAACCCTCCAAATTTGAGCTCATTCTGAGATCTCTAACCCCAGAAACTGAATTGAAATCCAAAGGCTGTAAAACCTTCAAATATTTACAGTCCATGCCACTGGACCTACCACCCAGTGGATTTTGACCCTGGAGCTTTCTTCAATGCCTCCAATCACCTCCAGACCCTTGAAAATGACCCATTGAGCAATAAACTGCATTTTGTTGGACTCAATTTGACCCCCAGTTGACCAGGAGTCAAAATGACCAAAATACCCCTATGGGGTGTAACTGGTCACTTGAACCAAATGAGCTCCAAATCAAATGTAGTCACTTCCAGCAAATTTCAAATGTCAAACCAAACCCATTGAACCCAGAACCAGCCCCTGGGTCAACCTGGTTGACCAAGTCAACCTAGTTGACCTAGAAGGCCCCTTTAGGGTCAAAACAGGTCATTCTGACCAAATGACCTCCTCTGACCTTGGGACCACCTCCATTGGTCTCCAAATGTCATTTCAAATCTGTTGAACCCATTTCCATACCCTGGACCCACCTGGTTGACCAAGTCAACCAGGGTTGACCTAAAAGGCCCATTAAGGGCCCAAATAGGTCATTTTGACCAAATGACCTCCCCAGACTTTGAGACCACCACCAGTAGACTCAGAATGTTATTCTGAACTAGTCAGACCCATTCCCTGACCTTGGGTCAACCTGGTTGACCAAGTCAACCTAGTTGACCCATTTAGCCCATTAAGAGCCCAAATAGGTGATTGACCCAAATGACCTATTCAAACCCTCAAATCACTTCTACCAGACCCCATTCATTATTTCAAACTTGTCTGACCCTGACCCAGGTCTTGGGTCAACTTGGTTGACCAAGTCAACCAAGGTTGACCCACTCAACCCTTAAGCTCTATTACATCAAATTAATCCTCAAATGTTTTCAAAAATTCTTCAAACTCACCTAATCATCTCCCCTAATGATTTGGAGGTGTTTGGACTCTTGACCCAATCAGCAGTTGACTGGATCAACTGAGTTTGAACTTGGTGAAAATTGACCTTTTTTTTTATTCAACTCAGTGCACTTAATTAAATTAGTTTATTTTGAACCTCATCAAATATTCAAATGCTTTCAATCCAGGGTTTAAGTGCTATCAAACTCACCATGAATCAACTTTTTATTAGTTTGACCAAATCAATCTTTTGACCTTGGTCAAATTCCTATACATTTAACTAGATCATTAGGCATCCTTAATTAAGCCCTTAGGGGTATATTCAAACAGCACCCTACACCCTCCCATCTGCCACCTCATCAATCCATGTGGTAATTTGACTGGTCAACAGTCCACATGGGCATCTAAAGGGTCAAAGATGGTCAAACCTGTTATACGATCCATCTCCTTTTGATCTAGACTTATTCAGCCATTCAAACACGTTCCAGAATTATCTTAGACTCCAGCCCGACCTAGCCCAGTTGTTGGCATGCCCTTAGCTCAACACAACAGCTCAAATGAGCTCTACCCGATTTACCCAGCTTAATCCAGACATGCTTAACCCCTTCAGCTTATTTAAATTGATTTAATTGACCTTAGAGTCTTCCTGAACTCCAGCCAAACCCAACCTATCCTTTGATTCGGCTCCAGCCAGCTCAGATGGTCCCCTCCACGTGAGAATGGCCTAGGGTCGTTTTCACCTGAGAAAGCGTGCATCTCTGTTCCCTAACGGCCTGGTACAGGTGTCAAGCATCCCAGAAACTCCCTTGAATGATCCCAACCGTTCCTTTCAGCTCCAAGCCTTAGAATAGGGTAGGGGAGACGAAAACAAGGCAAGAGAGAAGAGCTCCCATTCCGAAGAACCACCAGCAGCTCTAGGCTTTCGTTTTGAGTTCTTAGAGCCTCCTCCATCTCTTCCAAGCGATTTCCTGACATTTGGTGGCCGCCGGCGACGAATTCGAGAGCAAACCGAAGCCAAGTCCACCCTTGCTGTTCTAACTCCTCGTAGAAGCTTCTTCTGAGCTCGAAGTCTTCTACAAACCTAAGCGCGGACAGTCTACAAGCTCAACCGCATCTTGAACTCGTCAAACCGTCATCTAAATCAAGGTTTATCTTAAACCCTAGGTTATTATCTAGGTTCTTAAATAAACTTCAGAAGATTGCATCAATAGCTTAGGAAAAGATTCCCTACTCTTGATTAGATCCTATACTACCTCTGCTTATTATTCTAAACCATTTTGATTCATTATTTAAGCTATATAAACTTAAACTTAAGCTTAGGGTTTACGGTGGCTGGAGGAAAGAGATGAAATCAGGGCCGTCCATCCATTCTATTTGATATGGACGGCTGCGATTTCAAGCCAATTCCTACTCATTTCAGTCCGCTGAAATGGAAGATCATCTAGATCTTCGTCTGACTTGATCCGGCCCGTCTGTTTGAACCGCGGGATTCCATGTAGCCGTCCGATCCTCTTTATTGGAGGTCCACAGCGCGATCTAATCATAGCCGTTAGATCAGAACTGTGATAAATCTAACGGATGCCCTCAGTGCCGCGCTGGATAAGTAGCTGGGTCCCACTTGACCGCCGCCGCTTGAGTGGACCAGCGCGTGGTTGACACGTGTAAAGGCCCTGTACGGTCATGCTATCAGCTGACTGTATAAATAGAGCCCTGAATTTAATCCAGAAAATAGGCAGAACTTCAAAAAATCACAGGAATTTCATTTCCCAACCATTTTTGGAGTTCTTGGGCTTGTTTCGTTCGTATTCTTCCCTATTTTATTTTAAAAATAAATTTAAATTATTTTGACTGATATTTTAATTGTTATTTCATTTATTCAGAAAACCTCTTTTTAATTCTAAATAAATATATATGTATTATTTTAAGCTAGAATTTGGTAGAGGTATTCTAGGATCTGTTTATGATCTCCCATAATTTTCTTAAGTCTTATTGATGCGATCTCATATACATTATGAATTTACAAAAATATTGGTCATAATTTGACTTATATTTTTGAAAGTTCATAATTATTTTAATAAAACTCCAATTCATGCATGCTAGAGTTCTATGGAATCAGATGAGCTTTATCTTCAATTGAGCAGTAAACTTAGGTCATGATCATGTCCATTTTAATCTAAGTCTACTTTCATTAGCATTTTTGATTTACACCCTTAATAATTAAGTTATGCATGATCATGACTCCAAATTGGATTGAGCTTGATTTTAGGATGTTTTACATATCCTCAAATGACTTCAATTCATTTTGGATGTGTTTATCTTTTTATAATCAATCATTAAGATCATAGGTCACTATGTGACCTATAATGTAAATGATTTATTATAAAACTATTCCATAGAGTATTAGGGTTTTCCCCCTTTTTTTTTTGCTTTTGATGATTGATATGATATGATTGTAATTAGTGTCCAAGGGTTAGATAAACCTTGGTTCAAACCTAATCAACTTAGTGACACTTAGGAACAATAATTAAGGACCTAAGTTTAGAGAACTTAGATTATTTCCAATAATTAGGATTCACTTCCCATTGACTTGAAACTCAAACCATTTAAACTTAGTGATACTCTCAGCCCTAGGAAAATCTCTCACTGAATTTTGAAATCATTAAGCCCCTTAATCAACCTAATCAAGTTTAAACCTTAATTAAGCCATTAAATCTTCCAGAAATTATAATAAATCAAATTTAAATCCAAAAAATACACATAATACCTCAAACTGACCAGAATTGAACCCTTAATCAATGAAAAATAAAAGCCCCTTGACTGGACTTCAAAATTAAGTTTAATTTAATTTTAATTGAAATTCAATATTTAATTAAATTAATTAATTAAAAATAATTAAAAATTCCAGAAAATTTCCAAACACTTGGAAATCACTCCTTAGGTCATTCCTGACCTTTGGAGTTGATTTCAAGGAGTTTGGAGATCATTTGGATTCAAATCATAAAAATGGCTTTAATTAAACAATTTAAATAATTCATTAAATATTCAAAAATTCAAAAATTCATAACTAATTCAAATGAACTCCAAATTGAGCAAACTCAAAGGCATTCAACTCATCTTAAGGCCTAATATTTATTAAAAATGTTAAGTTTCCAGAAATCAAACAAATTTGAAAAAGTCAACTTTTGGTCAAACTTAGTTCAAAATCAAGTCAAAACTTCAAACCTTCATAATAAAATCCAGAAAAATCCAATTTCAGTGTACTTACTGTCTAACTGATCGTATTAAGGTCTAGTATTTTAATAAAATATTAAATTTCCAGAAAACACCTTAAATTAAAAAGTCAAATTTTGACCCTTGAATTAAATCATTAAAATAATCCAGAAAATTTCCAAAATTCAATAAATTGTCAAAAATTCCAGAAAACATCAATTTGAACTTAAAACCAGCAACCAACCAATCTTAATTAAAAATTAACCAACCTTTAAACCTTAATCAAATTCAAATCATTTAATTATATCGGGTACCACTGGGTAACCCAGGCCTACGAGGCTATTAAATTAGCCCCAAGGAAGGTGAAATAAACTTCACGGCCTCGGTGTGAAACAAAGGTGATATCCAACAAATAATTAAAATCAAATTTAAAATCAATTTCAAGTCATTAATATTTAAATTCAAATTAAATCTTCCCTTAAGCCTTCAACCAACTAGAACTTTAAACAACTTCAATCAAATCATCCTATTTAGGACACATCAAAGCCACACAGCCTACCTCACACACTTTAGATGGTTTGCTAGGACAACCAACTCTAGTCTTAGGCTAGGCCGGTGTTTATTTTTCTGCTGTGTGCCGGGGTTTTCGAGCTTTTACTGCATGCTGTTTGCTAGTAGTAGAATTGATGTGATTGTTTATTTATTTAATGCATTCTGTGATGTGATTGATTGTGCGTTAGATCTACCCTTAGGTTAGGAACGATTTATACTAATTCAATCTTATGCAGGTGGCCATGCTCATACAGGGCATAAATTAAAGGGGGCAAAATTATAATTATCAAATTGCACAGGTGCTCCAGAGAACTGCTAAGACCCCCTTTAAAATTAAAAGAGCATGGCCAAGCGTGGCTGGTTTGAGCATTTAAATTTCAAATATATTAACTGCTTGGGATGTAAATATAACTGTTGATTATTAGGATAACCCTGCAGGTTGTTGAGTCTAGAATTTTAATTTCAATTGATGTAATTTGATTCAAATTGAGTTGTAAACTATTTAAAGTGCTTTGAGATTGAGATGTTTGCACATCCAATTTGGAATCCAAAGAGGAAGGAACATCCCTTAGGGAGAGTTCCTATCCATTTGGATATCCAAATTAGGATGAATTTCAAATATCCAAAGAGAAAAGATAACACCCCTATTCAGGGGGAGTTTCTTTTCATTTGGATATACAGACCCGACGATCCAAGGAGTTCTAAGGAAATGAAGAAGTGAAGAACGAGAAGAATCTCAAATCTCAAAGTCACTTGAGTCTTAGGATTAGAATCCGGGTTGTAGTCAGTGGTACCCGGCCACTTTACTTTCCTGCAGACCCTGGGTTGTATAATTAAGTGGCACTTGCCACATGGACTTTCATTTTGAATATTTATTTAATTGATTTAATTATTTAATTGATTTGATTTATGTGTTGATTGCGATTAAGGACCCACATGTTTTTAGTAGTTTATTTGGCGCTATTGCATGTCGATTTTGATTTAGCCTGGAACCCGATCGGAGGCTCGTGAGGGTACGGTCATTAACTTCTTCTACTTAAACAAAACTTAAAATTTTTAAGCTCAGATAGAAACTCTAACGCTCTTAAGAAGTAGGCCCGGACTCGCCGGGAGTTTTTCATGCATACATATTGACTTTTCTCATCCGTGTTAGGCACCTCCCCGCCTGCGGGTTCTGGCAGACCACCTGACCTATTAGGGTGCAGTTCTGTCCAAGGGGATGTTGTGCAATCTTTAGGATAAAATCTATTTTTAAGCCTGTTTTAAAACTGCTACATTTTGATTTAAGCATTTCATCGAGTCAATTGGCATGCATTGCATTAGTTACAAATTAAAAATCGAGTCTAAATCTTAATTGCATTTTATTTAGACATTTAACCCAATATATGTTAAGGGGTCAATTAGGATCTGCTCTAGATGTCGACCCCAATTCTTTAAACCAATCTTAATCAATGTCCTTAACCACTCTACATTTAAAGACTTTTACTCATGGTTTTAAAAGCGTTTAGGTGGTTTAGCTGGCTCCCCAATCCAGGCCGGGGTAAGTCCAGATTGCATTGCATTAGTTAGGATTCGGGTCACTGATTTTCAGTACCCAATTTTAGACTTAGGTTCTGAGGCATGTCTTCAAACTTAAGACCTCAATCTTCTGGGAATCTGACTCCCACTTTCTAATAAAATTGACCATTCAAATTAAAATATCTTTCAATCAAATTCAAGCCCAACACTTAGGACAGTTTGAGGTGTTTCTGAAGCAATTCAGAATCTCAAAATACCTCCTACTTCTCATCCTTTGACCTCCAGAAAGAACTGTTCAAATTTGATCCAATCCCATTTGAAAATTCAAGTCCTTAACCTTCTTTGATATCAATCTTTGAATTCTTAAATAAAATTCGTATCGCTATTTTAATCGAGAGTATTCGTAGGAAATTTTCTGGTTTCCTACGATGTAATTAACTACGAGGGCTTGCGCTCGTAGGAGATTTAGAAACCCAGACCAGATTTCAAAATCAAATTTTCAAAACCTTTAATTGATTCTTTTTGGGAAATCAAACAAAAAAAATTGGCGATCGTTATTTTCATATTCAAACTAATAATGATTGATATCTTCTTTCTTCGGATAGATATGTCAATTATAATCATAGTTATGATTATGAAATTAATGATCCTATTCAGATTAGCATAGTCAAATAGTTGATTAAACATCATTCTGATCTTTCAGGATCATATGTTGTTTCTCCTTGAGTTTGACTATGACAATCAGATAAATTCAAAGATTTGTAATTTGAACCTATTAGGGAACGATATGTTCACCTTTCGAGGTGATATATCATTCATAATAAGTGTTCAATTTCAAATATTCAAATTCCAGAAATTTAACTTTCCCAAAGAAAATTAAACACTTTTCAAAACTATATTTTTTCAATCAAAACAAAAAATGGCGACTCCGCTGGGGAATATCTCTCTCTCCATCTTTAATAGCGCTACGAATTTTGTTGCATCGGTAGTTTTGACTACCTTTCTTCCGTTGGTCCCTCTCCCATTTCTTCCTTGGGTGAGTGTGGCCAACCCAATTAAGACATGTGAAAAGAGAGGCGAGTGTAGGAAACCTCCCTCCAAGCTGGGCTTTGACATTTTGCCTCCAAGTTTATTGGTAGAGCAAAAGAGTCAAGTCAAGCTTGTCAAAATCTTATTGCATACGTTGCAAACTCGCATGCGAATAAATCCCTGCATGCTAAGTTTCATATTTTACAAAAAATTCCTCAATCTCAAAATTTAGATTCAAAATTTCTTTAATTCAACCTAGATTCTGACATTTCACCCTAAGCTAGTCAGTGTGGCGAAAGAGTCAAGTCAAGGTTTCAAGATTTTCCCTTGAATTTTGTTAACCATTATGTTGAAAATAAAACTCAACATTTTTGAGTTTCAAAAGTCAAGGAAAATCTTTCAAATCAACTTCAATCGTCGTTGCTATGTGTCTTCTACAATATTCTATTGTAGTTGAACACATGCAATTCAAATTCAAAATTCTCCAGTCAATTCTGGGCTTTGACATTTCACCCCTAAATTGCTTGGTGGGGTGCAAAGAGTCAAGCCTTAGGATCTTCAGGCTAATTTGGCACACCTACATATTTGAACAAAATTCAATATGTTGAGTTCCAAATTTTGAAGAGGATTCGTTCAATTCCAACCTTGAGTTTAAATCCAGATTCAAATTCAAATTCAATTTCAATTTAAATTCAATTTCAAGCTTGAATTTGAATCCAAGATTTAAATTTCAATTCAATCTCAAAACTGAATTCAATCTTAAGTTCAAATTCAATTTCAAAATTGAACTCAAATTTGATTCCAAACTTAAATTCAAACTTCAGATTTGATTTCAAGGTCAAATTCGGGACTTTGACATGTCGACCCAAGTTAATTGGAGAAACGAAAAGAGTCAAGCCCGATCCCTAGATCTTTCATATCAATTTTATGCACCTACATGATTGAGTGAAACTCAGTCTGTTGAGTCATAAAATTTGAAGAAAGACACATTTGACTTGAGCCTCAAATTCAAATTTAACTTTGAATCCAAACATAATTTCAACCTGAAATTTGAATTTGATTTCCAATTTAAAATCAATTCAATTTTGATCGGGACTTTGACATTTCGACCTAAGTCAATTGGCGAAACGAAAAGAGTCGAGCTCGATCCCTGGATTTTTTATATCAATTTTATGCACCTATATGATTGAGTGAAATTCAGTCTGTTGAGTCATAAAATTTGAAGAAAGACCCATTTGACTTGAGTCCCAAGTTCAAATTCAAATTTAACTTTAAATCCAAATATGATATCAACCTTAAATTTAAATTTGATTTCCAATTTAAAGTCGATTCAATTTCGATCGGGACTTTGACATTTCGACCCAAGTCAATTGGTGAAATGAAAAGAGTCGAGCCCGATCCTTGAATCTTTCATATCAATTTTGTGTACCTATATGATTGAATGAAACTCGATCTGTTGAGTTACAGAATTTGAAGAAGGGTCCATTCGACTTCAATCTTAAACTGAAATTCAAATCCAACTTTGATTCAAAATACAATCTCAACCTTAAGTTCGAATTTGATTGTCACTTCAAATTTTAAATTCAATTTTGAATTCAAGTTCAAGTTTAAACTTTGACATTTTGCCCCAAGTCAATTGGTGTAGCGAAAGTGTCGGGTTCAACTCTTAAGTCCTTGTCAATTCTGCAAACCACTGTTTTGAACCTAAACCTAACATGATTGAATTATCAAATTTTGAATAACATTAATCAAGTTTAAAATTAAAATTCAAATTCAAAATTAACTAATTCAAATCACTGTTCATTAATTTCAGGATTCAAGCACTCAAATGGCTGGGAAACTCATTTTCTCTTTAGATAGAAACTTGATAGTCGAAGGAATCACTTCTGGTAATTTCATCCAGTTTGAAATGCAATTCCAAGACTTCAAGTTATCAGTCGACGGAGAAGAAATGATTGATCTGTCTGCTGGAATACGAAGGAATGTCCCTTTGGTTGAGATTACTTTAGGGTCAGGAGTTGACTCCCCCATCTCCGAGATGGAGGCTGTTGTCACCCCTTTACCCACTGTATCTTTTACTGAGGAGGATAAGAACCAGAACTCAATAACTATAGAAGAGCTACCATCTCAGCCTGAGATTGGATCAAGTTCTAATACCCCTGTCGTCAGCAAGATCAGCAAGAACAAAATGAAGAACTACCTTCGTAGAGTCAGAAAGAAGGTTGTCAAGGCCAGGAAGACTGCTGAGGCGAAAGCCTTAAAGCAAGTCAAGTCCGAGGCTAATCAAAAGTTTGTTGCTCCTTCTACGTACCCCTTCCCTGGTGGAAATCATTTCCACCCTTCTCCTGTTGCTCAAAGGAGGGAGGTTGTAGAGACGAGAGCACAATCTTCAATACACCTTCTCGACTACTACATGACGAGAATCAATCAAGCCAGAACTGAACAAACTCCAGCACCAGGCCATAGGCCCCCAGTTGAAGGTTATGACCCGTCCACTCTACTAGATGATGTTAGGTCACGTTTCTATACGTGTCCCACTACATCAACTAGAGAGGAGGAGGTGTAGAAATCACTCGGGGTGCCACTCTCCTAATTACTAGACCACTAGTGATAAGAGAGGGGAAATAATCTAAGATTTTGTCAGATAGTGATACCGTTAAAATTTAACTTTCAACGGGGTCCTATCGAGATAAATCTTTTGATTAAAGTGATGCAGCAACTTCTAAGGATAGCGCAGACCCAATAATAGTCTCTCTTTCCGAGGAGATCGTAGGAATCTAATTTCGTACTACTGGGGTCTTGCCACCTAGATTTGCAATTTCTTTTTGAGGAAAAGCTTTCAATTTCTCAAGTGTACTGATTTCAAACTTTTAAGATAGTTGAGTTATCTTTTTAATGAAAATTGACCTCTATTTTGAAGTCTTAAGCAGGAGAAAGTTGTAGTTGACTCCAAATGTTTGAATACACCTCCCTCCCACCTCTTTTGTGGGATTGATTCGATTGTTGAGTTAAATCGATATCGAACTTAAGTTGATATTTGAAATGAAAATCTTTTTAATTATCTCGCAATTTTCTATCTTAGATAGATATCTCTTGTGTGTTTAAAATCTGTTCAATGATTTTCAAAAGTCAAGTCAATATTCATTTTAAAAGACTGGGTCCTACCTTGAGGATTATTCGTCCTTGCATAAGAGAATGAGTTTTCTTCTCTTATACTTGAGATGTAATCCCGGTATTGAAATAGAGAAGGTGTAGCCTCTTCTTAAATTCAATTGAATTCAAAAGATGCGCAAAATACGACAACAATCAAGAAATGCACAAAGTGCACTAAAAGTTAAAAGATGCGCAATGGGCGCCACAAGTTAAAAAAAAACACAGTGCAAAATGCACTATAAATTAAAAGATGCGCAATGTGCACCACCAGAAAAAGAATGAGGCTCCCTTTTTCTAAATGTTTTAATCTCAAAAGACCCAATCAACTTTAAATTACTTGACTTTGATAAATTTTGAATCCAGAATTTTTATTGTGCATCGATAATCTATCAGGATACAAAAATCTTTCGTGCTAGAGAATTGAAAAGATCAAATTTCTTTATTCAACTTAAACCTCTTTGAAATTGATTTTAATTCAAAATATTTAAGGGAGACCCCAGTTTAGTTTCTACGAAACTTGGTCTGGGTCAACAAAACCTAAATCCTCAAACCTTTTCAGGTTAGTTGGGGTCACTCAAACTTTTCACTGTGCTTCTGAACTCGTTCCCACTTGTCATTCCGATAGGGTCCAAGTACCTAGAGGAAATTTTCTAATAAGAAGAATGAAATCTTCTATTCTTGAAAATTTAAATCCGGTCCTTGAGAAGTGTGTGTAAGTCCTTCCTTATAGGCATCCTTCCTTTAAGGCCTTCTTTATAAAATTACACTCTATGCTGGGTCCAAGTTCAATCCCACTGGAGGAGTATTTTATAATACTGGAAATTGTCGTTCAAAATCAAGCCACACCATGTGCTGGGTCCTAGACCATTCTGATCTAGAAGTGTAGTTTTCTGAGCTGAGACTTGCTGTTTAAAATCAAACTCTAATTGAGCAGAGTGCTTGACTCCAATTCAAGGAGCTCGAGGGCCTCAAATAAAAATCAAATTAAGCTCAACAAAGTTTCAAAAATTTATAAGTCACATTTGATTCAAGTTACTGGTAAATTGTGTCACTTTAGAACTCCCCAAGTAGGAGACTTGGTCGTAGTCTTTTGTAGACCGCTTTTAATCCGTTGTAAACTCAATGGAAAGCTTGAGTCATTGTAGACTGGATCGTTCATTTTTAATGATGATCTTTGAGGAAATTTTCCTTTGACTGATCAACCCTGAAGAATGCCACCCAATATTTTCAAACGTTGGGGAGGCTCTTCAGAAGTACCATGCCAGATGAGTGTCAAACTCAAAATTAAAGTCAAAACACTTCAAATTCAAAATCAAATTCAAACAAATCAAAATCGAACCAAACACAATCAAAATTCAAAATTTGAAATCAAATTCAAGATGAATCAAAATCAATCAAATTTCAAATTCAAAATTTTCAAATTCAAAACCAATTCGAATCAAATTCAAAACACATCACAGTTTTAAAACCCTTCAAATTCAAAATCAATTCAAATCAAATTTCAAATTCAAACACATTCAAATTCAAATTCAAAAATCATTCAATTCTCAAGTTTCAGAATTCAAATCTGATCCTCTATGTGAAGCAAGTTTCCTTCACATATGATTATTCCAGACCCGATCCTCTGTATAGAGCAAGTTTCCTCTATATACGATCATTCCAGACTCGATCCTCTGTACAGAGCAAGTTTCTTCTGTATACGATCATTCCAGACTCGATCCTCTGTATGAAGCAAGTTTCCTTCATATACGATCATTTAAGATCTGATCCTCTGTATAGAGCAAGTTTCCTCTATATACGATCATCCAGACTCGATCCTGTGTGAAGTAAGTTTCCTTCACATACGATCATTCCAGACCTGATCCTCTGTATAGAGCAAGTTTCCTCTATACACGATCATCCAGACTCGATCCTGTGTGAAGCAAGTTTCCTTCACATACGATCATTCCAGACCTGATCCTCTGTATAGAGCAAGTTTCCTCTATACACGATCATCCAGATCCGATCCTCTATGTGAAGCAAGTTTCCTTCACATACGATCATTCCAGACCTGATCCTCTATATAGAGCAAGTTTCCTCTATATACGATCAATCCAGACTTGATCCTCTGTATAGAACAAGTTTCCTCTATACACGATCATCCAGACTTGATCCTCTGTGTGAAGCAAGTTTCCTTCACATACGATCAATCCAGACTCGATCCTCTATGTAGAGCAAGTTTCCTCTACACATGATCTTCCAAACCCGATCCTCTATGTGAAGCAAGTTTCCTTCACATATGGTCATTCCAGACCTGATCCTCTATATAGAGCAAGTTTCCTCTATACACGATCATTCAAACTCGATGCTCTATGTGAAGAAAGTTTCCTTCACATATGATCAATCCAGACTCGATCCTCTATATAGAGCAAGTTTCCTCTATATATATGATCATCCAGACTTGATCATCTGTGTAGAGCAAGTCTCCTCTACACACGATTATTCTAGGTCCGATCTTTTGTATAGAGCAAGTTTCCTCTATACAAGATCATCCAGATCTGATCCTCTATGTAAAGCAAGTTTCCTTTACATACGATCACTCCAGACCTGATTCTGTGTGAAGGAATGCTTCCTTCTCACAGAATCCTCCAGTTTTCTTTTCCTTAAGGTCAGATATGAGTCATCGTGCTTTCTTTCCTTAGGATTAGATCTTCTAGTGGTGGAGCATGCCCTCTGTGGCACCATCCTAGGTTTAAAATCTAGATCTGACCTTCTGTGGGAAGCAATACTTCTTTCCCTCAGGGTTCCCCAGTCTTCTTTTCCTTAAGGACAGATGTGAGTCATCGTGCTTTCTATCTTTAGGATTAGATCCGCTAGTGGTGGAGTACGCCCTTCGTGGCACCATCCTAGCTTTTTCTAGTTTTCTTTTCCTTAAGGACAGATGTGAGTCATCGTGCTTTCTTTCCTTAGGATTAGATCTACTAGTGATGGATAAGGCACTCTGCGGCACCATTCTAGTTTCAAAATTTAAATCTTTAAGTCTGATCTCCTATAGGAAGTAATACTACTTTCCTATACGATCATCCAGTTCTCTTTTCCTTAGAGTAAGCATTCTCCTTCTCTTAGGATTAGATTCCCCAGTGATGGAGTAAGTCCTCTATGGCACCGTCCTGGGTTTAATTTCAAAATCCAGTTCTCTTCTCCTTAGGGTAGGCATTTCTTCCTTCCCTTAGGAATAGATTCCCCAGTGATGGAATAAGTCCCCTGTGGCACCGTCTTGGAATTAATTTCAAATTCTAAAATCTAATTCTCTCTTCCTTAGGGTAGGTTCTTCTTCCTTCCCTTGGGATTAGACTTCCTAGTGATGGAGTAAGTCCTCTATGGCACCGTCCTGGAATCAATCTCAATCAAGCTTTCTTTTCTTTAGGGCTAGGCATTTTTTCCTTCCCTTAGGATTAGATCTACTAGTGGTAGAGTATGCCCTTTATGGCACTGCCCTAGTATCAAATTTAAACTCGATCCTCTGTAGTTAGGAATTCTTCCTTTCTATAAGATCATCCAGACCTTCTTTTCCTTTAGGGATAGGACATCCCTTCCTTTAGGATAAGATCTACTAGTGGTAGAGTACGCTGCCTCAGCACTACCCTAGTATCATTTCAAATTCAAACTTCTAAGGTTAGGATCTCCTTCCCTTAGATTCATTTCAAACTCAATCTTCTAAGGTTAGGATTTTCTTTCCCTTAGAATCAAATCTAGATTCAATCCTTTATAGTTAGGAGTTCTTCCTTCCTATAGGATCACCCAGGTTCCTCTACCCTTAAGGTTAGGATTCTCCTACCCTCAGGACCAGACCCACTAGTGGTAGAATATGCTTTTTCTAGCACTACCCTAGTATCTATTCAAACTCCGATTCCCCAGGGATAGATTTCTCTTTCCTTTAGGATCAAAACTCCAGACTTGACCATTCTATTCGGTCAACACCAATATGTGCAATAGAACTACATTCTATTACACATATTGGGGGTCCATTTGTTGACCTCATTTTTATATGAGCTCAGTAGGACCAATCCAAACCTTAGGATCTTTCTAATCCTTAGGATCAATCTTAACCCTAGGATCAATCTGATCTTAGATCAATCCAAACTTTAAGATCAATTCAAATTCAAATCAATCCTGATCCCAGATCAATACAATTTAAGACAAATCTAGATTCTAGAATTCTCCTAGATCTATCTAGAACTTAGGATTCTTCTAGATCCTAAGACTATTCTAGATCCCAGGCCCTAGGATTTCCAAACCCTAAGATCTTCCTAGAAATCAAACTTTAGGATCTACTCTAGATCCTAAGATCCTTCTAGATCTTGAATATTAGGATTCCTAGATCTTAGGATTCTTCTAGATTATAGGATTCTTCCCGACCCCAGATCCTAGGATTTCCCTAGGACTTCTAGATTCTAGGATCTTCTCAGACTCCAGTCCCTAGGATCTATTCTAGACCATAGGATTCCTTAAGCTGATTTGGACCCTAGGACTTATTCTAAACCCTAGGATTCCTCTAAATCAATCCAAGCTTCAATTCAACCTAAACTTAATTCAAATCCTATCATTCAAGCTCAAAATCCAATTCAAAACCAGATTTCCAGATTCAAATCCAAGGCCAAAGGTCTAAGTCCTGAAAGCCTTTTTCCAGCAAATTTTTGAACATTTCAAAACCCTATCAAATTGACCTCTGATTCAAGGTCTGTCAGTTCCACACTGATATGACATGTCCCTAGAGGCAACCCTCCAAATTTGAGCTCATTCTGAGATCTCTAACCCCAGAAACTGAATTGAAATCCAAAGGCTGTAAAACCTTCAAATATTTACAGTCCATGCCACTGGACCTACCACCCAGTGGATTTTGACCCTGGAGCTTTCTTCAATGCCTCCAATCACCTCCAGACCCTTGAAAATGACCCATTGAGCAATAAACTGCATTTTGTTGGACTCAATTTGACCCCCAGTTGACCAGGAGTCAAAATGACCAAAATACCCCTATGGGGTGTAACTGGTCACTTGAACCAAATGAGCTCCAAATCAAATGTAGTCACTTCCAGCAAATTTCAAATGTCAAACCAAACCCATTGAACCCAGAACCAGCCCCTGGGTCAACCTGGTTGACCAAGTCAACCTAGTTGACCTAGAAGGCCCCTTTAGGGTCAAAACAGGTCATTCTGACCAAATGACCTCCTCTGACCTTGGGACCACCTCCATTGGTCTCCAAATGTCATTTCAAATCTGTTGAACCCATTTCCATACCCTGGACCCACCTGGTTGACCAAGTCAACCAGGGTTGACCTAAAAGGCCCATTAAGGGCCCAAATAGGTCATTTTGACCAAATGACCTCCCCAGACTTTGAGACCACCACCAGTAGACTCAGAATGTTATTCTGAACTAGTCAGACCCATTCCCTGACCTTGGGTCAACCTGGTTGACCAAGTCAACCTAGTTGACCCATTTAGCCCATTAAGAGCCCAAATAGGTGATTGACCCAAATGACCTATTCAAACCCTCAAATCACTTCTACCAGACCCCATTCATTATTTCAAACTTGTCTGACCCTGACCCAGGTCTTGGGTCAACTTGGTTGACCAAGTCAACCAAGGTTGACCCACTCAACCCTTAAGCTCTATTACATCAAATTAATCCTCAAATGTTTTCAAAAATTCTTCAAACTCACCTAATCATCTCCCCTAATGATTTGGAGGTGTTTGGACTCTTGACCCAATTAGCAGTTGACTGGATCAACTGAGTTTGAACTTGGTGAAAATTGACCTTTTTTTTTTATTCAACTCAGTGCACTTAATTAAATTAGTTTATTTTGAACCTCATCAAATATTCAAATGCTTTCAATCCAGGGTTTAAGTGCTATCAAACTCACCATGAATCAACTTTTTATTAGTTTGACCAAATCAATCTTTTGACCTTGGTCAAATTCCTATACATTTAACTAGATCATTAGGCATCCTTAATTAAGCCCTTAGGGGTATATTCAAACAGCACCCTACACCCTCCCATCTGCCACCTCATCAATCCATGTGGTAATTTGACTGGTCAACAGTCCACATGGGCATCTAAAGGGTCAAAGATGGTCAAACCTGTTATACGATCCATCTCCTTTTGATCTAGACTTATTCAGCCATTCAAACACGTTCCAGAATTATCTTAGACTCCAGCCCGACCTAGCCCAGTTGTTGGCATGCCCTTAGCTCAACACAACAGCTCAAATGAGCTCTACCCGATTTACCCAGCTTAATCCAGACATGCTTAACCCCTTCAGCTTATTTAAATTGATTTAATTGACCTTAGAGTCTTCCTGAACTCCAGCCAAACCCAACCTATCCTTTGATTCGGCTCCAGCCAGCTCAGATGGTCCCCTCCACGTGAGAATGGCCTAGGGTCGTTTTCACCTGAGAAAGCGTGCATCTCTGTTCCCTAACGGCCTGGTACAGGTGTCAAGCATCCCAGAAACTCCCTTGAATGATCCCAACCGTTCCTTTCAGCTCCAAGCCTTAGAATAGGGTAGGGGAGACGAAAACAAGGCAAGAGAGAAGAGCTCCCATTCCGAAGAACCACCAGCAGCTCTAGGCTTTCGTTTTGAGTTCTTAGAGCCTCCTCCATCTCTTCCAAGCGATTTCCTGACATTTGGTGGCCGCCGGCGACGAATTCGAGAGCAAACCGAAGCCAAGTCCACCCTTGCTGTTCTAACTCCTCGTAGAAGCTTCTTCTGAGCTCGAAGTCTTCTACAAACCTAAGCGCGGACAGTCTACAAGCTCAACCGCATCTTGAACTCGTCAAACCGTCATCTAAATCAAGGTTTATCTTAAACCCTAGGTTATTATCTAGGTTCTTAAATAAACTTCAGAAGATTGCATCAATAGCTTAGGAAAAGATTCCCTACTCTTGATTAGATCCTATACTACCTCTGCTTATTATTCTAAACCATTTTGATTCATTATTTAAGCTATATAAACTTAAACTTAAGCTTAGGGTTTACGGTGGCTGGAGGAAAGAGATGAAATCAGGGCCGTCCATCCATTCTATTTGATATGGACGGCTGCGATTTCAAGCCAATTCCTACTCATTTCAGTCCGCTGAAATGGAAGATCATCTAGATCTTCGTCTGACTTGATCCGGCCCGTCTGTTTGAACCGCGGGATTCCATGTAGCCGTCCGATCCTCTTTATTGGAGGTCCACAGCGCGATCTAATCATAGCCGTTAGATCAGAACTGTGATAAATCTAACGGATGCCCTCAGTGCCGCGCTGGATAAGTAGCTGGGTCCCACTTGACCGCCGCCGCTTGAGTGGACCAGCGCGTGGTTGACACGTGTAAAGGCCCTGTACGGTCATGCTATCAGCTGACTGTATAAATAGAGCCCTGAATTTAATCCAGAAAATAGGCAGAACTTCAAAAAATCACAGGAATTTCATTTCCCAACCATTTTTGGAGTTCTTGGGCTTGTTTCGTTCGTATTCTTCCCTATTTTATTTTAAAAATAAATTTAAATTATTTTGACTGATATTTTAATTGTTATTTCATTTATTCAGAAAACCTCTTTTTAATTCTAAATAAATATATATGTATTATTTTAAGCTAGAATTTGGTAGAGGTATTCTAGGATCTGTTTATGATCTCCCATAATTTTCTTAAGTCTTATTGATGCGATCTCATATACATTATGAATTTACAAAAATATTGGTCATAATTTGACTTATATTTTTGAAAGTTCATAATTATTTTAATAAAACTCCAATTCATGCATGCTAGAGTTCTATGGAATCAGATGAGCTTTATCTTCAATTGAGCAGTAAACTTAGGTCATGATCATGTCCATTTTAATCTAAGTCTACTTTCATTAGCATTTTTGATTTACACCCTTAATAATTAAGTTATGCATGATCATGACTCCAAATTGGATTGAGCTTGATTTTAGGATGTTTTACATATCCTCAAATGACTTCAATTCATTTTGGATGTGTTTATCTTTTTATAATCAATCATTAAGATCATAGGTCACTATGTGACCTATAATGTAAATGATTTATTATAAAACTATTCCATAGAGTATTAGGGTTTTCCCCCTTTTTTTTTTGCTTTTGATGATTGATATGATATGATTGTAATTAGTGTCCAAGGGTTAGATAAACCTTGGTTCAAACCTAATCAACTTAGTGACACTTAGGAACAATAATTAAGGACCTAAGTTTAGAGAACTTAGATTATTTCCAATAATTAGGATTCACTTCCCATTGACTTGAAACTCAAACCATTTAAACTTAGTGATACTCTCAGCCCTAGGAAAATCTCTCACTGAATTTTGAAATCATTAAGCCCCTTAATCAACCTAATCAAGTTTAAACCTTAATTAAGCCATTAAATCTTCCAGAAATTATAATAAATCAAATTTAAATCCAAAAAATACACATAATACCTCAAACTGACCAGAATTGAACCCTTAATCAATGAAAAATAAAAGCCCCTTGACTGGACTTCAAAATTAAGTTTAATTTAATTTTAATTGAAATTCAATATTTAATTAAATTAATTAATTAAAAATAATTAAAAATTCCAGAAAATTTCCAAACACTTGGAAATCACTCCTTAGGTCATTCCTGACCTTTGGAGTTGATTTCAAGGAGTTTGGAGATCATTTGGATTCAAATCATAAAAATGGCTTTAATTAAACAATTTAAATAATTCATTAAATATTCAAAAATTCAAAAATTCATAACTAATTCAAATGAACTCCAAATTGAGCAAACTCAAAGGCATTCAACTCATCTTAAGGCCTAATATTTATTAAAAATGTTAAGTTTCCAGAAATCAAACAAATTTGAAAAAGTCAACTTTTGGTCAAACTTAGTTCAAAATCAAGTCAAAACTTCAAACCTTCATAATAAAATCCAGAAAAATCCAATTTCAGTGTACTTACTGTCTAACTGATCGTATTAAGGTCTAGTATTTTAATAAAATATTAAATTTCCAGAAAACACCTTAAATTAAAAAGTCAAATTTTGACCCTTGAATTAAATCATTAAAATAATCCAGAAAATTTCCAAAATTCAATAAATTGTCAAAAATTCCAGAAAACATCAATTTGAACTTAAAACCAGCAACCAACCAATCTTAATTAAAAATTAACCAACCTTTAAACCTTAATCAAATTCAAATCATTTAATTATATCGGGTACCACTGGGTAACCCAGGCCTACGAGGCTATTAAATTAGCCCCAAGGAAGGTGAAATAAACTTCACGGCCTCGGTGTGAAACAAAGGTGATATCCAACAAATAATTAAAATCAAATTTAAAATCAATTTCAAGTCATTAATATTTAAATTCAAATTAAATCTTCCCTTAAGCCTTCAACCAACTAGAACTTTAAACAACTTCAATCAAATCATCCTATTTAGGACACATCAAAGCCACACAGCCTACCTCACACACTTTAGATGGTTTGCTAGGACAACCAACTCTAGTCTTAGGCTAGGCCGGTGTTTATTTTTCTGCTGTGTGCCGGGGTTTTCGAGCTTTTACTGCATGCTGTTTGCTAGTAGTAGAATTGATGTGATTGTTTATTTATTTAATGCATTCTGTGATGTGATTGATTGTGCGTTAGATCTACCCTTAGGTTAGGAACGATTTATACTAATTCAATCTTATGCAGGTGGCCATGCTCATACAGGGCATAAATTAAAGGGGGCAAAATTATAATTATCAAATTGCACAGGTGCTCCAGAGAACTGCTAAGACCCCCTTTAAAATTAAAAGAGCATGGCCAAGCGTGGCTGGTTTGAGCATTTAAATTTCAAATATATTAACTGCTTGGGATGTAAATATAACTGTTGATTATTAGGATAACCCTGCAGGTTGTTGAGTCTAGAATTTTAATTTCAATTGATGTAATTTGATTCAAATTGAGTTGTAAACTATTTAAAGTGCTTTGAGATTGAGATGTTTGCACATCCAATTTGGAATCCAAAGAGGAAGGAACATCCCTTAGGGAGAGTTCCTATCCATTTGGATATCCAAATTAGGATGAATTTCAAATATCCAAAGAGAAAAGATAACACCCCTATTCAGGGGGAGTTTCTTTTCATTTGGATATACAGACCCGACGATCCAAGGAGTTCTAAGGAAATGAAGAAGTGAAGAACGAGAAGAATCTCAAATCTCAAAGTCACTTGAGTCTTAGGATTAGAATCCGGGTTGTAGTCAGTGGTACCCGGCCACTTTACTTTCCTGCAGACCCTGGGTTGTATAATTAAGTGGCACTTGCCACATGGACTTTCATTTTGAATATTTATTTAATTGATTTAATTATTTAATTGATTTGATTTATGTGTTGATTGCGATTAAGGACCCACATGTTTTTAGTAGTTTATTTGGCGCTATTGCATGTCGATTTTGATTTAGCCTGGAACCCGATCGGAGGCTCGTGAGGGTACGGTCATTAACTTCTTCTACTTAAACAAAACATAAAATTTTTAAGCTCAGATAGAAACTCTAACGCTCTTAAGAAGTAGGCCCGGACTCGCCGGGAGTTTTTCATGCATACATATTGACTTTTCTCATCCGTGTTAGGCACCTCCCCGCCTGCGGGTTCTGGCAGACCACCTGACCTATTAGGGTGCAGTTCTGTCCAAGGGGATGTTGTGCAATCTTTAGGATAAAATCTATTTTTAAGCCTGTTTTAAAACTGCTACATTTTGATTTAAGCATTTCATCGAGTCAATTGGCATGCATTGCATTAGTTACAAATTAAAAATCGAGTCTAAATCTTAATTGCATTTTATTTAGACATTTAACCCAATATATGTTAAGGGGTCAATTAGGATCTGCTCTAGATGTCGACCCCAATTCTTTAAACCAATCTTAATCAATGTCCTTAACCACTCTACATTTAAAGACTTTTACTCATGGTTTTAAAAGCGTTTAGGTGGTTTAGCTGGCTCCCCAATCCAGGCCGGGGTAAGTCCAGATTGCATTGCATTAGTTAGGATTCGGGTCACTGATTTTCAGTACCCAATTTTAGACTTAGGTTCTGAGGCATGTCTTCAAACTTAAGACCTCAATCTTCTGGGAATCTGACTCCCACTTTCTAATAAAATTGACCATTCAAATTAAAATATCTTTCAATCAAATTCAAGCCCAACACTTAGGACAGTTTGAGGTGTTTCTGAAGCAATTCAGAATCTCAAAATACCTCCTACTTCTCATCCTTTGACCTCCAGAAAGAACTGTTCAAATTTGATCCAATCCCATTTGAAAATTCAAGTCCTTAACCTTCTTTGATATCAATCTTTGAATTCTTAAATAAAATTCGTATCGCTATTTTAATCGAGAGTATTCGTAGGAAATTTTCTGGTTTCCTACGATGTAATTAACTACGAGGGCTTGCGCTCGTAGGAGATTTAGAAACCCAGACCAGATTTCAAAATCAAATTTTCAAAACCTTTAATTGATTCTTTTTGGGAAATCAAACAAAAAAAATTGGCGATCGTTATTTTCATATTCAAACTAATAATGATTGATATCTTCTTTCTTCGGATAGATATGTCAATTATAATCATAGTTATGATTATGAAATTAATGATCCTATTCAGATTAGCATAGTCAAATAGTTGATTAAACATCATTCTGATCTTTCAGGATCATATGTTGTTTCTCCTTGAGTTTGACTATGACAATCAGATAAATTCAAAGATTTGTAATTTGAACCTATTAGGGAACGATATGTTCACCTTTCGAGGTGATATATCATTCATAATAAGTGTTCAATTTCAAATATTCAAATTCCAGAAATTTAACTTTCCCAAAGAAAATTAAACACTTTTCAAAACTATATTTTTTCAATCAAAACAGCCCTTAAATGAAATTTAGGGCATTTTTCTAAATAAGATCACTTGTGCAATGAATCATATTTAAATATTTAAAAATACCCTTTATATATTAAATATGATCCCTTAAATTGAAGCGTAAAAGCCCTGCTTGTGCTTCGACAAACATGTTAAAGTTACAAATATAAATGTTTGAGAATGTTATGCAGGGTCAAATTCTCATTTTATTTTCAAACTAAAAAATCCCGCATGTGCTCCGATCGTTACATCTATGTCCCAAAACCAACGGTCCGAGAATGCTGCACTGGTCAAATACACAAGTCTCATCCTCCTCCACGAAAGGATTGGAGTTAACCTGACTTATTCCTATGAAAATACAAGTGACTTCAACGTCACCCCAATGATTATCGTGTTGAATGAAGATATTAACTAGAGGGGTCAAATCTCAAATCCAATAAAAGCTCAAATTCCTAAAATAAAATCCATCATCTTAAAAATTTAAAACTAAAACTCATCCATCTCTCGCAATCGTTTGTCAAGAGTGATAAATTTGAAGTTAATCTCAGCTCACAAAAAGCAAATGCGTGTCAGGTGTATCACTAAGGTTAAATAGTCTCTTGCCAATAGGTACGTGGCATGTGCCCTCTGATCGGGTGATTTTGTTATGAAATGGCACCATGATATTACAATCACGGCCAAAGCCCGTGTGTTCCCTAAAGGCTTCAAACCCTTGAGTAATGAATCATAGGGTATATTCGATAAGCATAAAGCCCTCTGTCAGCTAATGTGGATTCAGATATATCCCCTTAGACAAACACGAACCCAAGTCTATAAGGAATTCTTGGATGATGCAACCCATGGCTGCTGATAAGGTACCTTATGTCAAGTTGGGTCAACTACCTCCTCTGAATAAGTAGACCAGGGATCATGACAGCCTGGGATGACAAAACCATGGGATCTTGATCAGGCTCATCCTCATTCCCCGCCCCCACCAGTTTTAAGTTTATGGCGATAAACTTCAAAATTCAAATCCAAAATTCAAACCCTAAAACTATTGTTATTATATGTTGGCTTTATAACATATGTAACCTCTTTAATAACTAGTATTAATTGAAAGTTCTCTCTCATTATCGGGAGGGATAATTAATTATAGGAGCTTGCACCTATAGGAAACCAGAACTCAAATCATAAAGTCCTCATAAAATGAGGGCTAAATCTCTGAGTAGTGTCTTATCTAAAACCCAATCTTCCTTCTGAAAATTCATCAGGAACCTAAATTTGTTAAAACTCTTCGCCGTCACTCAAACAAATAAGAAACGAGATGTAGCATGAAGAGGCCAAGACGCACTCTTGGAATTTTCGGAGCCCATAAATTTCTAGCGACTCTGCTGGAGACTAGTTTCTCTTTTCATCTTTGATTAGTTAGACATAAATTATAATAGCAATAAGATTATTAAAATTCTAATAAATTCATTAAGATTAGGGTTTTGAAATATTACAATCAGATAAAATTTTTTATATATGTATATATATATATATATATATATATATATATATATATATATATATATATATATATATATATATATATATATATTCATTCTGTCTAGTCTCTGCACTTTGAAAGTGTGGGGTGATGTATCACCTTTTGATTACTAACTATTGCCTTTCATTTGTATAGAATGAAACTACAAAATACTTCCTTTACCGTCTAATTGGGACATGGCACTAGCATTCAGCTAGCGAATGCTGTTATTAATACTAGAGACTCTGAAGCCACCATTCGATTTGGTAGCTTAAAGTTTTCTGCAGCTACTGCAAAGGCTGCTGCCGTACATATTCATGGCATAACAGTTCAAGGCTATCCTATGAGGCCTAATTATACTGATACTTATGCACGACATATTTATTCCATGCCACATCCATGAGCTACTAGAACTGCTACTACTAAAGCAGTTTAACAAAATAGGACCCTAGTCTTTAAGAGACTCTCACATCTTGAAGTTTTAATTATGGATAGGACTGATGTCAAATAGAAGACTCTGCCAACTAGGTTATTTGTACTCGGGAAAGATGATATTGAAGACTCCTCATCTAGAGGAAGACTCATAAGAAGGAAAATGAGAAAGTTGAATGCAATATTGCGAGCTCAACAACCACTACTAGTCCATCTGTTAACACTCTCAGCCTTGGAACTAGAGGTTAACGTTCCCACCCATAATAGATATGCAAATCTCAAATGGGTTAAAAGAAATAGCTCTACGTGTGAGTTAAAGTAGTCATTCTGGGAACAACAACAGTAAGCTCTAGTGTTTCAGAAGAAGAAGCATGAAAATCTGTCTGCCATGATACACAAAGTTCTAAAAGTTACAAAGGAGAATGGCTTGATAAAGAAGAGATATCAAAGGCCATTGGCAAACAAGACCTCGAGAATCCTAAAGAGAGAGTTACCATCTGCCACGATAACTCAAGAAAAATTAAAATCAGCTCCATACAGTGAATATTGGAGCGTGAAACCTGAACCTCACATTCTGGCACCCACTATCAAAAGATCCTAGTAGAAGGGTAAAAAAAATTGGAGGCCGAGATCTCCTTAAAGAAGATTATTGGAGAAAAAAGTCAGTATATGCATGACATCTGGTGTAGCCTTCCAAAGATCCACCTTTTATAAAAATTTTCAATAATGGGTATCGAAGAAAAATGTTCCTATAACTGGCATTTGGAATAGCCGACATCTTAAACAATCTTCTAAGGAATCCTATTACCAGCCATCTTCAACCTCTTAGAAGGTCAATTTTGATTGTACTCCTTCAATCGAAGAAGTCACTGTACCCCATACAGATCAGAGATCTATTGGAAGCGTCTCTCTTAGATTTGAGTATAAGAAAATGATGAAGATGAAGACATTATGGAGGTTGAGGTAGTCTACATGGTGATGAGCCACATCAAACATATAGCTATCGATGATGCAATGAAGCGAGGCCCACTTCTTCAAAAATAACAATCTCTCAAGAAGATCAAGCTCAATACGAGCAATTAGAAGATAAAGAAGTCCTCTCAAGCCATAGATAAGATGATGATTAAGAAGAAGAAGTGCTTGCTAAGATATTAGCATAAGCACAAAGGTATTTAAAACTCCAAATGAAGGAGAAATATAAAGATATATTAGAACTGAACAGCAAGATGATAAAAATGATGGCATAGATAACTGCGATAATGTTATTAATGCAAAAGAACATCATTACTACTCTTGTACTTGCTCAACCAACTGATCATCATACATCGGGTCAGCCCGTTAATTAACAAATATCTGATAGTATTCCTACTAATATGCCAACCGACCCAATACCCCAAGTGTCTATAATACGAATAACACCTAAAGGGGGAAATGAGGTTGATCGACTTGTTCATCTGCAAACTCACCAAAATATTGTTAGTATATCTGAGCTGGTGATGACACCAGAGCTAGAATCAAGCATCAATGAAAAGATTAAAGCTGTCATTGCCTCAGAGTAAGTAGAGAAATTTATAAGTAAGGGTTGCCCATATCCGGTCAAGTACGATCAGATGCTATACCCTAAAGGCTATTAAGTGCCTAAGTTCAATACTTTTAATGGTACCAACAATCCTAAACAATACTTGGCTCAGTCTAAAGCAACCTATGAAAATACTGGGGACATTGAAGCTCTATTCTTCCACCAATTCATTAGTAGTTTGACTGTGATTGCTTTTGAATGGTACACTGAACTTCCTAATGATTCTATCAAGACATTCACAGAACTAAAAATATGTTTGTGAAAAGATTTGCTAGTGCTACTGAGATGACTACTATCACCGACCTTGCCTAAGAGAAATGAAAAAAAGGGTGAGTCAGCGATAAAGTACATCACTCGCTGGCACAACGTGAGAATGAAATACGAAAAACAGTTGGAAGAAGAGCATGTCGTTCAACTGCTTTTGAGAAACATCGATAATAAGATGTTATCATTTTTATGCATGGCCTCCATCAGCACGTATCAAGAGCTATTATATAGAGTAGCAAAGTTTAAAAAGTTGAATTTATCTAAGTATGAAAATTATTCAGATAGGCACCGAAGAAGTAAAGATATGGATACTTGAAGAGATGAGATTTATTCTACATCATCTTTAAAATTGAGAAGAAAAAATTACCTTCCTATAAAGATGATAGAGAAAAGCAGTATGTCAATCCTAAACCCCAATCAAAATTAATATTGGGAGGAAACGATAGGTCTTAAACTTTTTATGATGGAGGAGAACGTTCAAAGCCAAGAATTGATGATCGAATCGCATCCCTTAAAGAGAAAATGAATAGAAAATGTTCTTTTAAAAGGGAAAAAGTGGCAAAGCTATTCAAGCAAGCGCTTAATGCTAATCTTGAATTACTAGAGTGTAAAAGACCTGAAGAAGTTGATCAGAAAGATAATCCAAATTATTACCCATATCAACGAGTTATTAGCCACCCTATCGAAGATTGTTATGTATTCAAAGATTAGCTTGAAAAGAAATATATAGATGGTGAATTCACATTATCAAATATTATTTTTGTTCACCCAAAGGAGTCTGTAAAGGTGGTTATGACTTCTCATATACCCCCAATTAAGGAAAGAGATAAAATGAAGGGAAAAATGATGTCAGAAAAAGATGAATGACAGATCGTAATATCTAAGAAAATAATCAAGATGATTAAACAACTGGAAGGAGTCTCTGGTATAAAATGAAAATCCTCTACATAACTAGTACTTGAATTGAAAGAAAATTTAAATTCAGATGCATCCACTTCCAGGTCATTAACTTGGAGGCGACCTAATTTGAAGTGGTTCTATAAGACATCCTTCAAGAAGTCCAGTAACTCAAATAAGCATAGCAAGCAGGAGAAGAAGAGGACTATACTTCAAAGATCATCAACAATCTAGAGGATTATCATCAACCGTCGAGATGACCTATAACACTTGCAGGTTTTATGTCTAAACTTTAAATAGACCAAACAAAAGTGGATGATGATAAACAAGAAGATAAAGAATAACCCCATGTAGAAACATGCTGAGTTATCTCAATGGCATCGGCTGCACACCAAAGAGATATTATTAAAGATTACGATATAGCTCAAATTATAATATCTCCTACAAAAATGATTAATAAAATGACATCTGAGTCATGTCTGATGGTGCTACAGACAGATTATAACTCAGAAGAAGAGTTATATTTTCTAAGTGATGATAGTCAGGTCAATAAATAACTTCATGATTGGAGCATATAAAGCTGAATAAAGACTCTGAACATTCAACAAAAACTTTATCAGATAAATTTGAGTCAAATAAAGTGGCTTAAGTATAATTAAGAAGTGATAAAGTCTGCCACCACCATTAAAAAGAGGATTATCAAATAAAGATAAGGAAAAAGATATAATCATCAACGAAGAAATCATCCCTAAAGATCATAAGAAGAAATATGATATAAATAAAGGGATATAGTATAATATTATTTCCCATTTGAGAAAAATCTCATTATAGCTCAGCATCTATGAAGCTCTTCTAATGTCAAAAGATCTTCAAGAAATTGTTATACAAGCTCTCAAGAATCTAGAGAGATATGAAGCATATTTTACAAAAAGATGTTTGAGCAAAGTTCTTCATATCAGAAATGAACCTGTTATTACATTTTCTGATGAAGATCTCATATTGGGGACTATAGAACATAATCATCCTTTATATGTCTCGACAGAAAGTAATGGGATCATAATAAAGAGAATCCATATTGACCCCGGGTCATCGATAAATCTTATGAGTCTATGCATATTAAAGTCATTATTCCTTAAAATTCAATATCTCGGGCTATATAAACTTATGGTGTACCGCTTTAATTAAAAAAGACAAAAAATTGTAGGGTCATTTGTTCTTCCCATCAAATTTAGAGAATTATGCAGAGAAGCTGTAGTCCATATTATTGATGCGGACACTTCATTCAAGGCACTCTTGGGTAGACCTTGGCTCTATGAGAATGATCTTGTTCCATCAATTATGCACCAATACATGAAATATCTAAATGATAGAGAAGAGTTTTAAATCTTTGGAGATATACAACCCTTCATAGTTCATGAAGTAAAAATGCATGATGATGCAAAATACTTCATTCCAAAAGAAGTAAAGCTTATAAGATCTTCTAAAACTGAAGTATCAACCTCAAGGAGTATAAAATAACATGAAGAAGTTGAGAAAAAGGTGAAGGGAAGAAAGTGCGTGTCATCAAATCTTTCTAAAAGGGTTAATATATTATCTAAATCAAATAAAGTTGTACTTTATTTGGGAAGTGATACGGAGGAAGATGATGATGTCTTTGAAATCTGTAACCCTTTGATTAAAGAAATAAAAAAAATACTTTTGTAGTTACATTGATCCCTCCACAACATTTCGAAGAAATTATATCCCGTGAGATTCATAATGTTGAAGAGCTTAAAATATTTTATATACCTCCCATACGTGGAAGTAGCAGACCGGGAAGCCTATTTATTCTAGAAGAGAATAATCACAAATATGGAAAATATATTTTGATGGTGCATCATCAATCAAACCTGACCAACCTCCAAACCTCCCCAAAGGTCGAGTCGGTATAGGTCTTATCTTTATAGCACTTAACAGAGGAATAATGAGATATTCATTTGGTTTAACTAAACTCAGAACTAACAACAAAGTAGAATATGAAGCTTTAATAGTGGGTCTCGAAATCGCATATCTCAATAGAAATTTAAAACCTCAAAATTTTTGGTGATTCTCAAGTCATTAAAAATTAAGTGTTGGGTATTTATAAGATTGGCAAAGTTGAGTTAATTTACTATCATAAACAAGTCCTCGAGCTCATGGAGAAAATCGTAAATGTTACACTAATTAAAGTATCCCTAGCTCATAATAGTAAAACAGACTCTATAGCAAAATTAAAAGAAATGGCAAGCACAAATGATGAACTTGTGCTAATCAGTGTCAACACTCGTTGAGTACTAGAGCCGGCAATTTTGTGTTCCCCGCAGATAGAGGGTTTAACAAATTCAAGCTAACAAGATACAACTTTAATTATTCCTTAACCTCCCCAATAAATTAATCTTGAAAATATATAAGATAAACCTTAAATATTTACAAGAAAAAAGTTTTGTAGAGCATCTAAATCCTGGCTTGAATGCCTAGAAATTAAAGAGCAAAATGATTAAAGGCAGCCTTTCATCGACTACTTCAGAGAAAGCAAACTCCTTATAGATAAGTCATTAGCTACGTAGATCAAGAAGAGAGTATTGTGATATGTGATTGTTAACAACACGCTATATCGAAGATCATTTGATCAAATGTGGCTATGATGTTTAGGGAGAGATGAAGCTGATAAAGTTATTTCTGAAGTTCACGAAGGACTATGTGGTGCACATTAATCGGGTCCTAAAATAGCCATTAAAATTAAAAGAATAGATTATTATTAGCCATCAACGGTAAAAGATTGCACCAATCATGCAAATATATGCCATAAATTTCAAATCCATTGTAATATCATACATCGATTGCCAAATCCATTACATCCCATTATAACATCATGGTCATTTGAATGCTAAGGGACAAATGAAATAGAGCTAATTAATCTGCCATCATCAGCTGAACATCATTTTATATTAGCAGCAACAGACTATTTTTCTAAATGGGCTGAAATAGTTCCACTTAAAGAAGTCACTGCTAATTATGTGATCAGCTTCTTTACTCATAATATTGTCTACATATTTGGTGTACCACGTCACATAATATCATACAATAGTCTAGCTTTTAAAAGTACTAAGATTTACAAATTCATTGAGCAATATAAAATTGATTGGTAATATTCATCAATTTATAACCCAAGAGCAAATGGATTGGCAGAGGCCTTTAACAAATTGCTGGTACTAAAAATAAAGGAGAATGACATACTAAGATAACAGAAACATTATGGGAATATCATACCATGTACAAGACACCAATAAAAGCAACTTCTTATGTGTTGGTATTTGGAGCTGAAGCTATGTTGCCACTTGAAGTTGAATTACTATCACTTCGGGTAGCTATTCAGTACCACCTCACAGAAGAACAAAGTGCTCACCTATGAATGGAAGAGATTGATGCACTGGATGAAGTCAAGCTCTAAGCTCAATAGAATTTAGAAATTTATCGGGCTATAATGATAAAAACTTTCAACCGTATTGTACGTTCTCGATCATTTCAAGAAGGAGAATTTGTCTTAGTGCTGATAAGACCAATTATCCAACACAAAAAAATTGGTGGTAAATTTGAACCAAATTGAGAAGGCCCTTTTGTCATTGAGAAGGTGTTCCAGGGAGGAGCCTACCAACTCATTGATATGAAAGGTCGACGACCTATGCCCCCGATTAATGGGAAATATTTGAAGAAATATTATTCTTAAGAAATCAAGCTAAAGATCATCCCCTTTTAAAGAAAGAATACATTTCTAAGATGTCTTAGAAATTCTCCTTCAAGACATGGGGAATTTTAAATTTCAAAATGCAAAAAATTTGATGACAATTGAAAGTTCCCTTTAAGACAATGTGCATTTTAAATATTTATTTGGGTTAACATCGATCTTAAATAAATATTTAAAATCACTTATGATGCTATCACTACACAAATACAGGGCAAAATCTAGTGCCTTTAAGTAAACAAATATATGGTCATTACAAAGATTAAAAATTCATCTTTAAATTTGCCAAAATCTCGATGTTCAAAATGAAAAGACTTTTTGTCTGATAATTTCAATAAATCAAATTTAACAAGTATGAGCTTTTATAGTATAAGTCCAGTGCTCGAACAGGTATAATTTCAATCTCAATAAGATTATATACAACCGAGTCATTAACAGTTTTACCTACTCAATAAGCCACGATAAGAGGCCTTAGTATGAAAGCACCTATTTTGTTAGCCCGATGACAAATATTATCAAGTTCAGTATTTATCAAGTTTAACAAATAAAAGCAGTTCAGATTTAGAAGATTTTCTCAACTAACAAATGGATTGAGGCAAAATTTATAAGAAGATTCTCAATCAACTCAAAGGCACCAAACCACGATCAAAACTTTTTTAAATTAGAGGCATTATCTTTTAATAAACCTGTAAAGCATAAAGCTAAGATTGAAGGAGCTTTACTTCTTCTACATGTCCAATAAAATATAAAGCTCAGGACCGAAGAAGTTATCCAACAGTTCTTATAAAGCCATAAGACGAACTAAGAGAATATTATCATCATCAAGGTATGCCATGCATAATGCTTTGGATAGATGGCTATTTACCGCTGACCTAATATAAATTTAAAGGATTTAGTTCATTATTATACACTCCTTCAATAAGCTCGTCAAAGTATGAAGCAAGGGCAGAAGATATATTTTATTCCTGACAAATTAAGAAGATCAATCAAATTAAGGATATGTAGGGTCAACTAGCTTGCAACAAACATGATCTGCTACAAGGCACATATTATATTTGTTGTGGGGTATTTGTTAACCTGTAAGCATAAAATCGGACCAAGCCTAAAAACCCGACAGACTCTGTCTCACCCATGATCTCATGTTTCAGCAACTGCTCCCCATGACCTCATGAACCGTCGCTCTTCTCATGACTTGAATGATTAAGATAAATTATTCCTTAACCTCCCCAATAAATTAATCTTGAAAATATATAAGATAAACCTTAAATATTTACAAGAAAAAAGTTTTGTAGAGCATCTAAATCCTGGCTTGAATGCCTAGAAATTAAAGAGCAAAATGATTAAAGGCAGCCTTTCATCGACTACTTCAGAGAAAGCAAACTCCTTATAGATAAGTCATTAGCTACGTAGATCAAGAAGAGAGTATTGTGATATGTGATTGTTAACAACACGCTATATCAAAGATCATTTGATCAAATGTGGCTATGATGTTTAGGGAGAGATGAAGCTGATAAAGTTATTTCTGAAGTTCACGAAGGACTATGTGGTGCACATTAATCGGGTCCTAAAATAGCCATTAAAATTAAAATAATAGATTATTATTAGCCATCAACGGTAAAAGATTGCACCAATCATGCAAATATATGCCATAAATTTCAAATCCATTGTAATATCATACATCGATTGCCAAATCCATTACATCCCATTATAACATCATGGTCATTTGAATGCTAAGGGACAAATGAAATAGAGCTAATTAATCTGCCATCATCAGCTGAACATCATTTTATATTAGCAGCAACAGACTATTTTTCTAAATGGGCTGAAATAGTTCCACTTAAAGAAGTCACTGCTAATTATGTGATCAGCTTCTTTACTCATAATATTGTCTACATATTTGGTGTACCACGTCACATAATATCATACAATAGTCTAGCTTTTAAAAGTACTAAGATTTACAAATTCATTGAGCAATATAAAATTGATTGGTAATATTCATCAATTTATAACCCAAGAGCAAATGGATTGGCAGAGGCCTTTAACAAATTGCTGGTACTAAAAATAAAGGAGAATGACATACTAAGATAACAGAAACATTATGGGAATATCATACCATGTACAAGACACCAATAAAAGCAACTTCTTATGTGTTGGTATTTGGAGCTGAAGCTATGTTGCCACTTGAAGTTGAATTACTATCACTTCGGGTAGCTATTCAGTACCACCTCACAGAAGAACAAAGTGCTCACCTATGAATGGAAGAGATTGATGCACTGGATGAAGTCAAGCTCTAAGCTCAATAGAATTTAGAAATTTATCGGGCTATAATGATAAAATCTTTCAACCGTATTGTACGTTCTCGATCATTTCAAGAAGGAGAATTTGTCTTGGTGCTGATAAGACCAATTATCCAACACAAAAAAATTGGTGGTAAATTTGAACCAAATTGAGAAGGCCCTTTTGTCATTGAGAAGGTGTTCCAGGGAGGAGCCTACCAACTCATTGATATGAAAGGTCGACGACCTATGCCCCCGATTAATGGGAAATATTTGAAGAAATATTATTCTTAAGAAATCAAGCTAAAGATCATCCCCTTTTAAAGAAAGAATACATTTCTAAGATGTCTTAGAAATTCTCCTTCAAGACATGGGGAATTTTAAATTTCAAAATGCAAAAAATTTGATGACAATTGAAAGTTCCCTTTAAGACAATGGGCATTTTAAATATTTATTTGGGTTAACATCGATCTTAAATAAATATTTAAAATCACTTATGATGCTATCACTACACAAATACAGGGCAAAATCTAGTGCCTTTAAGTAAACAAATATACGGTCATTACAAAGATTAAAAATTCATCTTTAAATTTGCCAAAATCTCGATGTTCAAAATGAAAAGACTTTTTGTCTGATAATTTCAATAAATCAAATTTAACAAGTATGAGCTTTTATAGTATAAGTCCAGTGCTCGAACAGGTATAATTTCAATCTCAATAAGATTATATACAACCGAGTCATTGACAGTTTTACCTACTCAATAAGCCACGATAAGAGGCCTTAGTATGAAAGCACCTGTTTTGTTAGCCCGATGACAAATATTATCAAGTTCAGTATTTATCAAGTTTAACAAATAAAAGCAGTTCAGATTTAGAAGATTTTCTCAACTAACAAATGGATTGAGGCAAAATTTATAAGAAGATTCTCAATCAACTCAAAGGCACCAAACCACGATCAAAACTTTTTTAAATTAGAGGCATTATCTTTTAATAAACCTGTAAAGCATAAAGCTAAGATTGAAGGAGCTTTACTTCTTCTACATGTCCAATAAAATATAAAGCTCAGGACCGAAGAAGTTATCCAACAGTTCTTATAAAGCCATAAGACGAACTAAGAGAATATTATCATCATCAAGGTATGCCATGCATAATGCTTTGGATAGATGGCTATTTACCGCTGACCTAATATAAATTTAAAGGATTTAGTTCATTATTATACACTCCTTCAATAAGCTCGTCAAAGTATGAAGCAAGGGCAGAAGATATATTTTATTCCTGACAAATTAAGAAGATCAATCAAATTAAGGATATGTAGGGTCAACTAGCTTGCAACAAACATGATCTGCTACAAGGCACATATTATATTTGTTGTGGGGTATTTGTTAACCTGTAAGCATAAAATCGGACCAAGCCTAAAAACCCGACAGACTCTGTCTCACCCATGATCTCATGTTTCAGCAACTGCTCCCCATGACCTCATGAACCGTCGCTCTTCTCATGACTTGAATGATTAAGATAAATTATTCCTTAACCTCCCCAATAAATTAATCTTGAAAATATATAAGATAAACCTTAAATATTTACAAGAAAAAAGTTTTGTAGAGCATCTAAATCCTGGCTTGAATGCCTAGAAATTAAAGAGCAAAATGATTAAAGGCAGCCTTTCATCGACTACTTCAGAGAAAGCAAACTCCTTATAGATAAGTCATTAGCTACGTAGATCAAGAAGAGAGTATTGTGATATGTGATTGTTAACAACACGCTATATCAAAGATCATTTGATCAAATGTGGCTATGATGTTTAGGGAGAGATGAAGCTGATAAAGTTATTTCTGAAGTTCACGAAGGACTATGTGGTGCACATTAATCGGGTCCTAAAATAGCTATTAAAATTAAAAGAATAGATTATTATTAGCCATCAACGGTAAAAGATTGCACCAATCATGCAAATATATGCCATAAATTTCAAATCCATTGTAATATCATACAACGATTGCCAAATCCATTACATCCCATTATAACATCATGGTCATTTGAATGCTAAGGGACAAATGAAATAGAGCTAATTAATATGCCATCATCAGCTGAACATTATTTTATATTAGCAGCAACAGACTATTTTTCTAAATGGGCAGAAATAGTTCCACTTAAAGAAGTCACTGCTAATTATGTGATCAGCTTCTTTACTCATAATATTGTCTACATATTTGGTGTACCACGTCACATAATATCATACAATAGTCTAGCTTTTAAAAGTACTAAGATTTACAAATTCATTGAGCAATATAAAATTGATTGGTAATATTCATCAATTTATAACCCAAGAGCAAATGGATTGGCAGAGGCCTTTAACAAATTGCTGGTACTAAAAATAAAGGAGAATGACATACTAAGATAACAAAAACATTATGGGAATATCATACCATGTACAAGACACCAATAAAAGCAACTTCTTATGTGTTGGTATTTGGAGCTGAAGCTATGTTGCCACTTGAAGTTGAATTACTATCACTTCGGGTAGCTATTCAGTACCACCTCACAGAAGAACAAAGTGCTCACCTATGAATGGAAGAGATTGATGCACTGGATGAAGTCAAGCTCTAAGCTCAATAGAATTTAGAAATTTATCGGGCTATAATGATAAAATCTTTCAACCGTATTGTACGTTCTCGATCATTTCAAGAAGGAGAATTTGTCTTAGTGCTGATAAGACCAATTATCCAACACAAAAAAATTGGTGGTAAATTTGAACCAAATTGAGAAGGCCCTTTTGTCATTGAGAAGGTGTTCCAGGGAGGAGCCTACCAACTCATTGATATGAAAGGTCGACGACCTATGCCCCCGATTAATGGGAAATATTTGAAGAAATATTATTCTTAAGAAATCAAGCTAAAGATCATCCCCTTTTAAAGAAAGAATACATTTCTAAGATGTCTTAGAAATTCTCCTTCAAGACATGGGGAATTTTAAATTTCAAAATGCAAAAAATTTGATGACAATTGAAAGTTCCCTTTAAGACAATGGGCATTTTAAATATTTATTTGGGTTAACATCGATCTTAAATAAATATTTAAAATCACTTATGATGCTATCACTACACAAATACAGGGCAAAATCTAGTGCCTTTAAGTAAACAAATATACGGTCATTACAAAGATTAAAAATTCATCTTTAAATTTGCCAAAATCTCGATGTTCAAAATGAAAAGACTTTTTGTCTGATAATTTCAATAAATCAAATTTAACAAGTATGAGCTTTTATAGTATAAGTCCAGTGCTCAAACAGGTATAATTTCAATCTCAATAAGATTATATACAACCGAGTCATTGACAGTTTTACCTACTCAATAAGCCACGATAAGAGGCCTTAGTATGAAAGCACCTGTTTTGTTAGCCCGATGACAAATATTATCAAGTTCAGTATTTATCAAGTTTAACAAATAAAAGCAGTTCAGATTTAGAAGATTTTCTCAACTAACAAATGGATTGAGGCAAAATTTATAAGAAGATTCTCAATCAACTCAAAGGCACCAAACCACGATCAAAACTTTTTTAAATTAGAGGCATTATCTTTTAATAAACCTGTAAAGCATAAAGCTAAGATTGAAGGAGCTTTACTTCTTCTACATGTCCAATAAAATATAAAGCTCAGGACCGAAGAAGTTATCCAACAGTTCTTATAAAGCCATAAGACGAACTAAGAGAATATTATCATCATCAAGGTATGCCATGCATAATGCTTTGGATAGATGGCTATTTACCGCTGACCTAATATAAATTTAAAGGATTTAGTTCATTATTATACACTCCTTCAATAAGCTCGTCAAAGTATGAAGCAAGGGCAGAAGATATATTTTATTCCTGACAAATTAAGAAGATCAATCAAATTAAGGATATGTAGGGTCAACTAGCTTGCAACAAACATGATCTGCTACAAGGCACATATTATATTTGTTGTGGGGTATTTGTTAACCTGTAAGCATAAAATCGGACCAAGCCTAAAAACCCGACAGACTCTGTCTCACCCATGATCTCATGTTTCAGCAACTGCTCCCCATGACCTCATGAACCGTCGCTCTTCTCATGACTTGAATGATTAAGATAAATTATTCCTTAACCTCCCCAATAAATTAATCTTGAAAATATATAAGATAAACCTTAAATATTTACAAGAAAAAAGTTTTGTAGAGCATCTAAATCCTGGCTTGAATGCCTAGAAATTAAAGAGCAAAATGATTAAAGGCAGCCTTTCATCGACTACTTCAGAGAAAGCAAACTCCTTATAGATAAGTCATTAGCTACGTAGATCAAGAAGAGAGTATTGTGATATGTGATTGTTAACAACACGCTATATCAAAGATCATTTGATCAAATGTGGCTATGATGTTTAGGGAGAGATGAAGCTGATAAAGTTATTTCTGAAGTTCACGAAGGACTATGTGGTGCACATTAATCGGGTCCTAAAATAGCCATTAAAATTAAAAGAATAGATTATTATTAGCCATCAACGGTAAAAGATTGCACCAATCATGCAAATATATGCCATAAATTTCAAATCCATTGTAATATCATACAACGATTGCCAAATCCATTACATCCCATTATAACATCATGGTCATTTGAATGCTAAGGGACAAATGAAATAGAGCTAATTAATATGCCATCATCAGCTGAACATTATTTTATATTAGCAGCAACAGACTATTTTTCTAAATGGGCAGAAATAGTTCCACTTAAAGAAGTCACTGCTAATTATGTGATCAGCTTCTTTACTCATAATATTGTCTACATATTTGGTGTACCACGTCACATAATATCATACAATAGTCTAGCTTTTAAAAGTACTAAGATTTACAAATTCATTGAGCAATATAAAATTGATTGGTAATATTCATCAATTTATAACCCAAGAGCAAATGGATTGGCAGAGGCCTTTAACAAATTGCTGGTACTAAAAATAAAGGAGAATGACATACTAAGATAACAGAAACATTATGGGAATATCATACCATGTACAAGACACCAATAAAAGCAACTTCTTATGTGTTGGTATTTGGAGCTGAAGCTATGTTGCCACTTGAAGTTGAATTACTATCACTTCGGGTAGCTATTCAGTACCACCTCACAGAAGAACAAAGTGCTCACCTATGAATGGAAGAGATTGATGCACTGGATGAAGTCAAGCTCTAAGCTCAATAGAATTTAGAAATTTATCGGGCTATAATGATAAAATCTTTCAACCGTATTGTACGTTCTCGATCATTTCAAGAAGGAGAATTTGTCTTAGTGCTGATAAGACCAATTATCCAACACAAAAAAATTGGTGGTAAATTTGAACCAAATTGAGAAGGCCCTTTTGTCATTGAGAAGGTGTTCCAGGGAGGAGCCTACCAACTCATTGATATGAAAGGTCGACGACCTATGCCCCCGATTAATGGGAAATATTTGAAGAAATATTATTCTTAAGAAATCAAGCTAAAGATCATCCCCTTTTAAAGAAAGAATACATTTCTAAGATGTCTTAGAAATTCTCCTTCAAGACATGGGGAATTTTAAATTTCAAAATGCAAAAAATTTGATGACAATTGAAAGTTCCCTTTAAGACAATGGGCATTTTAAATATTTATTTGGGTTAACATCGATCTTAAATAAATATTTAAAATCACTTATGATGCTATCACTACACAAATACAGGGCAAAATCTAGTGCCTTTAAGTAAACAAATATACGGTCATTACAAAGATTAAAAATTCATCTTTAAATTTGCCAAAATCTCGATGTTCAAAATGAAAAGACTTTTTGTCTGATAATTTCAATAAATCAAATTTAACAAGTATGAGCTTTTATAGTATAAGTCCAGTGCTCAAACAGGTATAATTTCAATCTCAATAAGATTATATACAACCGAGTCATTGACAGTTTTACCTACTCAATAAGCCACGATAAGAGGCCTTAGTATGAAAGCACCTGTTTTGTTAGCCCGATGACAAATATTATCAAGTTCAGTATTTATCAAGTTTAACAAATAAAAGCAGTTCAGATTTAGAAGATTTTCTCAACTAACAAATGGATTGAGGCAAAATTTATAAGAAGATTCTCAATCAACTCAAAGGCACCAAACCACGATCAAAACTTTTTTAAATTAGAGGCATTATCTTTTAATAAACCTGTAAAGCATAAAGCTAAGATTGAAGGAGCTTTACTTCTTCTACATGTCCAATAAAATATAAAGCTCAGGACCGAAGAAGTTATCCAACAGTTCTTATAAAGCCATAAGACGAACTAAGAGAATATTATCATCATCAAGGTATGCCATGCATAATGCTTTGGATAGATGGCTATTTACCGCTGACCTAATATAAATTTAAAGGATTTAGTTCATTATTATACACTCCTTCAATAAGCTCGTCAAAGTATGAAGCAAGGGCAGAAGATATATTTTATTCCTGACAAATTAAGAAGATCAATCAAATTAAGGATATGTAGGGTCAACTAGCTTGCAACAAACATGATCTGCTACAAGGCACATATTATATTTGTTGTGGGGTATTTGTTAACCTGTAAGCATAAAATCGGACCAAGCCTAAAAACCCGACAGACTCTGTCTCACCCATGATCTCATGTTTCAGCAACTGCTCCCCATGACCTCATGAACCATCGCTCTTCTCATGACTTGAATGATTAAGATAAATTATTCCTTAACCTCCCCAATAAATTAATCTTGAAAATATATAAGATAAACCTTAAATATTTACAAGAAAAAAGTTTTGTAGAGCATCTAAATCCTGGCTTGAATGCCTAGAAATTAAAGAGCAAAATGATTAAAGGCAGCCTTTCATCGACTACTTCAGAGAAAGCAAACTCCTTATAGATAAGTCATTAGCTACGTAGATCAAGAAGAGAGTATTGTGATATGTGATTGTTAACAACACGCTATATCAAAGATCATTTGATCAAATGTGGCTATGATGTTTAGGGAGAGATGAAGCTGATAAAGTTATTTCTGAAGTTCACGAAGGACTATGTGGTGCACATTAATCGGGTCCTAAAATAGCCATTAAAATTAAAAGAATAGATTATTATTAGCCATCAACGGTAAAAGATTGCACCAATCATGCAAATATATGCCATAAATTTCAAATCCATTGTAATATCATACAACGATTGCCAAATCCATTACATCCCATTATAACATCATGGTCATTTGAATGCTAAGGGACAAATGAAATAGAGCTAATTAATATGCCATCATCAGCTGAACATTATTTTATATTAGCAGCAACAGACTATTTTTCTAAATGGGCAGAAATAGTTCCACTTAAAGAAGTCACTGCTAATTATGTGATCAGCTTCTTTACTCATAATATTGTCTACATATTTGGTGTACCACGTCACATAATATCATACAATAGTCTAGCTTTTAAAAGTACTAAGATTTACAAATTCATTGAGCAATATAAAATTGATTGGTAATATTCATCAATTTATAACCCAAGAGCAAATGGATTGGCAGAGGCCTTTAACAAATTGCTGGTACTAAAAATAAAGGAGAATGACATACTAAGATAACAGAAACATTATGGGAATATCATACCATGTACAAGACACCAATAAAAGCAACTTCTTATGTGTTGGTATTTGGAGCTGAAGCTATGTTGCCACTTGAAGTTGAATTACTATCACTTCGGGTAGCTATTCAGTACCACCTCACAGAAGAACAAAGTGCTCACCTATGAATGGAAGAGATTGATGCACTGGATGAAGTCAAGCTCTAAGCTCAATAGAATTTAGAAATTTATCGGGCTATAATGATAAAATCTTTCAACCGTATTGTACGTTCTCGATCATTTCAAGAAGGAGAATTTGTCTTAGTGCTGATAAGACCAATTATCCAACACAAAAAAATTGGTGGTAAATTTGAACCAAATTGAGAAGGCCCTTTTGTCATTGAGAAGGTGTTCCAGGGAGGAGCCTACCAACTCATTGATATGAAAGGTCGACGACCTATGCCCCCGATTAATGGGAAATATTTGAAGAAATATTATTCTTAAGAAATCAAGCTAAAGATCATCCCCTTTTAAAGAAATAATACATTTCTAAGATGTCTTAGAAATTCTCCTTCAAGACATGGGGAATTTTAAATTTCAAAATGCAAAAAATTTGATGACAATTGAAAGTTCCCTTTAAGACAATGGGCATTTTAAATATTTATTTGGGTTAACATCGATCTTAAATAAATATTTAAAATCACTTATGATGCTATCACTACACAAATACAGGGCAAAATCTAGTGCCTTTAAGTAAACAAATATACGGTCATTACAAAGATTAAAAATTCATCTTTAAATTTGCCAAAATCTCGATGTTCAAAATGAAAAGACTTTTTGTCTGATAATTTCAATAAATCAAATTTAACAAGTATGAGCTTTTATAGTATAAGTCCAGTGCTCAAACAGGTATAATTTCAATCTCAATAAGATTATATACAACCGAGTCATTGACAGTTTTACCTACTCAATAAGCCACGATAAGAGGCCTTAGTATGAAAGCACCTGTTTTGTTAGCCCGATGACAAATATTATCAAGTTCAGTATTTATCAAGTTTAACAAATAAAAGCAATTCAGATTTAGAAGATTTTCTCAACTAACAAATGGATTGAGGCAAAATTTATAAGAAGATTCTCAATCAACTCAAAGGCACCAAACCACGATCAAAACTTTTTTAAATTAGAGGCATTATCTTTTAATAAACCTGTAAAGCATAAAGCTAAGATTGAAGGAGCTTTACTTCTTCTACATGTCCAATAAAATATAAAGCTCAGGACCGAAGAAGTTATCCAACAGTTCTTATAAAGCCATAAGACGAACTAAGAGAATATTATCATCATCAAGGTATGCCATGCATAATGCTTTGGATAGATGGCTATTTACCGCTGACCTAATATAAATTTAAAGGATTTAGTTCATTATTATACACTCCTTCAATAAGCTCGTCAAAGTATGAAGCAAGGGCAGAAGATATATTTTATTCCTGACAAATTAAGAAGATCAATCAAATTAAGGATATGTAGGGTCAACTAGCTTGCAACAAACATGATCTGCTACAAGGCACATATTATATTTGTTGTGGGGTATTTGTTAACCTGTAAGCATAAAATCGGACCAAGCCTAAAAACCCGACAGACTCTGTCTCACCCATGATCTCATGTTTCAGCAACTGCTCCCCATGACCTCATGAACCGTCGCTCTTCTCATGACTTGAATGATTAAGATAAATTATTCCTTAACCTCCCCAATAAATTAATCTTGAAAATATATAAGATAAACCTTAAATATTTACAAGAAAAAAGTTTTGTAGAGCATCTAAATCCTGGCTTGAATGCCTAGAAATTAAAGAGCAAAATGAGAAGACAAACTTCAACCTCTCTACCTTCCTCATGCCTAACTAGCCTCCAAACCGGCCTAGCTGCTGCCTGCCTCTGGCAAGACCTACTACACATGACTCGGTTGACCCCGACCTGACCTGCTCCCATGCGTGGCTCAGCCTCCATCCTCATCGGGCTCTGCCCGCCTTCCTCACTCTCTTTATAATATATATAATATTATATATATATATATATATATATATATATATATATTATAAAATGATATATTATAACTATAATATATATATATATATATATATATATATATATATATATATATATATATATATATATATATATATATATATATATATATATATATATATATATATATATATATATATATATATATATATATATATAATATTATATTATGTATTATATTATATTATATATATTAAATTAAAATAAAATGAAAAAAAAAAGAGAGATGGAGAGAAAGGAGAGGATTTTCAAATATGTAAGAAATTAAATTGAAAACTTGAAGGAAGTTTAGGGGTTAGATTCAGTCCCCCGAAGCCCTCAGTCATCGAGCTTATCCGACTGAGGGATTGAAGACTTAAAGACCCAATCTCTTTGTCGTTGATTCGCTTCAGTCGAATCAAGACAAAAGGGCAAATGCCCTCCTTACCTCTCGGCGTCGGGGAGGGGATGCCAGAAGGCTACCGAATTTTTTGGGAAAATAAAAAATATTTTTTAAAATTAAAATTTAAATAAAAAATAACAGGTACTGCAACAAGAAGATTTGAAGGAAGTCCCGGGGTTGATACGGTCCTCTGAAGCCCTTGCCGTCGAGCTGATCCGGTTGAGGGATTGAAGACTTGAAGACATTTTTGGGATCAATTCGCTCTCCCAATCTACTCACCGTTGATTCACTCTGGGTAAGTCGAGCCAAAAGGGAAAGTGCCCTCCTTACCTCCCGATGCCGGGAAGGGGGTGCTGGAAGGCTACTGAAATTTTTAATGAACAACAGGGGACTTAGACAAAAAAAAATTAGAAATTGATTTGAATATAATTCAAACATAAAATCAATTCTAAATCAAATTCAAAAAAATAGTGTTGAACTTGGACTCAAACTCGAACTCAAACCAGACTTGCACTCAACATGACTCTAAAATAAACATCTATCAATACAAAAGGGGATCCTCACACCATTAAATTGCTATTTTAAGTGATTTAAAATAAATACAATAACAATAAATAATAATCACTTAGAAATTAGGGATGAACACAGCTTCTAAGTACACTGCAAGCAACGGTGTTAGATATGCTCTAGTGTAATAGATCACTTATAAGTAAAGAGAATCAATGTGCCACAAGCATAATAATTTGATGCATTCAATGAGTTCGAAGTGAACGGGGCTTATGCATAATCAATAATATTCAACTCCAAGCAAGTTTGTTAATTTGATTGCAAATAATAGTACTTTATGTAGCAAGCTTACAAGTATATGTGGAAGCCCCTACAAGTCGTTATAGAAGACTCCTTATTTATATAGCAGTCCCCTACAGACAAAAGAACTAGACATATAATGAATGTAACAAGTTATAATGTACATGACACATTGTATAAATGAGACTTGCCATACATACAAAATATCATGTATACAACAACTATAAAAGCCTACGAGCCATTGAAGGAAGCTCATTATATGTTTAACATGTTGTATGTGGACAAATGTGAAAGGATTGCAATAGATGCAAGTATATGTGACTGATAGTCAGAGATTCGTTGATGCACTACAATCCACCTGCAGAAAGTAACAAGTAGGGCACGACAGTCTACCTGTATAAAATAACGGGTAAATAATCACAATACGACACCACACCATCAGATCCGCAATATGTGTACAAGTGGATTGAAGGCGTTTGTAGGCCCTTAAATGAAATCTCGAGCATTTTTCTAAATAAAATCGCTTGTGTAATGGATCATATTTAAATTTTTAAAAATTCCTTTTATATATTAAATATGATCCCTTAAACTGAAGCGCAAAACCCCTGCTTGTGCTCCGTAAACGTGTTAAATTTACAAATACAAATGTTTGAGAATATTATGCAGGGTCAAATGCTCATTCTATTTTCAAACTAAACAATCCCGTATGTGCTCCGACCGTTACATCTGAGTCCCAAAACCAATGATTTGAGAATACTGTGCGGGTCAAATACTCAAGCCTCATCCTCCTCCATTAAAGGACTGGAGTCGACCTGACTTGAATAATAAAATACCTCCCAAATTCCTATAAAAATATAAGTGATGTTAACGTCACCCCGATGATGACCGTATTGAATGTAAATATCAACCGGAAGGGTCAAATCTCAAATCTAATAAAAGCTCAAATTCCTAAAATGAAATCTATCATCTTAAAAACTTAAAACTAAAACTCATCTACCTCCTGTAACCATTTGTTGAAGGTGATAAATTTGAAGTTAACCTCAGCTCACAAAGAGTGAATGCGTGTTGGGTGTATCACTAAGGTTGATCCTCAAATAGTCTCCTACCAATAAGTACGTGGCAGGTGCCCTCTGATCGGGTGGTTTTATCGTGAAATGGTACCGTTATATTACGATCATGACCAAAACCCGTATGTTCCCTAAAGGCTTTAAACTCATGAGTAATGAATTATATAGTATATTCAATAGGCATAAATCCCTTTATCAGCTAAGGTGGATTCGGATATATCCCCTTAGACAAACACTAACCCAGGTCTATAATGTATTTTTGGACGAAGCAACCTATGGCTATTGATAAGGTACATTCTGTCAGGTTGGGTCGACTACCTCCTTTGACTAAGTAAACCAGGGATCACGATAGCCCGGGACGACGGAACCATGGGATCTTGCTTGAGCTCATCCTCATTTCCCCACCACCAGTTTTAAGTTTATGGTAATAAACTTCAAAACTCAAATCCAAAATTCAAACTCTAAAACTATTGCTATGATACGCTGGATTTATAACATATGTAACCCCTTTAATGACTAGCCTTAATCGAAAGTTCTCTCTCATTATTGGGAGGGGTAATTAACTATAGGGGCCTATAGGAAACCAGAACTAAGATCATAAAGTCCTCACAAAATGAGGGCAAAATCTCTAGGCAGTGTCTTATCTAAAACCCAATATGCCTTATGAAAATTCACCCGAAACCTAAATTTCTTAAAACTCTCCGCCGTCACTCAAATAAATAAGAAAAGAGACGTGGCATGGAGAGGTCGCGCGCACTTATGGAATTTTCGGAGCCCACACCGCCGCGAATCTTCTAGCCCGTAATAAATTTTGATAACTTATTACATTATTGAAGTTGATAAAAATAAACAACAAATTTATCATATATAGCATAATGATATAAATAATAAGTATAACAGTTGATAAATATTAAATTTTAAATTTTAAAAAAATTAAAATAATAAATTTAATTAATTAATAATATAATATAATATAATAAATATTACATTTCATTAATTAATATTTATTTCTTAATAATTACTAAAATGTTGTAACTTTCATAACCAAAAGTTATTTAAATTTTAGAAAATTAAAATAATAAATTTTAATCAATTAATTATTATTAATATAATATAATTAATTAATAATACATTCCATTAACTAATATGTACTCTTTATGATACAAAATCAAAAAAAATATTTTGATCGGGAATAAATCTCGAGGCAAAATCAAGTTAGAAACTTCTAAAATTAAAATTGAGACCATCCATACTCTAGTTTTAGGAAACTCATAGCTAAACTGAGCGTCTCAGAATTTCGAACCCAACGACATCAAAATTGACTTAATCCGAGTCCAAATGGGTCCAAACTAAGGACATGAAGCAATGTTGGAAGGTTCAAATAGCAATTTGGATTACCAAACGGTTTCCAAACATGACATGCTTATAGTCGAATTAAGCGGCTCGACGAGACAAATCCAACGAGCGCAAGATTAAAATTTTTTTTACATCATTAAGATCTTCAGATGTCTTGCGAACAATCCATAATCAAGGGATTCACATCGGCCGTCCATCCAAACCACTCCACATTTGCCCTTGATCTTTCACCTATTTACAAGCCATGTCACTTTATAAAATCTATAAATAGAGCCCTTTTTCTCATGAAAAGGGACCCAAAGACAAAAAGAAGAAAAGAGAGAGATCGGAGATCGCTCTTGCCTCCTTGCTCCTCCTCGACCACCGCCGGAGTTCCACTGGATCACCACCTGAGGCCCGGGCTTCTGTAGGACCAACGCTTTATGACTACGGTCTTTCTAACCCCTATCTCCTGACGACTACTGTCCTTCCAACCTCTGTCACCTACTACGGTCCTTCCGACCTCCATTACCCGACCAACTGAGGTCCTCTCAACCTCTGTCATCAGACTATGATCTTTCTGACCTCCAACGCCAATTGACTATAGTCCTTTGGACCTCGGTCGCCTAACCAATTGAGGTCCTCTCGACCTCTATCATTAGATTACGGTCTTTCTGACCTCCAATGCCTATAAACTACGGTTATTCCGACCTCCGTCGCCTGACCAACTAAGGTCTTCCCGACCTTTCTCATCAAACTATTATCTTTCTAACCTCTAATTCCAGTCAACTACGGTCCTTCTGACCTCTATCGCCCGACCAACTAAGGTCCTCCCTACCTCTGTCATTAGACTACGGTCTTTCTGACCTCTAATGACAGTCGACTACGGTCCTTCTGACCTCCGTCGCCCGACCAACTAAGGTCCTCCATACCTTTATCATCAGACAAGGCCTTTTTGACCTCCAACGCCTATCAAATGTGGTCCTTCCGACTTCCGTCGCCAGACCAACTAAGGTCCTCTTGACCTCTGTCATCAGACTATGGTTTTTCTGACCTCCAACGCCTATCGACTACAGTCTTTCTGACCTCCGTCGTCTATCGACTATGGTCCTACCGACCAAACAAATATGTCTAAGTTAATTATTATAATTCCCATAATGTAATACGCTCTATATGATGTATATTTGTGACATCAAGCCAAGGCTTTCTCCTAAGGAAGGGCCTCCTTTATAATCGACTGCAGATAATAGTAGATTCATTCAAACTAGGCCAGGCCCCATGGTTTTTCCCCTTTTCAGGGGTTACGTAAAAACTCTGGTGTCTCGAATGAATGCAATTTCCTCTCTCTTATCTAATTATGTGCTAAATCTTCGTACAATGCTAAGACGTTAAGCTTTATATTTCTCTACTACCGCGAATACTCCAGGACGCAATACTTTAATAATTATTTAAATGCTTTACCTTTTATAATCGACAGTTCAAAAGTAAAAGATTTAAATGAATTAACTAGTTAATTATTGTATTATAATTTATTAATAACTTACAATACATTAGAGATCTTTGAAATTTAAAAGTATATAATTTATATACAATGAAGTTTAAAAATCAATACTTGAAGTTAATTTTGCAATTTTAAATTATAAAAAAAATAAATATTTTCTTAAATATTATTAATGTGTATAAAATTAAAAATCTTGATAATTGATGTGAAACTAGCATTATAATTTATTAATTGATATTTATTCCTAATATGTATTCTTTAATAATTATTAAAATACTGTAACTTTCATTATCGATAGTTCAAAAGTAAAATATTTAAATGAATTAATTAGTTAATTATTGTATTATAATTTATTAATAACTTACAATACATTTGAGAACTTTGAAATTTAAAAGTATATAATTTATATACAATGGAGTTTAAAAAATCAATGCTTAAAGTTATTTTTGTAATTTCAAATTATAAAAATATTTAAATATTTTATTAAATATTATTAATGCATACGAAAATTTAAAATCATAATTATTTTTTATATAAAATTGAAATAAATTAAAATGAATAATTTTGAATGATTGAGATTTGAAGTAATAAGAGTTAAATGAATTGTCAGCCTTTTATTTAAGAAAAAATATAAGCTTTTATAATAATAGTATAGATGCAGTATATATAGTATAGATTAATAAATTACATTAGAGATCTTTGACTTAAAAAAAATATATTTTATATATACAATAGAATTTAAAAAATTGATACTAAAAGTAATTTTTATAATTTCAAATTATAAAATAATTAAATATTTTAATAAATATACTTAATATATACTAAATTCATAATCTCAATAATTGATTTGATGCTAACATTATAATTCGATCAATAATTGACATTTATCTCTTAATAACTATTAAACTTCTATAAGTTTCATAGCTGACATTTTAAAAATTGAAAATTTAAAGCAATTATTGAATTAATTATTTAAATATTTTTTTAATTTAAAATTGAATTAAATTGAAAAGAATAAATTTGAATGGTTGAGATTTAAAATAATAAGAGATAAATGGATGGTAATAATTTTATTTGAGAAGAAAATCAAGCTACTTTTACAATCGTTAGTTTTGATAACATTTAGGCTTCGTTTGTGACGAGTTTTTTACTGTTTTTTAAAGCAGCTTTCTAGTACAAAAATTAAAAATTTTATGCTAGAAAATTGTTTTAAGAAGCAGCAATAAAGCCGTCCCAAATGAAGCCTTAGTTTTAATAATGTAATTAATGCATTATTAAGTTGATAAAAATAAATAGTTAAATACAATATTTGAAATACTCAGCATTTGGCTTATGACAAACATCTTTGAATTGTAAAACTTGTAAATTATTACAGAAACTCAGCCTACAGATAACCATGAACTATGTACACATTAGCTGGGGATTTTATCATTAGTTCAAATAGGTGATGTAACATTCAAATTGGGTGAATTGTACAAACGTAATGAAGTGTTTTCTAGATGGACAAAGAGACAACTAATGAAAAATTGCTACAAAATACCTCCTATTCTCAGGCTTAATTTGAGACGACTTTTTTACTGCTTTTTAATATAATTTTTTAGGATAAAAATTAAAATTTTTAACTAAAAAATTACTTTACGAGGCTGTAAAAAAGTCGTCCCAAATGAAATCTTATAATCTATAATATTAAAATTACAATTTAACCAAAAATTTGCAAACATTAATAGAATTGGATATTTCAAACAAGCCCGAGGTAAAATAAGAGTTACCGTGAGGCTTCTGCAGCAGCACCACCTAGCTTATACTCTCTTTGCTCCTCTTGATCAAACTCTTCAATTAACATGTGTTGCCTATCTGTGAGGTTAACATGTACTGTAACGTTAAAATGAACGTATTGGTCTCCATAGAATGATGAGTTCCTTGTCTTCATTCCATTCCCTTTTAAAATAACCTTCTGACATGGTTGCGTGCTTGGCCTCACCTTAAGAACAACATCCCCTGTAAGAGTTGGAACATGAATAGTAACACCAAATATAGCCTGAGTGATACTTAGAACAGCATCAACATGGCTATCAGATTTCTCTCTGCGAAAAACAGGATCATGCCGGACCTTTATAGTGACATAGAGATCTCCAGGTTTATTTCCTTCGAGATCTGCGCCACCACTGCCATAAACCCTTATAGTGTCATCATCATGCACACCAGGCATGATATCCAGTTTTACTGATTTTGTTCCCCTGAAGACTTTATTACCCTTGCATGTTTGACAAAGGTTCTTCATGGTTTGTTTTACTGATTTTGTTCCCCTGAAGACTTTAGCTATATTGATGTAGCTAGTATAAGAAAGGTATAAACGGCATAGGTAAGTAGTGGAAGCAGCAACAAGGAAGAACGTGGCAGTAAACTGAGCCCCCTCCTGTCTTAATGTGTGACTGCACCGCATCAGGATACCACTTGTGCCCCATGAAAATACCTCTTTTAGAAACAACGATAAAAAAGATTTGCATACCAATGGCCAATGGCTGACTTACCAGTTTTCTGATTTATATCTGCGAGAATCCTCGACGAAGTACATATCCCTGTGACATGCCACCGCGCTGAGACCCATATGGAAGTGGCAGCATCGGTCGACTCACTGGAGAGTATTGAACGAAGGGAACGGCGGGCCAAATATATGGCCAGGTGAGCTCCTTGGAATCGCATGGTCGGATAAATCGCTGTCGATCGGAGGTAGAGTTCTACTAGCTTCGCATTATAATTTGCAAGGAGTTTTCTGGTTCTCCAGAGATGCTGCCTAAGCAGGATAAACATGAATAGTTTGTCAAAAAGACATGCTTTCATTTGAATAGTTCCTTAACAAGGCATTTAAAAATGTGAGGAAGAAATGTGTGAGGAAGAAATGTGAAGTGCTAAACTAAGAAGAAAGCGGTTGCCGGTGGTGAGGTGATAGAAAAAATCTCACAATTGAGACGAGTGCTGGGGGCCAATGGGTTAATGGGTTTGACACTTCGACAAGAGGGAGATGGATGAGGGAAGGGTGCAGTCGGGAGTTCGAGGCGAGGGTCGGGGTTGCTGGATTTGGCGAGACAAAGAGGAGCATTGTGAGCGATGGTGGGAAGAAGATCGGGAATAGGTGCAATGTTCAGCTAGAATGAGAAGAAGAGAGCGGTTCTGCGTTTAGAGAGAAATTTTCGGGTAGAATTTTTTTTAGGGGCGAACAAAGTAATTGTTCGGCTACTTAGATGAGTCATCATTAAATATGGATGGATGTGATGAATGCGAATAACGAGCCAAAACATAAAAATAGAAATAACTATATTTGAGGAATTGTTTATGACTAAATTACATTATTTTTAAACCCAAAAAATTCCCACTGCCAAGCAACCAAATAAGCCCCATTAAAACCGTAAAATCCTAATATTAATCTGAAAAATTGAGGTGAACAATCGAACCTGAGTCAGGATTAGTCTGGGTAGACAACAGCTTAAGAAGCAGTAAAAAAATCGTCCCAAACAAAGCCTTAGTCTGCGTAGACAGCTACTTAGGAAAAGCATAGGAGAGAAACTTGCAGGTTGTCCCGGTGACAAAACCCGACGCTAGTTCTATGAACTTGAGAAGTTGCGGCACTACGAACGCAGCGTGCCACCAACGGTGACTGTTTGTACAACGTTCTCATTGAGCTATTGAATAACCGCCGCTTGCTATACCAGTCAGAAACCTGTTCGTACGCCGGTGATGCTATTATAATAGTCATTAAAGCACGGGAATTGAAATAGAGAATGTAGTTATCTGCTAACAGTTTACAAGAAATGGAATGATCTCTCTCTCTTTCTCAACAGGATTACAGTTATTATTAAGAGTTCAGAATCATAGAAACAACCAATGCTAGTTAATGTGGAACTCCAACTCTAGTATTGCTTTTATAGTGTTAAGAGTTAGATAATACTCCATATTTCTTTGACAAATTCAATGAGTGAGAAGCAGTTAGCATGCCACATGGCATTGGAGGAGGATATAAGAACACCTGTGCAATTTTTAAAATAGAATTAGTCATAATTAAATTTAGTTTTAAAAATAAAAAAAATCTAATTTTATATTCCTATTCTCTATTTTTTTCGTAAGATATTTGTTTTCAATTTTATTTAGGAGATAAACTAAACGTGAGGTGTGAAATGGTAATTGGAATAAGAGCCATAAATAGAAAGAGATGATTATGGTATGACATATCAATATTTAAAAATTTAATATAAATTTGAAACACTAATTTTTAATTAAAATTAATCTCTATAAGATTGGAGTCAGATATATATTAACTTAAGTCCCAAAAAAAAGGTTTTGTTGGGGTTAACCCATAACAATGGCTATTTTAATACGTCTAATTAATATATACAAAATTAAAAATCTTGATAATTGATGTGAAGCTAGCATTATACAACAACAACAACAACATCAAGCCTTTATCCCACTACGTGGGGTCGGCTACATGAATCATTTTTCTCCATTGTGTCTTGTTACAAATTCTCGTTTAAATCTAATAAAGAAAGATCATTTTTAATACTTTCTAACCAAGTCTTTTTAGGTCTACCTCTACCTTTCTTAATATAAGTCAAATCTAAGACCTCTACTTTCCTAACCAGGTCATCAGGAGGCCACCGTTTTATGTGACCAAACCATCTAAGGCGACTCTCTCTAATCTTATCTTCCATTGGAGCTACTCCAACCTTTTCACGAATATGCTCATTTCGTATCCTATCTCTAAGGGTAAAGCCACTCATCCACCTGAGCATCCTCATCTCTGCAACACTTAACTTAGAATTATGCTTCTCTTTTAATGGCTAACATTTTGCACCATAAAGCATTGCAGGTCTCACCACCATCTTATAGAATTTTCCCTTAAGTTTGAGGGGTACTTTTCTATCACACAATAAGCCCGATGCATTCCTCCATTTCAACCATCCAACTTGAATTCTGCTGATAATATCCCCATCTATTTCACCCTCACTCTGAACAATAGATCCAAGATATCTAAAACGTGTACTCTTATTAATGATTTGATCGCCCAAAGCCACAATCCCCTCACTAGGTCTATTATTACTAAAATTACACTCCATATATTCTGTTTTAGATCTACTCAAGCGGAAACCTTTAAACTCTAAAGTTGACCTCCACAATTCTAGTTTACCTTCAACTCCCTCTCTAGCCTTATCAACAAGAAGAATATCATCAGCAAAAAGCAAACACCAAGGTACATCCTCTTGCAAATGTCTAGTGAGAACATCCATGACTAAAGCAAAAAGATACGGGCTTAAGGCTGATCCTTGATGTAATCCAACTGAAATAGGGAAATACTTGGTCAAACTACCTTGTGTTTGAACACAAGTAATAGCTCCTGCATACATATCTTTAATGATTTGAATATAAGCGTTATTAACTCCTTTCTTTTGATAATTATTAAACTTCAATAATAAATTTCATAGCTGGAATTTTGAAAAATGAAAATTTTAAATAATTAATTATTTAATTACTGCATTATTAGTTAGATATTTTTATCTAAAATTGAATTAAATTGAAATAAATAAATTTAAATATTTGAGATTTAAAATAATAAGAGATAAATGAATGGTCAGAATTTTATTTGGGAAGAAAGTGCTACTTTTATTATCTTTAGTATAGATAAGATTTAATTTTGATAATGTATGCATTATTGAATTTGATAAAATAAAATAGTTAATTTAACCGATATAGCATAATCGTATAAATTATAATTTTTGGCAGTTTATAAATAATAAAATATAAAATATTAATATATTAAAATATTAAATTTTTATCAATTAATTATTAATAATATAATTTAATTCATTGTTGATATATTCCATTAATTAATATTTAAAATGATTTTTATAAATATAAATTTTAATGATTATAAGTATCATTAATACATTATATTTTATAAAATTGGTTAAGAATTTTATTCTATTTATATTATTAAATTTAGAATCTATTCGGGATAGCTAATATTGTGAAAGTGGTTATAAATTTATTGTGAGAAAATATATTTTTTTAAATTTTGTTGTAAAAGTAACTACCGTTTCTCCAAAGAAGCAAAATATGATTGTTTCCGTTTCACCATTCACACAAGCAAAATATGGAATTCTAAAAGTTTTTTTATTGAAATATTTATACACATCATATAAACGAGACTCAAATTTAAAATCTTTTAGTTGATAATCAAAATTTCTAATCAACGAATTAAAAAGAGCTGCTTAATATAACAAAAGTTCAATAGTAACAGGACAAACTGATCAGGAAGATTTAAAAGGCTTAGCGATATCGGCGGAGGGACAAGGTCTGGTTCCTCTTCCAGGTTGCTCCGCGAGAAGGCCTGGCCTTGTGATGAAGATGACCCTTGCCGCGAAGACCCCTGTACTTTTTCCCGGCAGAGGTGAGTCCGCGAAGCTCTCTGTGCTTGTGAACTCCATTGCAGATCCAGTTGACCCTAGGGTCATTCCTAATGGCATTGTGTGCAGGATCAACAAGGATTATTTCAAAGTATTTGTATGTGGAATCCTCATTGATCCAGTAAGAGTTGAGAACCCTCAGGCCACCAAGCTTTCTGCCAGCTCTCTCCTCAGCGACTGAACGCTTATTGCGTTGGAACTTCAGTTGCGTAATACCTTGGTTCTTGGGTTTTCCATATACAATACCCTTAGGTACTGGCTTCTTGCGGCCTCCACGCCTCACACGAACACGGTAGATCACAAAGCCCTGCTTGTCCTTGTAGCCGAGGCGGCGGGCCTTATCGAGGCGGGTGAGCCCGGTGAGTCGAACGATGGCGGGAAGCTGGTGGTATTCCCAGCAGCAAATTCTTTGCAGAAATCGGATCACATCACTCTGCTTCTTTCTCCATAGCTCGGAAACGTACTTGTACGCACCCATGGTCGGAGGAACCTCTGTTGCAGGCAAGCAGGGTTTGCGCAACCGAAGCGGCGCCTGTGAAGGGCACGACCAAACACTTGGTATTGATGAAACTGCTGAAATCAAAAGCCAAAATGATAAATTTCTATTCCAAAAATCAGCATACACTATTACAAGCTTATTGATGAACAGACAGATGAAACACTTTCAGGCAGGAAGAACACTTGAAAATTTTCGATTGGAAGAGAAGCAAAAGGAGATTTTTTTTATAGGTGCGTAGAGGGTAACTATTCGGTTGTTAAATACGGACGGATGCCACGAATGTGAATAACGAGCCAAAACATAAAAAATAGAAATAACTATATTTGAGGAATTTTTTATAACTAAATTTTATTATTTTTCAACCCAAAAAAATCCCACCGCAAGCAACCAATTGAGCTCTATGAAAACCATAAAATCCTAATATTAATCTGAAAAATGAAGGTGAACAATCGAACCTGAGGTAGGGTTAGTCTGCTAGACAGTCGCTTAAGAAGCAGTAAAAAAGTCGTCCCAAACAAAACTTTTTATCTACGTAGACAACTGCTTAGGGAAAACGTAGGAGAGAAACTGGCAAGCTGTCCTTGTGACGAAATGCGACACCGGTTTTACAAACTTAAGAAGTTGTGGCACTACGAACACGACGTGCCAACGACGGTGGTTGTTTGTACAGCATTCTCGCTGAGCTCTTGAATAGTCATCGCTTGCTATACCTGCCAGAAACTTGTCCGCACGTCGGCGATACCCGCCAAAAACTTGTTCGTACGTCGGCGATGCTATCAGAACGGTCAGTAAAACACGGGAATTGAAATAGAGAATATAGTTTTCTGCTAACAGTTTACAAGAAATGGAATGATCTCTCTCTCTCTCTCTCTCAAGAGGATTTACAATTCTTCTAAAGTGTTCATAATGATAGAAACAACCAATGCTGTGGAACTCTAACTCTAGTATTGTTTTTATAATGTTAATAGTTAGATAATCATGCATGTTTCGTTGCAAGCAGTTAGCATAAATAGAAGGCAGACCAAACGTAAGCTGTGAAATGGTCATTGGAATGAGAGCTATAAATGAAAAGAGCGCTGTATTTTGGATGTATTTTGCAGATCCTGAGCGCTGTATTTTTTTGTTTGTTTTTTTTTCTTAGATTTTTTTAGTTACATTTGCTGTAATTTTCCTAGCAAATGTAACTAAAAAAAACAAACAAAAAAATACAGTGCTCAGGATCTGCAAAATACATCCAAAATACAACGCTCTTTCCATTTATAGCTCTCATTCCAATGACCATTTCACAGCTTACGTTTGGTCTACCTCCTAATTATGCTAACTGCTTGTCAACGAAACATGCATGATTATCTAACTATTAACATTAAAAAAGCAATACTAGAGTTAGAGTTCCACAGCATTGGTTGTTTCTATCATCCTGAACACTTTAGAAGAATTGTAAATCCGAGAGAGAGAGAGAGAGAGAGAGAGAGAGAGAGAGAGATCATTCCATTTCTTGTAAACTGTTAGCAGAAAACTATATTCTCTATTTCAATTCCCGTGTTTTACTGACCGTTCTGATAGCATCGCCGACGTACGAATAAGTTTTTGGCGGGTATCGCCAACGTGCGAACAAGTTTCTGGCAGGTATAGCAAGCGACGGCTATTCAAGAGCTCAGCGAGAACGCTGTACAAACAGCCACTGTTGTTGGCACGTCGCGTTCGTAGTGCCACAACTTCTCAAGTTTGTAAAGCCGGTGTTGCATTTTGTCACAAGGACAGCCTGCCAGTTTCTCTCCTACGTTTTCCCTAAGCAGTTGTCTACAAAGACAAAAGATTTTATTTGGGACGACTTTTTTACTGCTTCTTAAACGACTGTCTAGCAGACTAACCCTACCTCAGGTTCGATTGTTCACCTTCATTTTTCAGATTAATATTAGGATTGTTGATATTGAATATATAGAAGCATTGATCGGTATTGAATATATAGGTGAAAAACAATGCTCATTATGGATATAACTAAAGGTCTCTACATATGATTGGCATAACTTTCTACTAGGAGACTCTGGATTAAGTTGGGTTCTTCCAATATCAAATTTCACCGCATAATTACTGGACCTTAGTTAATTCATAGTTTGGATGAATTTGGGCTCCAACTAATGCTTCCTTTAATAGGAATATAATATGAGAATCTCTCTTATATTGCTAGTTCTACTTCTTTGCTTGGGTAGATGATATCTCCCCTATTCCTAGCAAAGTGATTGGACTTCAACAATTGTGCTTTCAGGTAGTTGTCCTTTTGAACCTTTCTAACTTGAGGCTTTCATTCTCTTAGTTTAACAATCAGCTTAACTCTCCCATTAGATTTAAAATTTATTTGACTTTATCTAATGCCAGCTGGTTTGAGATGTTCCATGATTCTCACTATAATATCATGCCTACTCTATCTGATCACTACTCTAATTGTTACTCTAATAACTTCATTCCCGCAAGGAACAAGGTTATTCAAAAAGTTTTTGAATAATTATTTTGGCTTCATGTCGTTCAATTATCTAATACTTAGAGAATTTATGTTGTGGTATTCCTATCAAGTTCATTAAACCTATTAAAAATTCTACTATTGATGTCCCATTCTCTATTAATATAAATGGTGAGCTACAATATTACTTTAACTCAAAAAAATGGTATGAGACAGACAATCCCTAATCACCTTCCTAACTACATATATGTTATCCAACTAAGTAATGAATGCTGATGTAGAAAATATTTCAAGCTTACTATTTGGGAAGACATTTCCATCAATCTTATCTATAAAGATGAATTGCTTATTTTTTGCAAAGCCAAAACTAAGCCATTGGATACCATTGGTCCAGATTTATCTTTGACAGAAGAACTTTTCATAAACTCCACTTTATTTTTTAGCAACAAACTGCTATGCCAAATCTAAAGGCGCCTTGGGATTTCTATGCCCTTCCATCCATAATCCCACATAAGATCAAAAACATCAGGAGAATTATTCATAATTTCATTATCTTGAGCTCTTAGAATACCTTTTATGGTTCCATTTGGATCACATAAAATGGTAAAATCTCTTCTTTTTAAAAGGAGCATAAGTTTTTTGCCTCCTAAATTTGTCATAAACTTACATTTAAGAATGGCTCTTATAAGTTATTGTCTTCATATCATTGACTATTGACTAAACGTATACTATTTTGAAAACTAGACGGTCTGCAATATACACATTCTTCAACTTACCCTTTTTTTTTTTTTTACATTCTTCAACTTACCTTTAGATGCTATTGTTGATGCCAATATCTTGGATGGAAATATGGATGGTACTTCCCAATCCCTCACAAAATTCTAACACCAATTTCCTTAATGCTATTAGCAACATTATCATTTCTCAGAAAGATAATGTGATCCTATGACATGAAAAGAACTTTGCCTTGCGTGACCCAAAGAGAGCTTCTATTTGAATATCCAATATATTAATTGAACAAAATTTGTTTGGCTCCGAGGGTGTTTTTAGGGGAACTCAACTTACACATGGATGGCAAACTTGAATGCTCTTCAAATGATTGATGTGATGGCTACACAAGGATATATATATCAACAACTCAGGTGGTTGATCAAGAATGACAACTATAGTGGCCAAAACTTCTTTTTTGAAGCCTACATGATTCAAGTTTTAGGGCATAGTTAATTTTCCACAATGATAAATGTTTTAAGAAATTAGATCTTCTAACTAATATGGTTCTCTTACAAAACTTTTGGTGGAGAGAAATAATTGAATTAATACTTTGTATGCTTGAGAATACAGTGTTAAAGATCAAAAACTATGTGAACCTCAAACATAACGCATTCCAGCTTGATTGTCTAAGATAAATGCGTACCTGATGAATTGGATAGCCATTAGTTGATTTTATTTTATTTCTTTTCATAGTCTACAATCAACAATTACTAGTTCATTGTTTGTTCAATTCTCTTTTTGTTTTTTTTTTGGCTCCTGGGCCTCTGCATTTCATGTTCTTTGCGTGTTTGCCTTTATGATTCTTCCATCTCTGGTTTTGCTATCGGTTGTGAATTTTATATTTGCACTTATGGCAAACAACATTTATTGGATGGTGGATTTTTTTGTTCTTATGTGAGGCTATCAAGGGAATTAATATTTTCATTAACATATCTGCATGTTGAGAATACATCATGCAAGCCTTTTGTTATCAGTCAATGTGGCAGTTTTTTTGACTATTTATGGATGGATTTGGGATTTTTTGGTGGCTTAAATGTTAACAATGATGTCAAACATTCCATCCTATTCCCCTTCCTAACTAGCATTTCTTTTTGTCATAAGTTCGATTCGAGCAACCTAGCCTTCAGGTTAATCGTGAGCCTAGGAAGTTGATTCTCAGCTCCAATTTATTTAGAAAATATACTCACTCAAGCCTCAACAAGGTCCCTTAAATCATTATTTGGTTCATGTTTTGGGCTATTACTTGATCTCTTCGAGTATCATCTAGCCATAGCATAGCTATGTATTTCTTGTACGTTCTAATATGATAAATTTATTGAGCTATGGCTCCCACTACTCCTAAGAAAGGATATTTGCAGTTGTCAACATTTATAAAAAAAACAACTGAAGTTGGCTCATTTATGTAAGAGAGCACTGCAAAAATATTCGGATCATAACAAGTCCACACTAGCTGATAAAGCCATAAAGGCAAACAAGCATCGAATAGAAATTTCAAATGATGAATAAAATGCAGATAATAGAAAAAATGACAAAAAAAAGTGAGTGTTGGATGTGAATTATTTTACCAGGCTATTTTCTCTTGACACAAAACAACTACCAGAATATTTTCAGTTCAACCAACAACTAAAACAAATTGAGAAACCCAATCAACATGTAACTGTTAACCCCAAATCAGCCATGTAATCAAAAGCAGAAAACCAAACTAGTCAAAAATAATCAAACAAAGAGTACTTGGGTAAAAACCAATACCATTTCTAAGGCAACATTAAACGTATGCATAGTTCATCTTATAAATCAAAGCATCAGTGAAATTCTAACAAAACATATCAATACAGCAATAACCAGCAAAATAAGTTCTTTGGTAAAATTAGCATTTCAATGCCACAATTAACCTGAAGACATAAGACAAGAACGAACCTCGTTAATAGCAAGGACTTGGCCGTTACTTTTCTTCACCTTCTTTAGTTTTCTCAGGAAGTACCTATTACAAGGATGAATGAGAACAAGATCAATACAAAAATTATTAAAATGTAGAAAAAAGTTTGACAAGACAAGAAGGCAGGCCTTCCTACCAGAACTTGGATTTTGCCCTGACTTCATTAGTAGCCCATAACTTCATGCGATAAATCTTTGGATGCTCATCGCTTGGGGTTGGAAGGGCACGACCAACCACTTGGTATTGATGAAACTGCCAAAATCAAGAGCCAAAAAGATAAATTTCTATTCCAAAAATCAGCATACACAGTTAAAAGCTTATTGATGAACAGACAGATGGAACTCTTTCAGGCAGGGAGAAAACTTGAAAATTTTCGAGTGGAAGAGAAGCGAAAGGAGATGCAGCAGAAGATAAGGGTGATTGCTACTCATTTAGTCTAACTTACCCTAAAAATGCCCATTGATCCTCCGAGATTCAAACGTTGATCCTCCGAGATTCCAACGTTGATCAAGCTCCTCGCAACCTTCTACCTTCGACGGAGGGTACTCTAGCTTACCCTAAAAACACCGTTTTTTCCTTAGAGCAATCGAGCTTCGTACCTTCAGGCGGCGGCAGGGCTGAGCTATCGAAGCGCACGAAGGAGCGACTGGGGCAATACAGCGAACGAATGAAACGAGATCGGCTAGGGCAAAAAATAAGGAGGGGGGAGGCGCAAATTACTTAAGAACCCCTTTCATTTTCAGAAAGAGTATTTTAAGTTTTTTTTATAATATGATCCAAATATATTTTTATATTATTCTTATAAATTTCTCTTCTTATATACTTTATGCATTATAACTATCAACATAATTCATTAATGTATTTTTTATTCTTTTATTATATATGCATTGGCCTAAAAATTCTATTTTTATTATTTAAACTAAACTCATAATTTCTCTCATATAATCATTTCTTGAATTATATAAATTTGATTTTCCCATCCTTATCAACTTTAAATTAATTATCATACAAACAATTCATATAAAATATCTTATTAGATCATAATTATATAAAAATTAATTTCTAATTAGATAACACTTTTGTTAAAAAATTATACATTTTATTAGATTTAAATTAAACTTTGACTCTTAATATAACACAATGGAGTAAATAATTTATATAACGAGAAAAAAATTATCATATTGCCAACCCCATAATGTGGAATAAGAATAAAAACTAATATTTAATTACCAAGTTTTTATATTTAATCATGCAACATTCAGAAATCGCATCACATCACTCTGCTTCTTTCTCCATAGCTCGGAAACATACTTGTACGCACCCATGGTCGGAGGAACCTCTGTTGCAGGCTAGCAGGGTTTGCGCAACCGAAGCGGTGCCTATGAAGAGCACGACCAACCACTTGGTATTGATGAAACTGCTGAAATCAAAAGCCAAAATGATAAACTTCTATTCCAAAAATCAGCATACACTGTTACAAACTTATTGATGAACAGACAGATGAAACACTTTCAGGCAGGAAGAACACTCGAAAATTTTCAATTGGAAGAGAAGCAAAAGGAGATTTTTTTATAGGTGCGTAGAGGGTAACTGTTCGGTTGTTAAATACGGACGGATGCCACGAATGTGAATAACGAGCCAAAACATAAAAATAGAATTAACTATATTTGAGGAATTTTTTATAACTAAATTTTATTATTTTTCAACCCAAAAAAATCCCACTGCAAGCAACCAATTGAGCTCTATGAAAATCGTAAAATCCTAATATTAATTTGAAAAATGAAGGTGAACAATCGAACCTGAGGTAGGATTAGTCTGCTAGACAGCCGCTTAAGAAGCAGTAAAAAAGTCGTCCCAAACAAAACCTTTTGTCTGCGTAGACAGCTGCTTAGGGAAAATATAAGAGAAAAACTTGCAGGCTGTCCTTGGGATGAAACGCGACACCGGCTCTACTAACTTGAGAAGTTGTGGCACTACGAACACGACGTGCCAGCAATGGTGGCTGTTTGTACAGCGTTCTCGCTGTGCTCTCTTGAATAGCCGTCGCTTGCTATACCTGCCAGAAACTTGTTCGTACGTCGGCGATACCCACCAAAAATTTGTTCGTACGTCGGCGATGCTATTAGAACAGTTAGTAAAACACGGGAATTGAAATAGAGAATATAGTTTTGTGCTAACAGTTTACAAGAAGTGGAATGATCTCTCTCTCTCTCTCTCTCAAGAGGATTTACAATTCTTCTAAAGAGTTCAGGATGATAGAAACAACCAATGATGTGGAACTCTAACTCTAATATTGCTTTTATAATGTTAATAGTTAGATAATCATGCATGTTTCGTTGACAAGCAGTTAGCATAATTAGGAGGTAGACCAAACGTAAGCTGTGAAATAGTCATTGGAAAGAGATAACTATGCATGGTATGAGATGTCAATATTTAAAATTTTAATTTAAATTTGAAACACATTTTTAACTAAAATTAATCGATATAAAGATTTGAGTCAGATATAATAATGACTAATTATTTGACTTTAAATTTTTTCTTGTGATAGTTATATTTAATTTTTCCTCTTCATAGCTCTGTAAAAATTATATTATTCTGTCATTTTTGAGCTGTGTTATTACTAACCATTTAAGATTTATGTACTTTTTTATGTTGGATAAAGTCAGGCTCGAATTTCATTGACTTGGTTTCAAGTTGTGATTTTTAATCTTTTTCTTAAATGGGTTGGTTAGGAGCTTATTATATATTTATATTCTTGTTGGATTATTTTTGTGACCAATTTCAACCCACTCAATATTTGGTCATGAGCTCATGAACTTGAAAAGTAGTTATCCGAGTTGTTGGTCATGATAGTAAATTACATTAGAGATCTTTGAAATTTTAAAAGTATATAATATAATATGTACAATAAATATATGCAAAATTCAAAATCTCGATACTTGATGTGAAACTAGCATTATAATTCGATAATTAAAATTTATTTCTTGATAGCTATTAAACTTATGTAAGTTTCATAACTGAAATTTTAAAATAAATAAATAATTAATTAATTATTGCAATATTATTTAGATATTTTTATTTAAAATTGAATTAAATTGAAATGAAAATTTTTAAATGGCTGCGATTTAAAATAATAAGAATTAAATGGATGGTCAGAATTTTATTTGGGAAGAAAGTCAAGCTACTTTTATAATCATTAGTATATATAACTGATATATCATCAAAAACTTATCTTGGTGAGGTATGAATCTCGAAGCAAATCAAGTCGGAAACGTCAAAAATTAATTTGGTGACCATTTGAATTCCAATTTCTACAAACTTACAGTCGAACTGAGCGTCTCGGAAATATGAACCCGACGACACCAAAATCGACCTAATCCGAGCCCAAATGGGACTAAATCAAAGACTCGAAGCACTTTTGGAAGGTTCAAACAATAATTTGGGTTACCAAACAGTCTACAATCATAACATGCTTATAGTCAAATCGAGCGGCTTGACCAGACGAATCCAACGAGCCTAAGATCATCAAATTCTGATATCATTAAGATAGTCAAAGTACATTGAATGGTGTATGATCGTAGGAATCAAGATCGGCCGTCCATACAAACCACTCCCAATTTACCCTTGATCTTCCACTTATTTACAAGTCATGCCACTCAAAAATTCTATAAATAGAACCACATTTCCTCTTGAAAGGGGGAATCGAAGCCAAGAGAGAAGAAGGAAGAGAAAGAAGATCGCTCTTGCCTCCTTGCTCCTCCTCGACCACCGCCGAAGTTTCGTCGAACCACCGCTTGACGCCCTGAGTCCCGCCAGAGAACTACCTGGTGTCTTGAGCTCCGTCGGACCACCGCTTGACGCTCTGAGTTCTGCCGGACCACCACCAAAGGCCCGCACTCCTGCTGGACCACCACTTGAGGCCCATACTCCTGCTGGACCACCACCTGAGGCCCACACTCCTGCCGGACCACCACCTAAGGCCTGGACTTCTGCCAGACCACCATCTGAGGCTCAAACTTCTGTCAGACCACCACCTTACATCTATGGTCCTCCTGACCTTTGTTGCCTGCCGACTACGGGCCTTCCGACCTCCAACACCGGCCAACTATGGTTTTTCTGACCTCCATCGCCTGTCGACTACGATCCTCCCGACCTCGTCACCTACCGACTACAATTTTTCCAACCGCCGTTGCTTTCCAACAATGGTCACCCGACCCAACCAACATGTATATATTGACTCCCACCATGTAATTCACTCAATATGATGTATATTGGCTATATCAAGCCAAGTCCTTCCCCTAAACGGAGGGCCTTATTTGTAATCAACTACAAATACTAGTAGATTCATTCAAACTGGGCCAGGCCCCGTGGTTTTTCCCCCTTTTTAGGGGTTTCCACGTAAAAACTCTGGTGTCTCATATGAATGCAACACACACATTCTCTTATCTGATTGCGTGCTGGATCTTCGTACAATGCTAAGATGTTAAGCTTTATATTTCTCTACCGCCGCGAATACTCCAGGACGCAATAGTTTGGCGCCGTCTGTGGGAACGTAGTTCCCGACTGGGAGCAATTTTCGCTCCAATCTCAAAAGGTCATTCATGCCAACTTCCTTACATCAGCTATCGCTGCATCTATTTCATGGGAATCAGATGTGGACTGGGGGGCAAACTTGACTCCAAGAAGATTCCTCCAATATTTTCAATATCAAGATGATATTTTAAGAAACTTCGAGCAAATGCAAAGATGTTTCCAATAAATTTTAAGTATTATACAATCTCTTACTGGACTTCTACTCCTTGGGCAAGGTCTTAAGCTCAACCTCAAAAAGGCAGTAACGGTCTAAATATAGATCATTCTTCACCCTTGATTCAGAATACATGCGGCGTTTGCCCCCTCCCAATCAAGGTAAAATCAATCACATGGGGATTCGACTCGACCTCTTCCACACAGGTTAACGTCATCGAGCAAATACTTTGACATACAACCTCGGATAGGTCTTACATCCTTGGTGGATACTCTCAACCTCTTTCACACAGGTTAACATCATCGAACAAAGGCTCTGACATTGTGGACCTCCGAAAGGAACACAAAATACCGCTGCCCCATGAGCGGAGACAGTATTTGGCCAATGGAAGGGCAGATTCGATCACACATACGATTAACCATTAAGGATAGTGGCTCTCACCAACACACCCCGATGGATAACAATATGTGCAGTCTAATCACAACGGGTTTCTCCCACCCGATACATTAGCTCGAATGGGCTTTATTTGAAAGTAGAATTCGGTTTTCCACGGGCGCAAGCCCCCATAGTTAATTACATCTCAAGCCGGGGCCTGAGAAAACTCTCGATTAAGGATTCTATCTTATACTCTCAAATGAAATTGGCACATAGGGCAAAGACTAGGAAATCCTACTCAAAGGGAAAGAAAGGTTCAACTGGGCTTAGTCAACATGCACAGCTCAGATCAACATCCGGAGGGACTAAAGTAGTGAGAAGAAACTGGAGAAAATAAATAAATCATGCACTTGAAGCATATAGGAGAGAAGGATGGAGGTGGCGTCATTCGTGTGATGCAAATAGGTAGGGTTTATAGTCTCTGGACAATAGGAGACTTACCTACTGATGAGGCATACTATGAAACAATAGTAGCCTTGAATCCTAAATCTAATGGGTTTAGTGTTCTACGCACAACACCAACACCCGTGTCCTAACTAATGCAATGCCAAATTTGGACTTACCCCGGCCTGAATTAGGGAGACAGCTAACCACCTAGTCACTTCAAAATCATGCTGTCCGGTCATTTATGAAAGATGGGTAGGTAGGTTATAGTTCTTGGAAGTAGGGCCGACGTCTAGAGGATTTCCTAATTGGCCCCAGACTGATGTTGGGTGAATGCTCCTATGACTAATGCAATTAAATTTTTGATTTAGTTGCTCGGTGCGGTGGCGGTCAGACACGTGGCGAGCCCGGAGTGGTTCCCGCGGTCTCGGGCAATGGTTGGGAAGAGACCTCGGCGGCGGCTGCTGGGAGGCCATGTGGCGGGAGCGGACTGGCCCCGCAGTCCACGGGAATGATTGTCGCCAGGGCAATCATTGTCGATTGTGGCAATGATTGTCGCGGACGGCTCGCCTACTTAGCCACGTCAGCACCCCCCTCCGCCGTTTGATCCTCCGTCGAAATGAATCAGTGGCTCTGATCGAGCTGGACGACGTGCCGATCAAAAGGAGGGGTCCCCACGGTCGTTCCAAATCGCGGGATGACTGGATCTCCGCCACTGATTTCGAAATCAACGGCGAAGATCAACTCCCTCCGGACGAGAAGCCGAAATCGAGCCCTAATACACTATTCTGGCTTGTTCTCGAGATCTACTAAACCAAACATGATGAAATTTTAAAATATGATCTATGAATGAATAGAAATCATGTGGAATGATTCGTTTGATCTAAAATGTACTATGCAAAGAGCTATTTAACTCGAGGTGTCTTAGACTAGGGTTAGGGTTTATACCAAAAATATCCAATGGACTCAGAAGATCTTGGTTCGGTTGCACTTGTAGACTGTCCTCGCTCCTAGTTGTAGAAGGAATCGCGATCAGATGAGCTTTGGATTGGTTGAAACGTGGCCTTGGACGTTCCAAGCCTTGGGTCGTCGGGATCTCGCCGCTGGCGGGCTTTAGGTGGTGGAGTTTGAATGGGGGAGGTGAAGGAAGATTGTGGGAGCTAAAGCACGAGAGATCTCGGGTTGAGAAGGTCTAGGGCAAGAGCAAGGGCAAAAGTCCTTTCCAAACAACCCTAAGGCTTCTATATATAGCTCTCAACCTAAGTTGGATGGCTAGGATCGAGTTAGGGGTTGATTAGGAGGGAAAATAGAGTGCTTAGGCCGTGATTTTAGTTTTGAATGGATTAGCAATGGTTTTAATACATTAAGTGGCTCTTAATGGGTCCAATTGACCCATTAATGACTTGGGTTGACCAAGTCAAGGGTTGACTTGGTCAACCCAGTCAATTAAGGTCAAGGAGGAGAGGGGTATAGCTAGACATGGGTTTAGGATGATCAAGACTTGATTTAGGCTTGAATGGGCCCATCAGGGCTTATTGGGTCAACCTGGGTTGACCTTGTCAACCAAGTTGACCCCAGGCCTGGGTCTGGTCTAAAACAAGGTCAACAGACATACAACCTCGGACATGTCTTATATCCTTGGTGGATACTCTCGACCTCTTCCACACATGTTAACGTCATCGAGCAAAGGCTCTGACATACAACCTCGAATAGGTCTTACATCCTTGGTAGATACTCTCGACCTCTTCCACACAGGTTAATGTCATCGAGCAAAAGCTCTGACATACAACCTCGGATAGGTCTTACATCCTTGGTGGATACTCTCGACCTCTTCCACACAGGTTAACGTCATCGAGCAAAGTCTTTGACATACAACCTCGGACAGGTCTTACATCCTTGGTGGATACTCTTGACCTCTTCCATACAGGTTAACATCATCGAGCAAAGGCTCTGACATACAACCTTGGATAGGTCTTACATCCTTAGTGGATACTCTCGACCTCTTCCATATAGGTTAACGTCATCGAGTAAAGGCTCTGACATACAACCTCGGATAGGTCTTACATCGTTGGTGGATACTCTCGACCTCTTCACACAGATTAATGTCATTGAGTAAAAGCTCAGATATATAACCTCGGATAGGTCTTACATCCTTGGTAGATACTCTCGACCTCTTCCACACATGTTAATGTCATCGAGAAAAGGCTCTGACATACAACCTCGGATAGGTCTTACATTCTTGGTGGATTCTCTCGATCTCTTTCATATAGATTAACGTCATCGAGCAGGTCTCTGACATACAACCTCAAATAGGTCATACACATCCTTGATGGATTCTTTCGACCTCTTCCATATAGGTTAACGTCATCGAGCAAGTCTCTGACATACAACCTCGGATATGTCATACATCATTGATGGATTCTCTCAACCTCTTACATACAAGATCACGCCATCAAGAAGCCCCCAACGATAAACTTTTTATCATCACTGGACTTATGTCTGTCATGGGACTTTCGTCGGACATCTACACGACGTCGAGCTTCTACCCGTCATCAGCTTCTGCCCGTCGATAAACTTTCATCAAAATTTTACCTGATGTTGTACTTTTGCCCATTACAAGACTTTTATCAGAATTCTACTCGGCACTGAGCTTCCTCCTGTTGCTATACTCCTGCCCATTATGGGAACTTCGTCAGAATTCTACCTGACGCCAAGCTTCCTCCTATTGCGGTACTTCTACCCCTAGCGAGGCTTTTGTCGGACTTCTGCCCGATGTCGAGCTTCTACCCGTCGTCGGACTTCTTCCCCTCGACGAACTTTCATCAAATTTCTACCCAACGTTGTACTTCTACCCATTGCAGGACTTTTGTCAGAATTTTACCCGGCACTGAGCTTCCTCCTACTATTGGACTTCTGCCCATTGCGGGACTTTCATCAGAATTCTAGCCGATGTTGAACTTCCTCCAGTTGCTGGACTTCTGCCCATTGCGGGACCTTCGTCGGAATTCTACCCGACTCCGAGCTTCCTCCCATTGCTGAACTTTTGCATGTCGCGGGACTTTCATCGGTCTTCTACCCGGCCTCCAAGTAATGCTGGTCTTCTGCCCGACCTCCAAGTGATGTCGGCCTTCTACCCGGCCTCCATCAGACGCCGGTCTTGCACCCGACTTCAGAGTGACATCGCTCTTCTGCCCGGCCTCCAAGTGACGTCGGTCTTCTGCCCGACCGCCAAGTGACGTAGTCCTTCTGTCAAGCCTCCATGTGACATCGGTCTCATACCTGAATTTCCAGTAACGTCGGTCTTCTTCCCATCCTCTAAGTGATGCCATTATTCTGCCCGACCTCCAAGTGATGTCGGCCTTCTGCCCGGCCTCCATGTGTCGCTGGTCTTGCACTTGACTTTCGAGTGACATCAGCCTTCTGCCTGGCCTCCATTTGACACCGGTCTTGCACCCAACTTCCGAGTGACGTCGGTCTTCTGCCCGGCCTTCATGTGACATCGGTTTTGCACCTGACTTCCGAGTGACGTCAGTCATCTTCCCAGCCTCCAAGTGACGCCAGTCTTCTACCCAACTTTCGAGTGACGTTGGTCTTATGCCCGGCCTCCATGTGACGTCGATCTTGCACCTGACTTCCGAGTGGCGTCGGTCTTCTTCCCGGCCTCCAAGTGACGTCGACCTTCTACACGGCCTCCATGTGATGTCGACCTTGCACCTGACTTCAAAAGTGACATCAATCTTCTGTCTGACCTCCAAGTGACGTCAGTCTTCTGCCCGACCTCCAGGTGACGTCGATCTTCTGCCCGACCTCCAAGTGATGTCGTCCTTCTATCCAGCCTCCATGTGACACCAGTCTTACACCCGACTTCCGAGTGACATCAGCCTTCTGCCCGTCACGGGACTTTCATCAGTCTTTTGCTCGACCTCCAAGTAATGTCGGCCTTCTACCCGACCTCCATGTGACGTCGGTCTTGCACCTGACTTCCGAGTGACGTCGGTCTTCTGCCCGACCTCCAAGTGATGTCGTCCTTCTACCCGGCCTCCATGATATGCCGATCTTGCACCCAACTTCCGAGTGATGTCGGTCTTCTGCCCGGCCTCCAAGTGACATCGGTCTTCTGCCCAACCTCCAAGTGATGTCGGCCTTCTACCCGGCCTCCATGTGACGTCAGTCTTGCACCCGACTTTTGAGTGACGTCGATCTTCTACCCGGCCTCCATGTGACGCCAGTCTCCTGCCCGACCTCTAATTGATGTCGACCTTCTGCCCGGCCTCCATGTGACGTCAATTTTGCACCCGACTTCCGAGTGACGTCGGCTTTCTGCTTGGCCTCCAAGTAACACCGGTCTTCTACCTGATTTATAGGCGACATCAGCTTTCCGCCCGACATCCAAGTGACGTCGACCTTCTGCCCGGCTTTCAAGTGATACCGATCTTCCGCAGGCCGCCAACCTCACACCTTCCTTTTACTCAGTGAGGGGCCCTAGGACTGAACAGGGGATACCCATCTGAACAGAGCTAGGGGAAAGCCTCAGCTTGAGAAAGAAGAGAAGAGAGGGGGAGGTGCAAATTTGTATACCCCAAAGGGGGGTATTTATAGTTATATGAGGGAGAGATGAAGAGATACTTCAAATTAATGAAAATTCATTAATTTTTAGAATTCAAAAGGGCATCATTAAGTGGAATAATGATGAGGAGAGATGAAAAGTCACTTCAAATTAATGAAAATTCATTAATTTTTAGAATTCAAAAGGGCATCATTAAGTGGAATAATGATTAGAAGAAATGAAGAGCCACTTCAAATTAATGAAAATTCATTAACTTTTAGAATTCAAAAGGGCATCATTAAGTGGAATAATGATGAGAAGAAATGAAGAGCCATTTCAAATTAATGAAAAGTCATTAATTTTTAGAATTCAAAAGGACATCATTAAGTGGAAAAATGATGAGGGAGAGATAAATAGCCACTTTGAATTAATGAAAATTCATTAATTTTTATAATTCAAAAGAGCATTATCAAGTGGAATAATGATGAGGGAGAGATAAAGAGCCACTTCAAATTAATGAAAATTCGTTAATTTTTAGAATTCAAAAGGGCATCATTAAGTGAATCATTTTTTTAATCCGAATCGCACAAAAAATTTCTCAGAGGCTATATTATGTATTTTTGGACTTTGTAAGATTCGACGTCCAAAAATAGAGGGGCAACTAATATATCATCAAAAAATTATTTTGGTCAGGCACGAATCTCGAAGCAAATTAAGTTGGAAACGCCAAAAATTAATTTGGTGACCATTTGAATTTCAATTTCTACAAACTTACAGTCGAACTGAGCGTCTCGGAAATACGAACCCGACGACACTAAAATCGACCCAATCCGAGCCCAAATGGGCCCAAATCAAAGACTCGAAGCACTTTTGGAAGGATCAAACCACGCTTTGGGTTACCAAACAGTCTCCAATCATAACATGCTTATAGTCGAATCGAGCGGCTTGACCAGACGAATCCAACAAGCCTAAGATCATCAAATTCTAATATCATTAAGATAGTCAAAGGTCCATTGAATGGTGTAAGATCACAAGAATCAAGATCGGTCGTCCATACAAACCACTCCCAATTTACCCTTGATCTTCCACTTATTTACAAGTCATGCCACTCAAGAATTCTATAAATAGAACCACATTTCCTCTTGAAAGGGGGGATTGAAGCCAAGAGAGAAGAAGGAAGAGAAAGAAAATCGCTCTTGCCTCTTGCTCCCCCTCGACCACCGCCGAAGTTCCGCCGAACCATCGCTTGATGCCTTGAGTCCCGCCGGACAACCACATGGTGTCCTGAGTTCCGTCGGACCACCGCTTGACGCTCTGAGTTCCGTCGGACCACCACCAGAGGACCGTACTCCTGCTGGACCACCACCTGAGGCCCGCACTCCTGCCGGATCACCACCTAAGGCCTGGACTTCTGCCGGACCACCATCTGAGGCTCAAACTTCTGTCAGACCACCGCCTTACATCTATGGTCCTCCCGACCTTTGTCGCCTACCGACTACGAGCCTTCCGACCTCCAACACTAGCCAACTATGGTTTTTCTGACCTCCATCACCTGTCGACTACGATCCTCCCGACCTCGTCCCCTACCGACTACAGTCCTTCCGACCACCATTGCTTGCCAACTATGGTCAGCCGACCCAACCAACATGTATATATTGACTCCCACCATGTAATTCACTTAATATGATGTATATTGGCTATATCAAGCCAAGTCCTTCCCCTAAACTGAGGGTCTAATTTGTAATCAACTACAAATACTAGTGGATTCATCCAAACTGGGCCAGGCCTCGTGGTTTTTCCCCCTTTTTAGGGGTTTCCACGTAAAAACTCTGGTGTCTCATATGAATACAACACACTCTCTCTCTTATCTGTTTGCGTGCCGGATCTTCGTACAATTCTAAGATGTTAAGCTTTATATTTCTCTACCGCCGTGAATACTCCAGGACGTAACAAAAGCATTTAAATTTGATAGTGTAATACATTATTGAAGTTGATAAATTAAATAGTTAATTTAACTGATATACATAATCATATAAATAATAAGTTTAGCAGTTTATATATAATTAAATTTAAAATATTAAAATTTTAATTTTTCATCAATTAATTATTAATAATATAATTTAATTCATTAATAATATATTTCATTTATGAATTAATATTTAAAATGATTTTTTATAAAAATGATTGTGACGATATTATAAGAAAAGTATATATATTTTTAGTGGTTATAAGTTTCATTAATATATTATATTTTATAAAATCAGATAAGATTTTTATTATATATATATATATATATATTGGGGGGGGGGGGGGGGGGAACCCATATAGGGCCTACTTGTTAATACTAGTCCTTAAAAGGATCGATAGTCCCCTAAAGCTCGAAGAGCTACAATCAAAAAGATAAAAAAATCCAAAGAGCCAGCTCACCTTGGCCTGTTGGTTAGAGCTTAGGCTTCTAACTAAGAGGATTTGAGTTCGAGTCTTTGTGTATGCATTGTGTGTATGAGTTTGCCTTAATTGGCTTAAATGTCCAAAAAAAAAAGATCCATGCGTACTTACAAAATGAAATGCTATAAAATAATAAAAAGAAGGTCGGGAAGAAGCCAAACCCAAAAGCAGCCCCATGCTTTGACAAGCAATAAGCACAGCAGAAAAGAAACCATCAAATACAGGAAAATGTCAACGGCCAAGCATCCTACAAGCAGGAAGCCAACTCGAAAGGTGTTAGCACATGGGATATGCGCCACACTCTCTGCCATCAATCTGACATCTAACGGCTCCACTACTCTTCTAGAAACCTCTCTCCAATGGAATGCCATCTCTCTGTGTCTATATATACAGGATGCTTAATCCCTTGGGATATACACTGTACCTAATACAAATGGAATGATTACAGAGTTTTCCCTCTGAAAGAGCTTTCTCTCTTCTTCTACCTTTTGTGCTTTATCTTTCCTTGCAGGTACCTCATAGGATTCTAGAACTTCACATGGTATCAGAGCCTGTGAAGCTCAACAGCTGCATTATCCAGACAAATGTTCGAGAACCAAAGCTCAAGCTCTCAACCGGTGTCCCAACCAACTTCGTCCCTTTCAGCGTCCATGGAGGAGTTCACTGTTCCATCTCCACTAAAGTTTCTCATCTCCAACATCAAGCAAACAATTACCATCCAACTAAATAGTGAAAACTATGTCATCTAGAGGTTACAAACCCTCAAGCTATTCTCAGCCAATGGGTTTGAGGGATACCTCACCGGAGCACAACATTCACCATCAGACGAGACATCCGCTGATTTCCGCCTGTGGAAACTAGTAGACCAAAATCTCATCTCGGCGCTCTTCTCCACTATTTCACCCACCATCCTACCATACATATTGAATCTATCCACAGCACAAGACATATAAAGAACACTAGAAAGCCGACTTCAATCCACCAATCATTCACGAGTAATACAACTCAAGAACGAGCTGCACAATATCACCATGGGGGATAACTCAATGCAGCACTACCTTGCTCAGGTTAAAGGCATCATCGACAACATAGCAGCAGCGGGATCCAAGGTGGAGACCGAAGACATCATCTACTACATCCTAAATGGCCTTCCCGCCGCATACAACTCCTTTAAGACTTCCATTCGCACCTGTCAGACTCTTATCAGCTTGGAAGTTCTCTACTCGCTGCTATGCAGTGAGGAGATCAACATTCAAACCCAAATACTCAAAGACACATCGATCTCCAAGGATAATGCTGCATTTTACTCTAATACTCACCCTAGCCGAGGACGAGGCAACCAATTTCAAACCGCCCGCTCGACTCGAGGATGAGGCTACAACAATCGGAACTCAAGTACCACAGGTCAAGGCACCGCCCCAGCTCCATCTGGAAACCCCAGGCCCATATGCCAAATCTGTAACAAACCCGGGCATATCGCCATCGCATGCTGGCACAGATGCAATCTCAACTACACCGCTTCCACTCCACACACAATACTCACTCATCCATTACCCAACCCATCCACCAAATGGATGCTAGACTCCGGGGCGTCCTCCAACCTTACAGCTGATGCCAGCAACTTACAGCAGCCACTTCCATATCAAGGCTCGGACTTGATCTCCATCGCAAATGGCAGCACCCTTCTCATTCAAAACAACAGTGACGGCATCCTCCCCCTTCCACAATCTACCCATAAGCTATTTCTACGAAACCTCCTTCATGTACCTTCCCTCTCGCACAACCTTCTATCAATTCATCGACTAACCTCCGATAACCACTGTTCCATCTCATTTGACTCCTCCGTCTTCCAAATCAAGGATCTACAGGACAACTAAATCCTCCTACGTGGTAGAAGTCGCGATGGACTCTACCCACTATTTGTCAACTCTACCATATCCCACCATACGCTCCACTCTCGGCATACCTTGGCACACTTGACTCGGTCATCCGCACCAACTTATTCAGCAAACTCTAGCTAGTTTAGATCCTAGTATATGTACTTCTTCTAGTTCCGCATTCTGTAAGTTTTGTAACATGGCCAAGAGCCATAAACTACCATTTACTACCTCTATTCATGTAACTGCCCCCTTACAGTTAATCCATATAGATGTATGGGGGCCAGCACCCATTGTATCTATTAAAGGTTACAAATATTACACTATCTTTATAGATGATCACGCTTGATTCTACTGGTTATATTTAATGCAATCTAAGGATGAAACATTCTCTAAATTCCAACAGTTTGCTAATATGGTGCACAATCAGTTTAATAAAAAGATCAAAATCCTCCGCTCCGACGGCAGAGGTGAATACACCAGCAACCAGTTCAAATCTTTCCTCTCCCAAAATGGAATCCTTCACCAACTCAGCTGTCCCTATACCGCCGAACAAAACAGCCTCACCGAGCACAAACATTGACACCTCCTCGACACAACTCGTACACTTCTCCTAGCAGCAAATCTCCCCAACTCCTTCTGGGTGGTCGCCCTTCTTACCGCCAACTACCTGATCAAAAGATTACCCACCAAGGCCCTCCACCTACAAAAACCTTTCCAACTACTCCATCACATACCACCCACGTACACTCATCTCCGCAGCTTCGGTTGCCTATGCTTCCCCTGGCTCCGCCATCATACACTGCACAAGCTAGCTCCCCGCTCCCATGAATGCATTTTCATTGGCTACGCACCCACTCACAAAGGTTATAAATTCTTTGACCAACAACAAACACTACTCACATCTCCAGACACGTTATTTTTTATGAGCAAATCTTCCCCTACCAAACTACCCCTCCTTAGCCTACACGACCGCCGATATATAACACACCCACCCCTCTTACACTTCTCCCCATCTCCACTCTTTCAACCCCCTCAAATCCACCCATCACTGATTCTCAATCTGCCAGTCCTACCCAGCACTCAATATCTCTACCATCACATCTCTCCGCTCAGTCCCCTTCTATCGCCCCAGATGTTTCCATCCCCACTGCAACCAATCCCACCATACCTCCACCAACATCATCCACACACCCAATGCAAACACGCCTTAAATCCGGCATAATCAAATCGAAACCACTCTTTGATCTCCTTGCCACTACTACAGCAAACCAAACACCATCCTGCTTTGTTTAAGCCAATAAACACCCATCCTAGCGTGATGCTATGATCGAGGAGATTCAGGCCCTTCATCGCTAGAGAACTTGGTCAGTAGTCCCCCTCCCTCTCACCATCCAATACTCGGCTGCAAATGGACATACAAAACCAAACTGAACCCGAATGGTCAAATTGAGTGACACAAAGCCCGACTCATCGCCAAAGGTTTCGATCAACAATATGGCATCGACTACAAAGATACCTTCAGCCTCGTCGCCAAGCTTCCCACCATCTGCATCCTCCTTACCATCGCCCTTCAATGAAACTGGTCCGTTACTCAACTAGATGTCTCCAATGCCTTCCTTCGCGGTGATCTCGAGGAAGACGTCTATATGAGACAACCCCGGGGTTCATTGACAAGCACTTCCCCAAGCATGTGTGTAAACTACACAAAGCCCTCTACGGTTTGAAGCAATCCCCCATGCAGTGGTACAGCAAGCTCGCCACCCACCTACAATCAGTTGGATTTCTCTTCAGTAAGTCTGATCCTTCCCTTTTACTCTATCACAAAGGAACCACACACATGTGCATCCTCATCTACATGGACGACATGCTCATCACCGGCAATGATCCTACATCTATTCAACTGTTACTGCAACACTAGCGTTCAGCATTCTCCATCAAAAATCTGGGCCTGGTCACTCTTTTTCTCGGCATTAACATCACAAAGGCCCCCACAGGCTACTTCTTGGACCAATCACACTATGCAGCTGACATCCTCAAAGCAAGTGGGTTCTCCACTTGTAAACCAGCCCCACTCAAAACCAACAAAGCTCCCCTCCCCGAGCAGCCACTAGATAATCCCACTTTATACAGATAACTTGATGGCTCTCTACAGTACCTCACCATCACTCAACCCGACATAGCCTTCGCCACAAACCATATTTGCCAGCACATGCATCACCCCTCCGTCAAACATTTCCAAGCCTTAAAATGACTTCTACATTACATACAAGGCACAATGCACTTCGGTCTTCCCATCATTCCAAGCGATCCGCTCTTACACACGTATATAGATACCGACTGGGCCTCAGATCACACTGATCGAATATCAATCACCCACTTCTATTCCTTCCTCGGAGCTAACCTGGTCTCATGGTGTGTCAAAAAGCAAATCACTGTAGCTAAGTCCTCCACGGAGGCTGAATACCGAGCATTAGCAGCAACCACCTCCGACACTATCTGGCTACGTCGCCTGTTAGATGACTTCCGAGCTCTGCAAGTCCAACCTTCAACAATTTTTTGCGACAACATCTCCGCCATCGCGCTCGCCAAAAATCCAGTCTTCCACGCCCGCACCAAACACATCAAGATCGACTACCATTTTATAAGTCACTGTTGACCCTGTTTCTCCCTAGACCTAGGTCAAAGGGTTGACCTGGTCAAATTTGACCAGGCTAGACCCTGGAACCCAACCCAGTGGGTCCAGGGAGTCAAACCAAGTTTGCTGAGCCCAGACCCAGGCCCTGGGTCAACCTAGTTGACCAGGTCAACCTGGGTTGACCCAATTGCCCATATGGGTTCAAAATTAAATCCAAACTCAATCCAGGGCTCTCCAAGCCCTATTCTCTCCTCCACTGGACTCAGTGGGTCAGGCTTGACCCATTGGGCCCAAGTCTTGGTCCTGGGTCAACCTGGTTGACCAGGTCAACCCAGGTTGACCCAATAGGCCCTAATAGGTTTAAATTAAATCCTAATCAGATCCAAGCCCAACCAAGGGCTTCAAGGCTCATACCCTCCTCCCTTGGACCCACTTGACTAGGGTTGACCAGGTCAACCCTTGACTTGGTCAACCCAAGTCATTAATGGGTCAATATGGCCCATTAAGAGCCATTTAAAGCTCCAATCCTTTCCTAATCCATTCAAAGCTCTAAACCACGGCCCAAGGGGCTTAATAACCTCCTAATCATGCCCTAAATCGAATCCTAGCCGTACATCTTAGATGGAGGAGTATATATAGCGATTTAGGGCTTCTTTAGAATGACCTTGGATCTTGCTCTCTCTCTAGACTTTCCCAACCCGAGATCTCTAGGGTCTGAGCTCCCACAAACTCCCTCCACCTTTTCCAAGTCAAAGACCGACGGTCAAAGCTGCCGGCGGCGAGTTCCCGGCGACCCCAAGCCTTAAACGTCCAAAGTCTCGATCCTCCCAATCTAGAGCTCGTCTGATCGTGTGATCAACTACGAACCTGTGCGAGGACAACCCACAAGTTCAGAGCACCCATTGAAATCCCAAAACCCCAAGGTATAATCCCTAAAATCTATAGAATAGAACAAAGCACTTAGATCTAAATAGGTCCCTACGCAATGCGTATTAGGTCAAACCACCACGTCCACACGATTTCTGTTCATCCCTAGACCATAGGTTTAAAATTTCATGGGATTTGGTGCACCCGATCGCGAGAACGAGCCCAAAAACCCATTAGTGTTTCGGGTTACGTTCGCGTACAGCTAGGCGGGATCTGGACCGTTGATCCCTCGATCAACGGTTAAGATCCCGCCGTTCCGCAGTTCTGATCAACCGTACGTTCGAATCCCGCGGTTCCGTTCACCGTCCAGCGAGATCTGGGCCGTCCATTCGAAACCGCAGAGATCCAACGGCCAGATCCACGCGCTGACGTGGACAAGTCAAGCCGCGGACCGCGGCTTTGATTGCCGCATGATTGCGGCAATCATTGGCGGCGGCGCAATGATTGCGCCGCCTGCCAATGATTGGCCCGCGTCCGCGGGCCCAATCAGAGCCCGCCACGTGGCATCCCGAGAGCCGCCGCCGCCGTTTTTTTTATTTTTTTTTAATTTTTTTTTCTCTTTTTTATAATATTTAAAATAATAATAATAATAAAATAATATTATTTTAATTAGTTTTTTTTTAAATAATATTAGATTATATTATTTATATTATTAATATTAATAATATTATTATTATTTCTGTTATTATAATATTATTATTATTATTATTATATTATTATTATTATTATTATTATTTTAAATTATTTTAATTGATAATTATTATTATTATTATTATTATTATATTATTATTATTATTATTTTAATTATTTTAATTATTATTATTATTATTATTATTATTATTATTATTATTATCATTATTATACTATTATTATTTTAATTAGTTTAATTATTTTTATTATCATTATTTTTATTATTATTATTATTATTATCATTATTATTACTATTAAAAACTTATTATTATTATTATTATTATTATTATTATTATTATTATAGTTATTATTATTATTTTAATTACTTTGATTATTTTAAATTATTATTATTATTATACTATTATTATTATCATTATTTTAATTATTTTAATTATCTTAATTATTATTAGTATTATTATTATTATTATTATTGTTATTACTTTTAGTTATTTTAATTATGTCATTATTATTATTATTATTATTATTATTATTATTATTATTATTATTATTATTTTGTTATTATGATTATATTATTATTATTATTATTTAAAACCTATTTTTAATCTATTATTACTATTATTAGCATTATAATAATATTAATATTATAATGAGTAATAATGTTATTACTTTGATAATAATAATATTATATTATTATAATATTATTATATTATTATAATTAGCATGTAATAATATTAATGTTATAAATAGTAATAAATAATAATATTGTTATTATGTTGTTATAATATTGACTATTATTATTATTAATATTATTTTAATATAATATTATAATTAATAATATTATTATTATTTTAATAATATTATTATTATGTTAGTGATTATATTATTATAATGTTAGCATTTGATTATTATTAATATTATTAAAATATTAATATTTTTTAGTTAATAATATTATTACTATCTTTAATAATAATATTATTATATTAATATTAGTATCATGATAATATTAATATTTATATATATTATTATAATATTTTGATTATTATTTATTTTAAAATTCAGATATTATTATATCTGATTTATTTTGAAATTATTAATTATTTTCAAATATTAATTATTTTAAATTATTTTAAAAATTACCTTTAAACCTATTTAACTTCGAAAATTCATAACTTTATCATTTTAAGTCGGATTTTGACGCACAATACCTTAAACTTTTCAGAAAAATATGAATTTTAATTTAAAATTATTCCCTGTATGTGATTCTGTCATTTCTGGATGTTTTCTGTATTCCTATGTTATTTAATTATTTAATTATTATTTAATTAATATAAATAATTATTTTTATAATAAAAATTATTTTAAAACCCCCTCGGTGGCTGGTAGACCTCCCATGCTTATGAACTAAAGTATTTTCAATTATCTTATTTTTAAACTTACATTATTATTATTTATAATATTTATTTATTTTAAAGATGATTTTAAAATTACATATTATTTAAATCCCCCAATTTTGGGAAGTCTACCCCTTATGAAACTTTGAACCTAGGACCTGTACGTGAACAGAATTCATGTGGGAGAAGGATTAGTGGATGATTATATCCCAATCATTCACTAATCACTTCATTAGGTTCCTTTACTTAGTGTTTTCGAAGTCCTTGCATGTGTAGGTTGCACAAGCACGTAGCCTAGGCTCTCCTAGATCTAAGGACATGGCTTGGTGTGTTTATATTTGCTGCATTTACCCTCTGTATTATGTCTAAGGGTTAGTTACTTCATTTCACTCCTATATAACGTAATGACACCCTAAGGACAACAATTAAGGACCCGTCTAGCAAATTTAGAAAAATTCCAGGAATTAGGGTAGAACCCTGAATGACTTGAAATTTGAAACACTTAAACATAGTGACATCTGGAACCCCTCAGAATTTTCTAGGAATTTTCTGGACTCTTTAAAAAATGCTTAATTAGCAAACCCTAATTTACCCGTTAATTAAGCCTTAGAAACTTCGGAAAAATATAATAAATCCATTTTAAATCAGAAAAATACCCATAATACCTCAAACTCTCCAGAATTCAGTCCCCAACCTTAGATAATTAGGGCCCCTTAATTGGACCTTAATCTGGACTTTAATTCAACCTTAATCAAAAATCACCTTTTTGCCTTAATTAAATCATTAAAAATTGTTAAAAATCTCAAAATTTCCCCAAACACTTGGGAACACCTTCTTAGGTCATCTCTGACCTTTGGGGGTGATTCCAATCAGTTTGGAGCTGATTTGGGCCAAAACCCCCAAAATACCCCTAATTAGGCAATTCCGATAATTCATTTAATTGCCCCAACTTCTAAAAATCATAACTAATTACAGAAAACTCCAAAATGGGCAAACTAAAAGGCATTCAACTCATATTAAGGTCTAGTATTTGTTAAAAATATTAGGTGTCCAGAAATCAACTTAAATCAAAAAGTCAACAATCCGGTCAAACTTAGTTTAAAACAAGACCAAAACTTCAGAAATTCATAACTTTGGATAGGAGAATCCAAATTGGGCATGCTAACTGTCTAACTGATCAGGTTAAGGCCTAGTATTTTATAAAAATATTAGCTGGTCATAAATACCCTCTAATTAAAAAGTCAATTTTGGGACCCCCTTTTTGCTTAGTGTATAGGCGGACCCCGAACCCCCTAAAACTCACTAACGCAATCTAAACTTTAAATATTATTACCCTAAGCATTAAAACTGACCTACATACCAAATTAAATAAAATGGAGCTTAATTCACTAATATTTATACTTTAACTAAAATTTCCTTTTAGACCTACAACCAACCTGGACAGTAGGCAATTGTAACTAACTACCCAGCTTAGGATCTACCTCAGCCACACAGGCTTTTACACACACTGTAGAATTGTTTGTTAGGGCACCACTTCTAGGCTTAGGTTAGGCCGGTGTTTACTTTTCTGCTGCGTGCCGAGTTTTCCGGATTTCATTGCATGTTGTGATTGAACTATTGGTGTGTTTGTTTACTTTTACTGCACTCTGGGAATTGGTGTGATTGCACGATAGACTACCCATAGGTTAGGATCGAGGTTGATACTAACGATGTTTTCTGCAGGTGGCCATGCTCATGCAGCGCTAAATATAAAGGGGGGGGGGGCAATAATCATGATTTAAAGATTAATGCTGTTTTATGCAGGTGCTTCAGAAATTGCTCAGCCCCCCTAAATAAATGAGGGCTAAAATAATAAATCATTATAAATTGCTACAGGTGCTCCAGAGCTTGCTTAGCCCTCAAATATTTAAGAGCATGGCCAAGTGTGGCTGTGATGAGTATTTTCATTCCTATATAAATTGCTTGGGATAATATAAAATTGCTTGGGTTGATTTTTATTAGGATAACCTTGCATGAGAGTCTAGATTTACTGCTTTCATTTAATGTAAATGGTTTGTAACTTGGTATTGAGTTGTGAAAATTTATTTTGAGTGGGGATACAAGAATCCAAAGGTTGGATGCCCAAAGAGAAAAGGACACTCTATATGAGGATAGTCCTCTTCTGTTTGAGAATCCAAATTTGGATTATTCTACTACCCGAGGAGTCCAAGGAAGCTGAGGTCCAAGGAGTCCGAGGAAGCTCAGATCCAAGGAGTCTAAGAAAGAGAAGATCAAGAAGATGAAGACCGAGAGTATCCCACTCAAAATAACTTGCGTCAATCTTAGGATTAGAAATCCGGGTTGTTGGCAGTGGTGCCCGGCCACTCTAATTTTCTGCAGACCCTGGGTTGTAATTAAGGGCAGTTGGCCTATGGACATTTATTAATTTGTTTGGATAATTTTGATGTGTTTTATGATTGTGTGTCTCTAGGATTGTTTGCTTTTCTTAGTTTCTTGGCGTTTTGCATGTCGCTTTTGTTTTAGCCTGGATTTCGTTAGGCTCTTTAAGGACTAAAACCTTTTCTACTCCCAACTAACATTCAAATTTTAAGATTTAAATAATTTAGAAACTTAACGACCTAGGGAATTGCCGAAATCGTCCGGGGTAGCATGCATATCGTTGCATTTCTCTCTTTCCTTCTATAAGACACTTCCCCGCCCGTGGGTAGAGTCCGGATAATCTGACCTATGAGGATGAGGTGCCGGACCTGGGGAAGCCCAGTCTAATTCCAAAAATTATTTTTTATAAGCCTTTTTAAAGTTCTATGCATACCTGATTCGGATACTTTAACTAGCATGCATTGCATTAGAAACTAACTAAATCAAAATTTTAATTGCATTAGCTCTAGAAGCATTCACCCAACATCAGTCCGGGGCCATTTAGGAGACTCTCTAGACGTCGGCCCTATTTCCAAGAACTATAACCTACCCACCCATCTTTCATTAAATGACTGGACAGCATGGTTTTAAAACGATTAGGTGGTTAGCTGGCTCCCCCTTCCAGGCCGGGGTAAGTCCAGGTTTTGCATTGCATTAGTTAGGACACGGATGTTAGTGTTGCGTAGAACACTAAACCCATTAGATTTAGGACTCAAGGCTACTATTGTTTCGTAGTATGCCTCATCGGTAGGTAGGTCTTCTGTCTTCCAGAGACCCTAAACCCTACATATCCGCATCACACGGATGACGCCACCTCCATCCTTCTCTCCTGCATGTTTCGAGTGCATGATTTATTTATTTTTCTCCAGTTTCTTCTCACTACCTTAGTCCCTCCGGATGCTGATGTGAGCCATGCATGTTGACTAAGCCTAGTTGAACATCTCTTTCCCTTCGAGTAGGACTTCCTAGTCTTCCCCCTATGTGCCAATCCCAATTCAGAAAGTATAATATAGAATCCTTAATCGAGAGTATTCTCAGGCTCCGGCTTGAGATGTAATTAACCACGGGGGCTTGCGCCCGTGGGAAACCGAATCCCACTCTCAAATAAACCCCATTCGAGCTAATGTATCGGGTGGGGAAAACCCGTTACGATCAGATCATATATATTATTACCCATCGGGGTGTGCTGGTGAGAGCCGCTATCCTCAATGGTTAATCATATGTGTGATCGAATCTGCCCTTCCATTGGCCAGATACTGTCTCCCCTCGCGGGGCGATGGTGTTCTGTTTGTGTCCTTTCGGAGGTCCACAGGTTTCTGGCGACCACGGTGGGACAGGTTTCTCTCTCCATCTTTGGATTCTATTTTATCCTTTTCTTGTGTGTACTCCGGGATTGGTACTCCTTAGATTAGGTCCGTCCCACTCTTAGTTAGGGTCCTTTCTTAGTTAGGATCATTCTTCTTTTTCTTAGTTAGGGTTCCCCCCTAGCTAGGATTCTTTCTTTCCATTCTTCTTAGTTAGGATTTCCTCCTGGCTAAGCTTCCTTTCCTTCTGACCTTCTAGGTCATTCCGCCCCTTATCTATCATTCATCTTCTCGTTATTTCTTACTGATTATTTTAAATTTCTTTTTTTTTCTTCTTGGCAGACAGTGCCATGGCTTCCTTCGTGCCTTCCGTTACCTTCAGTTTTGGTTCTGACGCGCGGGTGACACTTCCTGAGTCCCTGCTAGCCAGTCCTCCCGCTGGAGGAATCACTTTTGGTTCCTTCACTGACTCGGCCTTCGTCACTCTTGGCGGGCCGACCCCTGCTGAGGCTGCTGCCTACTCTCCTCCCCAGAGGAGGGCTCGCGCAGCCATGCGACCTTTTGGACGTCCAGTTGCTCGGCGGACAGCCCGGGCACCTGCTCGTCCTACTCCTGTTCGTGTGCAGCCGGCACACCCTGTGGTTAGGCAGCCAGTGCCTAGACCACTCCCAGTTCAGCCCACTCGTCCAGCGGTTAGGCGACCAGTGCCTACTGCACCTGTTGTTCAGACTGCCCCGGCCCCTCAGCGCCGGTAGACAGTAGTTACCCCTGTTGTTACTCCGGCAGAGGCAGCTCGTGTTCGGGTTCCCCCTCCTTCTTCCTCTAGGAAGAGGGGTGCCCAGACCGAGGCTCCTTCGTCTTCCTCCCGTCGGGTTTCAGCTTTCGCTCGACTGTCTCACCCAGAGACCCTCGTGCAGACCCCGACACTTCCCGTACTTCCTGTTCCCCCTGCCACTCAGGTGGTGGGTTCAGATGTTGCTTCGTCTTCCGCCTCCGGCCTTGGGAGAAGGGCCCGGAGGAATAGAAACCGTAGACTTCGGTTGGCTGCATCCGAGGCAGATAGACAGCGGATGGCAGATTCGTTGGCTCACCAGGAGCCAGTTCAGAGGAGAGTGGTCCCTAGGCAGCGGGCACCACGACCAGTTGCAGTTTCCCCTACCCCGGACGTTACAGTTGCCCCTGAGATAGCAGCGGTTCAGGGAGGACGCTTCTCCCCACTGACACACAGTGGTGATGAGGAGGACGTTGCTCGTATTGCGGCGGCCCCTCCTATCGCTACTACTTTACCACGCGCTAGGGTTCCTAGGGATGATGCTGCTCGAACCCTCTCTCAGAGGATTCGAAGCATTATCCGCTTAGCGCGGGGTCGAGGCCCTGTCAGTCGGGAGAGGTTACTCCACCAGATTTCTCAGGCGTCCGTTCAGTTGCAGAGCCAGACTGCTAGACAGAGGTATAGGTGGCAGAGAGGACAGCCACCCAGGCAGCCTGTTAGTTCAGTTCCGTTGGCGAAACCACAGACAGTTACTCCAGTTGTTGGACGATGCCCACGTCGTCAGGGACAGAGGCAGCAGTTGGAGCCTCCCAGACCCCAGCTCCCTTCAGTTGTAGTAGCTCCGCAGCAGTCAGTTGCCCCTACTGGGTCCCGTCGCAGTAGATGGGTATGGAGACGACGACAGGCAGAGTCCCCCGTCGATGCAGTACAGCCAGTTCAGGCAGTTGAGCAGTTAGAGGCAGTTGTTCCTTCCGGATCAGAGGCAGTTCCGATGGTCTGTGATGCAGCAACGGACGATGATGCTGCAGTTTCTCCTAGTGGTTCACCGGTTCGGGCTGAGCCAGCCCTTAGCCCTTACGAGACTTCTTCCCATTTGAGTCCGTATGCAGAGGACTTCCATCAGACCCTCTACGAGGATGATGCACTTGAGGATGATTTACTCGAGGAGGAGTCAGATGGAGATATACCGGTACACAGAGTATGCGTGGTTACTAGACGTGGCCACTCAGACGAGCAGATAGAGGCAGATGATGATGATGAGCATGGAGAAGCTGAGGTAGGAGGATCTCCCCGGTCAGTTGAGACAGATGCCACAGTGCTACAGTTACAGACTCAGATGGCAGAGATGGCCAGGGCCATGGCAGCGATGACAGCTCAGTTGACAGCTTTGGGGGCGATGCCCCAGATGACGGGCGTAGGCACTCCTGCTACGTCCAGGGACGAGCCAGCAGCACCACCTGTAGCAGCACCAGGTCCTGTGGGAGTAGACAGGGCCCAGAGAGCAGTTCCAGTGGCACCGACAGCAGTTGCTTTTACTACCCCAGTCCAGAGTCAGTCAGTTCAGTTGTCAGCCGGACAGATTCAGGATCTGATTGCCCAGAAGGTCGAACAGGCCATTTCCTCCAGGAAGTCTGGAGAGGTAGTTAGCAGGGGGCGTCCTTACCCAGTAGAGTACGAGCACGAGCCCTACCCCCTGGTTTTGTCCCTCCTAGGTTCAGAGTCTTTGATGGGTTTGAGAACCCGAGGCAGCACGTGGCCCAGTACCGAGCCATCTGTTGCAACATAGGAGGGAACGATGCACTGATGTTGAGACTTTTTGTCAGCAGTTTAGTTGGGGTGGCCTTTGCCTGGTACGCCGACCTCCCCAACGATTCAGTACGCACCTTTGCAGAGCTGGAGCAGTTGTTTGTTCAGAGGTTTGTCAGTGCAGAGCACCGTGTTACAGTTGGAGAGCTAGTTGTGACTAGACAGCGGCCCCGAGAGCCTCTCCCAGATTACATAGTCAGATGGAGGAACCTCAGCCTACAGTGTGAGCCCCAGTTACAGGAGCAGCATGCAGTAGAAATTTTATTGAAGAACATAGATGGTCCGATAGCACCTTATCTGAAGGGTTTCAGCATCAGAACCTTTCAGAAGTTGTTGACAAAGGTGATCAGTTTGCAGGACAGCATACCCGATGCAGTCCCTCCTAAGGTTGAGAGTCAACCTTCACGTAGACCTCAGCGGCAGGAGTCATCAGGAGCACCTCCACCTAGGAGAGGAGAGGTACACAGTACTTATGGGCCATCAGATAAGGGCAAGAAGCCCTTAGTCAGTTCAGCACCACCTCAGCAGTCTCACACACCGGGCCAGTCAGCAGTGCAGTCTAGACCCTCCCGTAGGACCCCAGAGAGTCAGCAGTACCTACGGGAGAAGCTTAGTAAGGAATATCCCTTTAAAAGGGAAAGTGTGATGAAGATCTTCAAGTTCCTTACTAAGAGAAACATCTTAACATTCCCGAACAACAATAGAGTGGAAGAGGAGGGGCAGACAGAACACCCACTCTATTGTCCATTTCACAGACATATCGAGCATGTCATAGAAGACTGCTATGTGTTCAAGGACAGAGTTGAGAAGCTCATGGCTAGT